>PITA01000459.1:112078-275441 GCA_004023965.1 Spilogale gracilis
GTTTCCTTTGCTGTACAGAAGCTTTTTATTTTGATGAAGTCCCAGAAGTTCATTTTCGCTTTTGTCTCCTTTGCCTTTGGAGACGTGTCTTGAAAGAAGTTGCTGTGGCCGATGTCAAAGAGGTTACTGCCTATGTTCTCTTCCAGGATTTTGATGGATTCCTGCCTCATGTTGAGGTCTTTCATCCATTTCGAGTTTGTCTTTGTGTGTGGTGTAAGAGAATGGTCTAGTTTCATTCTTCTATACGTAGCTGTCCAATTCTCTCAGCACCATTTATTGAAGAGACTGTCTTTTTTCCACTGGATATTTTTTCCTGCTTTGTCAAAGATGATTTGACCATAGATTTGTGGGTCCATATGTGGGCTCTCCACTCTGTTCCATTGGTCTATGAATCTGTACTCGAGGAACTACAGAACACTCATGAAAGAAATTGAAGAAGACACAAAAAGATGGAAGAGAATTCCATGATCATGGATCGGAAGAATAAACATTTTCAAAATGTCTATACTGCCCAGAGCAATCTACACTTTCAATGCCATTCCGATCAAAATTCCACCAATATTCTTCAAAACGTTGGAACAAACAATCCTAAAATTTATATGGAACCAAAGAAGACCCTGAATCGCTAAGGAATTGCTGAAGAAGAAAAGCAAAGCTGGGGGCATCTCATTACCTGACTTCAGGCTTTATTACAAAGCTGTGATTACCGAGACAGCATGGTACTGGCACAAAAACAGAAAAAGGAAAGCCATTTTTTTTTAAAGATTTTTATTTATTTGACAGAGAGAAACACAGCCAGAGAGGGAACACAAGCAGGGGGAGTGAAAGAGGGAGAAGCAGGCTTCCGGCCGAGCAGGGAGCCCGATGTGGGACTCCATCCCCGGTCTCCGGGATCATGACCTGAGCCGAAGGCAGTCGCCCAACCAACTGAGCCACCCAGGCGTCCCAGGAAAGTCATTTTTTAAAAAAATATTTTATTTATGGGTGCCTGGGTGGCTCAGTGGGTTAAAGCCTCTGCCTTCGGCTCAGGTCATTGTTTCAGGGTCCTGGTATTGAGGCCCTCATTGGGCTCTCTGCTCGGCAAGGAGTCTGCTTCCTCCCCTCTCTGCCTGCCTCTCTGCCTGCCTCTCCGCCTGCCTGTGATCTCTATCTCTCTCTCTGTCAAATAAATAAATAAAATCTTTAAAAAATGTATTTATTTATTTGACAGAGAGAAACACAGCTAGAGAGGGAACCCAAGCAGGGTGAGTGAGAGAGGGAGAAATGGGCTTTCACCAAGCAGGGAACCCAATGTGGGGCTCAATCCCTAGACTCAAGGATCATGACCCAAGCTGAAGGCAGATGCCCAATTATTGAGCCACCCAGACTCCCCAAGAAAGCCACTTTTTAAAATTAAAGGATCATGTGTTGACAATAACTCAATAAGGAATATCAGTACAGAAACAAAATACATTTTTTAAAGATTTTATTTATTTGACAGAGAGAAACACAGCCATAGAGGGAACACAAGCAGTGAGAGTGAGAGAGGGAGAAGCAGGCTTCCTGTAGAGCAGGCAGGCCAATGCAGGGCTTGATCCCAGGACTCTGGGATAATGACCTGAGCCAAAGGCAGAGGCTTAACCACTGAGCCACCCAGGTGCCCCCAAAATGCATTTTTAAAAACACCAATTTGAAATGTTATAGTTGTATAATATAACAACTGAAATGAGAAACTTATAAGAAGGGCTCAATAGCAGATTTGATCTGACATGGAAATAATCACTGGACTTAAATATAAATCAATAAAGATTATCCAACCTGAAGGATAGAGAGAGAGAGAAAGAAGTGAAAATAGTCACAGAGACTCCCAGGTCAAAACAAACCATACCCTAAAATTCTTAGAGTGAGAAGATAACATAAAAATGTAAAAGAATATTTGAATAAATGATGACCAAAACATTTCCAAATTTTTAAAAGATTTTATTTATTTGATGGAGAGAAACACAGCCAGAGAGGGAACACAAGCAGAGGGAGTGACAGAGGGAGAAGCAGGCTTCCCGCCGAGCAGGGAGCCTGATGCGGGGCTCAATCCCAGGTCTCCAGGATCATGACCTGAGCCAAAGGTAGTCACCCAACCAATTGAGCCACCCAGGTGCCCCAAAACATTTCCATATTTAAAGAAAAATATTAATCTATACATCCATGAATCTCAATTGAATAAAATAAATATAGAGCCCCATGCCTAGAGACTTGTAGACAAGTGGAGAGATAAAGACACAGATAAATTCTTGAAGACAACAAGAGAAAAACTACTTATCACATAATAGAATCAAAGTAAGATTAAAAATTTACCTCTAATCAGAAACAATTATGGCCAGGAGGCAGTGAGTTGGCATATTCAGTGTGTGGGAGGGAAAAAATGCCTGCTGAATATTTTATATAAAGCAAGTTTTCTTCAAAAATGAGGATACAAAAGATATCCCTATATAAACAAAGATTCAGATAATTTGTACCTATTAGATCTGCCTTAAAAAATAACCAAAGGAAATTCTTCACAATGAAAAGAAACATGACACAAAAATTAAAAAGAATTGGTAAAGGTAAATGAAAATATAAGGGGATTATATATATATATACATATATATTATATAATTTTCCTTTTTTCTTCTCATAAATATTTTAAAAGACAATTGCATAACACAATACTCATAAAACTATATTATTTTTTATATCACATAAAGATATATAGCACAATAATAATACAAAGAAGTGGGATGAGAATACAGCTAAGTGGCACAAATATATTTACTGAAATTCAATTAGAATCAACTTGAAGAGTATAAATAAGGAAAAAGAATATTGTAAGCTGTCATGGGCTAAATTGTGTGCCCCAAAATTCATATATTGAAGCCTAAAACCCAATTTGAGTGTATTTGAAGATAGAGCTCGATTAATTGATTGATTAATTAATCTATCTACCTATAAATTCATTTATTTATTTATTAAGATTTATTGATTTGAGAGAGAGCATGAGAAAAGAGGGAGGGGCTGAAGGAGGGAGAGAGAGAGAGAATCCTCAAGTAGACTTCTTGTTGAATGCAGAGCCTGACACAGGGTTCTGACCCAGGACCCTGAGATCATGACCTGAGCTGATATCAAGAGTCAGAAGTTTGGGGCACGTGAGTGGCTTAGTTAGTTAAGTATCTGCCCTTGGCTTGGGGCATGATCTCATGATCCTGAAATTGAGCCCTACCTCAGGCTCTCTGCTCAGTGAGGAACCCACATCTTGCTCTCCCTCTGCCTGCCACTCCCCCTGTTTGTGCTCCCTTTCTCTGTCTGTGTTAAATAAATAAATAAAATATTTTTTTTAAAAAAGAGCCATTGGCCACAGTCACTTCTTTCAAGACATGTCTTCAAAGGCAAGTGAAACAAAAACAAAAATGAACTTTTGAGACTTTATCAAGATAAAAAGCTTCTGCACAGCAAAGGAACTAGTCAACAAATCTAAGGGGCAACCCAGAAATGGGAGAAGATATTTGCAACTGAAATTACAGATAAAGGGCTGATATCAAAGATCTATAAGGAACTTCTCAATACTCAAAAAACTAACTAACTAACCAAGCCAGACAAAAAATGGGCAGAAGACAGGAACAGACACTTCTCCCTATAAGACATACAAATGGCTAATATATACATGAAAAAATGCTCAACATCACTAGACATCAGGAAAATACAAATCAAAACCACAATGAGATACTACCTTACACCAGTTAGAATGGCTAAAAGTAACAAGTCAGGAAACAACATATGTTAGTGAGAATGTGGAGAAAGGGGAACCCTCCTATACCACTGGAGGGAATGCAAGCTGGTATAGCACTTTGGAAAACAGTATGGAGGTTCCTCAAAAAGTTAAAAAAAATAGAATTACAGTATGACCCAGCAATTGTACTACTAGGTATTTACCCAAAACATACAGATAGTGAAAAGTAGGGGCACATGCACCCCAATGTTCATAGCAGCAATGTCTACAATAGTCAAACTGTGGAAGGAGTGAAGATGCCCTTTAACAGATGAGTGGATAAAGATCTGGTATATATACACAGTGGAATATTATTCAGCCCTCAGAAATGATAAATACCCATCACTTGCATTTACATGGATGGGACTGGAGGGGATTATGTTAAATGAAGTCAGTCAAACAGAGAAAGACAATTGTCATATGGTTTCATTTATCGGGAGAACATAAACAATAGCACGGAAGATGATTGGGGAAGGGAGGGAAATCCAAAGGGGGAGAAATCAGAGAAGGAGATGAACCATGAGAGGCTATGGACCCCAAGAAACAATCTTGGGGTTTCAGAGGGGAGGAGGGTGGGGGAAGGAGTAACAGTGTGCTGGGTATTGAGGAGGGCACATGCTGTGATGAGCACTGTGTATTATAATTAACTAATGGAACACTGAACACTGCATCAAGGACTAATTGATGGAACACTGAACACTGCATCAAGGACTAATTATGTACTCTACAGTGGCTAACTAAACATTAAAAAAAATAGAGGCTTAACTGACTGAGTCACCTAGGTGCTCCTGGAAATAGGGCTTTTAGAAAATAATTGAGGTTAAATGACATGGGAGTAGGATCCTAATCCAATAGGATAGCCTTAAAAGAAGAAGAAAGTGGGGGGAGATCTCTCTCTCTCCACATGCACACACTAAGGAAAAAATATGTGGAAACAAAATAAAAAATGGTTCTCTGCAAGGCAAGAAGAGAGACTTCACCAGAACCCAGATATGCAGGCATCCTGATATCAGACTTTCATTCTCCAGAACCATGAACAAACAAATTTCTGTTGCTTAAGCCACCCATTGCATGGTATTTGTCATTACAGTCTGAGCCAACTAAGACATGAACCCTATAGTAACTATTAAGAAAGTAACTTTAAAAAACAGTAAAAACAAACAGCAAATTAAATTGAAATTAATGTGGCACAGCAAAAAAAAGTATCTATGCAACAAAATTCAATGAAAGAGAAATTTAGGAACAAAAAGATGTGATACATGTAGAAAACAAATAGTAAAATAGAGCCATAAATTCTCTACAAAATACTATGAAGCTGAATACATAAAGCTTTAAAAAAAATCATTACAGAGATGCACCAGTTTTGGGTGGGTAGCTCCCACTGCGTCTCAGCCAGCCTCTCCCCCAGGACACTATTGCAGTTGGACATCCCCTACTCCTTGATAATGCTGTATAACCAAAAGGCCATTATGAAAAATGCCAGTTTGTCAGTGGAGATGCAACAGGACTGGGTGGAGTGTGCTACATAGACACTGGAAAATATAACAGAAATAAAGACCGTGCCACCCATATTAAGAAAGAATTCAACAAGGAGTTACAACACCACCTGGTACTGAATTATGGGGAGGATCTTTGGTGTTGATGTGGCACATAAAACCAAACACTTCACCAACTTCTACTTAGGCCAACTGGCCATTCTTCAATTCAAATTTGGTTAAAAGCATAGACTATGTCACATACCCAGAGATCCATCCAAAAACAAGAATTTCAGACTAAATTTCAAGTACCAGACACTAAAATCTTCAGCTTTGCCCAAGCGAACACCTTAATCTTTGAGACTTTATTGTATTGTTTTGTGCAGAACTTACTCTACAAATTTATTGTGGTTATAAAACAATTAGCAACACAGCTTACATTTGTATTTATTTTCTATTCTATACTTCTGATCTGTCTTTTTTTTTCTCTTCAAAATCCATTCCTTTTAGGGGTACCTGGCTGGCTCAATTGGTTAAGCAACTACCTTCAGCTCAGGTCATGATCCCAGAGTCCCAGGAATGAGTTCCACATCAGGCTCCCAGCTCAGCAGGGAGTCTGCTTCTCCATCTGAGCCTCTCCCCTCTCATGCCATCTCTTTCTTTATCTCTCAAGTAAATAAATATTTTTTTAAAAAAATCCATTCCTTTCAAAAACAAAATGTCAGAGAGGTGAAAAATAAATTTAAAAATTAAAAAAAAACACATTATATACAATGACCAGTTAACCCTGGGATGTGAGGTTGTTTTAAACTCAAAAATCAATTAATGTAATACATTTTATAAATAGAGAAAAGATCAAAATAATATGTTTATCTCAAAAAAACTGACAGAATCTAACACTAATAAATAATAAAAACACTTAACAAACTAGTAAAGGAAAGGGACTTGATCAACACCATAAAATTCATCTGCAGGGGCACCTGGGTGGCTCAGTTGGTTAAGTGACTGCCTTCGGCTCAGGTCATGATCCTGGAGATCTGGGATCGAGTCCTGCATTGGGCTCCCTGCTCGGCAGGAAGCCTGCTTCTCCCTCTCTCACTCCCCCTGCTTGTGTTCCCTCTCTGGCTGTGTTTCTCTCTGTCAAATAAATAAAATCTTTAAAAAAAAGTCATCTACTAAAAACTTAAAATCAACATCATACTTAATGATAAAAAAACTGATTGCATGATGCCTAAGACTGGGAACAAAACAAAGATGTCTGCTTTGGCTACTTCTTTTTTAAATATTTTATTTAAATTCAATTAATTATTATATTTTATTATGTACAGTTAGCCAACATATAGTACATCATTAGTTTTTGATATAGTGTCCAATTCATTAGTTGCCTATAACACCCAATGCTCATCACCACATGTGCTCTCCTTAATAACCATCACCCAGTTACCACATTCCCCTACCCCCATCCCCTCTGAAACCCTCAGATTGTTTCCTGGGGACCATAGTCTCTCATAGTTTGTCTCCCTCCCTGATTTCTCCACCTTCAGGATTCCCTCACTTCCCTTATGGTCCTCCTCACTATTCCTTATGTCCCACATATGAGTGAAACCATATGATAATTGAATTTCTCTGCTTGACTTATTTCATTTAGCATAATCTTTTCTAGTTCCATTCTTATTAATGGAAATGGTGGGTATTCATCCCTTCTAATGGCTGAGTAATATACCATGGTATATATGTACCATACCTTCTTTATCAATTCATCTGTTGAAGGGCATCTCCATTCCTCCCACGGTTTGGCTATTGTGGACATTGCTGCTATGAACATTGGGGTACATATGACTCTTCTTTTCACTACATCCATATCTTTGGGATAAATACCCAGTAGGACAATTGCTGGGTCATAGCGTAGTTCTATTTTTAATTTCATGAGGAACCTCAATACTGTTTTCCAGAGTGGCTTTACTAGATTTCATTCTCACCAGCAGCATAGGAGTGTTAACCTTTCTCCACATCCTTGCCAATATTTGTTGTTTCCTGACTTGCTGATTTTAGCAATTCTTTATTTATTATTAATTTTTATTTTTTCCATAATCCAGCCACCCTATCCCTCCCCCCAACTCTCCAGTAACCCTCAGTTTGTGTCCTGAGATTAAGAGTCTCTTATGGTTTGTCTACTTCCCAGTCCCATCTTGTTTCATTTTTTCCTTCCCCCATGAACCCCTGCCCTGCCTCTCCAATTCCTCATATCAGAAAGATCATATGATAATTTTCTTTCTCTGATTGACTTATTTCACTCAGCATAATACCCTCCAGTTCCACCCACATTGTTGCAACTGGCAGGATTTCATTATTTTTGATGGCTCCTAGTATTCCATTGTATATATGACGTAATGTGGTATCTCATTGTGGTTTTGATTTGTATTTCCCTGATGGCTAGTGTTACTGAATATATTCTCATGTGCCTGCTAGCCATTTTGTATGTCTTATTTGGAGAAGTGACTGTTCATGTCTTCTGCCCATTTCTTGACTGTATTATTTGGTTTTGGGGTGTTGAGTTTGAAAAATTCTTTATAGATATTGGATACTAGCCCTTTATCTGTAACATCGGTTGCAAATATCGTCTCCCATTCCTTGGGTTGTCTCTGAGTTTTGTTGAATGTTTCCTTTGCTATGGAGAAATTTTTAACTTGATGAAATCCCAAAAGTTGATTTTTGCTTTTGTTTCCCTTGCCTTTAGAGATGTCCTTTTCAATATAGTTTATTATTTGTTTCAAGGGTATGGGTCTGTGATTCATCAGTCTTGCACAATTCACAGAACTCACCATAGCACATACCCTCTCTAATGTCCATCACCCATCCATCACATTCCTACAACTCCCTCTCCTCCAGCAACACTTAGTTTGCTTCCTGACATTAAGTGTTAGAGATATGTCTTGAAATAAGTCACTATGACCAATGTCAAAGAGGTTACTGTCTATGTTCTCTTCTAGAATTTTGATGGATTCCTGTCTCACATTGAGGTCTTTCATCCATTTTGAGTATGTCTGGTGTAAGGGAATGGTCTGATTTCATTCTTCTGCATGCGGATGTCCAATTTTCCCAGCACCATTTATTCAAGAGGCTGTCTTTTTTCCATTAGCTATTCTTTCCTGCTTTGTTGAAGATTAGTTGACCATAAAGTTGAGGGTTCATTTCTGGAGTGTCTATTTTGTTTCACCGATCCTATGTGTCAGTTTTTGTGCCAACACCATGCTGTCTTGATGATCACGGCTTTGTAATATAGCTTAAAGTCAGGTATTTTGATGTCCCTGGCTTTGTTTTTTGTTTGTTTGTTTGTTTTGTTTATTTTGTTTGTTTTTTATTCCTTTGGTGATTCACGGTCTTCTCTTTTTCCATACAAATTTTAGGATTGTTTGTTCTAACTCTGTGAAAAATGTTGATGGTATTTTGATAGTGATTGCACTGAATATGTAGATTGCTCTTGGTAGCATAGACATTTTGATAATACTTATTCTTCCAATCCATGAGCACAGAACATTTTTCCATCTTTTTGTGTCTTCCTCAATTTCTTTCATAAGTGTTCTGTAGTTTTTAGAGTACAAATCATTTTATCTCTTTGGTTGCATTTATTCCTTGGCATCTTATGTTTTTTGGTGCAATTGTAAATGTGATTGATTCGTTAATTTCTCTTTCTTCAGTCACATTGTCAGTACAATCAATTTCTGTGCATTGATTTTGTATCCTGCCACATTGTTCAATTGCTATATGAGTTCTAGTAATTTGGGGGTAAAGTTTTTTGGATTTTCCACATCAAGTATCATGTCATCTGCAAAGAGAGAGAATTTGACTTCTTCTTTGCCAATTTGAATGTTTTTTTATTTCTTTTTGTTGTCTGATTGCTAAGACTAAGACTTCTAATACTATGTTGAACAGTGGTGAGAGTGGGCATCCTGTCTTATTTCTTACCTTAGAGGAAAAGTTCTCAGTTTTTCCCTACTAAGAATTATACTCACTGTGGGATTTTCATAGATGCTTTTATGATACTGAGGTATGTTCCCTCAGTCCCTACATTTTGGAGAGTTTTAATCAGGAAAGTATGCTGACAAAAGTCAAATGTTTTTTCTGCATCAATTGAGAGGATCATATGGTTCTTGTCTCCTCTTTTGTTAATGTGATCTATCGCACTGATTAATTTGTGAATGTGGAACCACCTTTGCATCCCAGGAATAAACCCCACCTGGTCGGGGTGAATAATCTTTTTAATGTACTATAGATTCTATTGGTTAAATCTTATTGAGTATTTTGGGATCCTTGTTCATCAGGGATTTTGTTCTGTAATTTTCCTTTTTAATGGGGTCTATACCTGGTTTTGGGATCAAGGTAATGCTGGCCTCACAGAACAAGTTTGGAAATTTTCCTTCCATTTCTATTTTATGGAAGAGCTTCGGTAGAATAGGTACAATTTCTTCTTTAATTGTTTGATAGAATTCCCCCAAGAAGCCATCTGGCCCTGGACTCTTGTTTTCTTGGAGGTTTTTGATTACTGTTTCAATTTCTTTGCTGGCTATTGGTCTGTTCAGATTATTGATTTCTACCTATTGCAGTCTTGGTAATTTATTTTTTTAAAAGATTTTATTTATTTGACAGAGAGAAACACAGCGAGAGAGGGAACACAAGCAGGGGGGGTGAGAGAGGGAGAAGCAGGCTTCCCGTGGAGCACGGATCCCGAAGTGGAGCTAGATCCTGCATCTCCAGGATCATGACCTGAGCCGAAGGTAGTCACTTAACCAACTGAGCCACCCGGGTGCCCCTTGGTAATTTATTAATGTCCATAAATGACTCAATTTCTTCCAGATTGCCTAGTTTGCTGGCATATAACTGCTGGTAATAAGTTCTAATAATTGCTTCTGTTTCCTTGGTATTGGTCCTGATTTCTCCCCTTTCATTCATGATTTTAGTAATGTGGGTCCTTTCTCTTTTCTTTTGTATAAGTCTGGCCAGAAGTTTATCAATATTATTACTTTTTCAAAGAACCAGCTTCTAGTTTTGTTGATCTGTTCTACCGTTCTTCTAGTTCCTGTTTCATTGATTTCTGCTCAATCTTTATTATTTCTCTTCTCCTGCTTGGTTTAGGCTTTATTTGCTGTTCTTTCTCCAGATCCTTTAGGTGTAAGTTTAGCTTGTGCACATTGGATTTTTCTAATTTTTTTAAAGAGAGGTTTGGATGGCTAGGTACTTCCCTCTAAGGACCAACTGCCTTTGCAGTATCCCATAGGCTCTGAACTGGTGTGTTTCCACTTTCATTTGTTTGCATGAATTGTTTAAGTTCTTCAATTTCCTGGTTGACCCATTCATTCTTTAGCGGGATGCTCCTTAACCTCCAGGTATTTGAGTTCCTTCCATTTTTTTTTTTCTTGTGACTGAGTTCCAGTTTCAAAGCATTGTGGTCTGAATATATGCAGGAAATAATCTCAGTCTTTTGATATTGGTTGAAACCTGATTTATGACCCAGTATGCGATCTATTCTGGAGAAAGTTTCATGTGCATTTGAGAAGAATGAGTATTCTGTTGTTTCAGAATGGAACATTCTGTATAATTCTAGAAAGTTCATCTGGTCCAATGTGTCCTTCAAAACTCTTGTTTCTTTTTTGATCTTCTGTTTAGATTATCTGTCTATTGTGAGTGGATTGTCGAAGTTTCCTACTATTAATGCACTATTATAAATATGATTCTTTATTTTGATTAACAGTTGGTTTATGTAGTTGTCTGCTCCCTTGTTGGGACATAGGTATTTACAATTGTTCGATTTTCTTGTTGGATAGACCCTTTAAGAATGATATAGTGGCCCTCTACATCTCTTACTACAGTCTTTTGTTTAAAATCTAATTTATCTGATAGGAGAATTGCTACCCAACTTTCTTTTTGAATCTTTTGACATGATAAATGACTCTTCATCCCCTCACTTTCAATCTGGAGGTGTCTTTAGATTCAAAATAAGCCTCTTGTAGATAGCATATGGATAGGTCCTGCTTTTTTATTGAATCTGAAACCCTGTGTCTCTTGATGGGAGCAATCATCCCATTCACATTAAAAGTAACTATTGAGGGGCGCCTGAGTGGCTCAGTTGTTAAGCATCTCCCTTCAGCTCAGGTTATGATCCTGGAGTCCCAGGATTGAGCCCCACATTGGGCTCCTTGCTCGGCAGGAAGCCTGCTTCTCCCTCTCTCACTCCCTCTTCATGTGTTCCCTCTCTAGCTGTGTTTCTCTCTGTCAAATAAATAAATAAAATCTTTTTTAAAAAAGTAACTATTGAAAGATAGGGATTTAGTGCCATGATATTGCTTGTAAAGTCCCTGTTTCTATAGATTGTCTTTGATAACTCCTGATATATATTATGTTTTTCCTTTTTTTATTGAACCCCCCTTAATATTTGTTGTGGGTCTAGCTTGGTGGTCCCATATTCTTTCAGTTTCTGCCAGTCAGGAAGATCTTTATCTCTCTGTTCATTGTAAATGACAGATTTGCTGGATAAAATATTTTTGGCTGAATTTTCTTCTTATTTAGTACTCTGAATATGTCTTTCTAGCCCTTTGTGGCTTGTTAGGTCTCTGTGGATAGGTCTGATGTTATTCTGATATTCCTCCCTCTCAGATATCTGTTCCCCCTAGCTGCCCTCAGGATAGATCCCTTGGCTTTAAAATTTTCAAGATTCACTGTTATTTGTTGAGATGTTGATCTATTTTTATTGATTTCAGAAAAGGTGCTCTGCCTCTTGGACAAAATACTTTTTTCCTTCCCCAGATTGGAGAAGTTCTCAGCTATGATTGTTCAAATATACCTTCTAGTGCTTTCTCTCTCTCTCCACCCCCTCAGGGAGCCCAATAATTCTGACATTGAAACATTTCATGGTGTCATTGATGTGAGTCTCTTCTCATGAGCTTCCAGCCACCTATTCTTACTTCCTCAACTTCCTTTCTTTTTGCCAGCTTATCTTCTAGATCACTAATTTGTTCTTCTGCCTCATTTACCCTGGCTGTTAGAGTAACCAGGTTAGACTACATCTCATTCATAGCATCTTTAAGGTCAGCCTGATTAGATTTTGTTTCTGCCCTTAGAGATTCTATATTGTCACTAATGTTTTTTTCAAGCCTAACTATTGACTTCATGATTGCTGCCCTAAAGTCTATATCTGACATTTTGCTTATGTTAATATCCACTATATCTGTGGCAGAGGACATTAACTCTGACTCTTTTCTTTGTTGGGAGTTCCCCCTTCTAGTCATTCTGTTGAAAGATAGTTGATGGAATGGGCATGGTCAACAATATTAATCACAAACCAAGTAAAATGCACTTAAAAAAATAAATCAAAAGTGGTAAAAAGCTACCACATATATGCCACCAAAGCCAAAATGATCCAAAACAATATAAAATAAAGAAAAAACAGAAGAGAAAAAAGAAGAGGGGCAGGGAGAGAGATTATAATCTCTCAGGGTAGACACAACAGGGTGATCTGCCTGTTCCTGTTTGATTTTTGGTCTCTACATTAGAAGTCACTATATCCCCAAATTGCAGAGAAATCAGAACTTACATATACATATCAAGGTAAAATTGAATAGAATGAAAAAACAGGCTAGCATGGGGCAAATATATATATAACATATATGTGAAAAAAAAATGAATTCAAGGGGAGCCTGGGTGGCTCATTTGGTTAAGCGGTTGCCTTCAGCTCAGGTCATGATCCTAAAGTCCTGGGATAGAGCCCCACATCAGGCTCCCTTCTCAGAGGGAGGCCTGCTTCTCCCTCTCTCATTTCCCCTGCTTGTATTCCCTCTCTCACTGTGTTTCTCTCTGTCAAATAAATAAACAAAATCTAAATAAATAAATTAAATAAATAAATAAATTTAAGAAGTAACTTAAAAACATAGGTTGGGAAATACAAATCTATTTGAAACAGGAGCAGGGTTTAAAAGAAAATAAGAAAGAAAACTAAAATAGAATTGCAAAATTTTAGCCTGAAGTATAAGTAAATGGTGAGGGAACATCCAGAGCTCCCTATATTATCTCTCCCTGGTGCTGGAGTTGTACAGTCCTGTGGGAAATAAGCTTATCATTCACTTATTCTTCCAGTCTATCTTCTGGGGAAGGGACCTGCTGCTTGGCTTCTCAAGTGTCTTTGCCTGGGTAGAGTTGTCCCATTTTTGTCATGTGTCTGGGCTTAATGTGAGCTGTTTGTCTGCATGCTTTTTCTCCCTGGCATGTTTCTGCTTCTCTTTAGAGGGTCAGAGCAAACACAGCCCTATGGGAATCTCTGGCCCAGAGCCAGAGTATTGATCCTCCCCCACCACCAGCAAATCCTCCAGGTCAATCCATCTCCACCTCTGCACTTACCAAACTCTACAGACTCGTGCAATTTATTCCTGCCACAGTTCCCTTGGGGGAGTCATGGGGACCCATGAATGTCTCTACACTTTGTGGCTTTGACATTTCTAGAGGCCATGGGTTCGCACATGCACCCTCTTCTGCAGCTCCCAGGTCACAATGAGTACTGCCCCAGCGTCCTTTGGGAGTCACACCACCCTGGAAACAGTTGCCCAGTTGTGGGCACAGGCTCTTTGTGTACCAAGCCAATGAATCCCATGACTCCTGCTGACTGAACTTCTCCCAGGGGAGGCATGGGAACCCACAAGTACCTCTGCATCTTATGACTCTGCAACTGCCATTGGGTATGACCTCATGCACCCTCCTCTGCAGGACCTAGGTCATGCTGGGTGCAACCCTGTGTCTCCTCATGCACCACAGTATCTCGAGAACTGTCCCTTTTGTGGGCACAGTATCTCATGTAGGATGTCAGCCTTCACCTTCTAGTCCTTTTCAGAATAGTCAGGCAGAGGGCAGCCTCCTTACCAGATTGGCTTGCAGTTTATGGTTCCCATAGCTAAAAAAACCCTCTGTGGTCATTGACCCAACCAGTCTTCTTGTACTACTGCTTGGGCACTCTATCAGTTTGGGCTCTCCCACTCTTTCTGAGTCTCCTGGAATCTTGAGACCACAATGGTCCACTTAGAATTCTGCCCTACTTGCCCCCTATGCCCTTTTCAGAAGGAGGTACCTCTCAATAGAGCATATTTGCAAGGATCTTGGTTTTTTTGCTCCAGTGTTATATCACTCACCAGCGGGCAGGTTATGGAGGTTCCTGCCCATCCCCCACTTATCTTCAGATATTTCCCCAGAAAATTCAAGGTTCCATACCTCCTCTTGAAAAAATTATTTGTTTCTCTGCTTGTGAAAATACAGATAAGTCTTCTTACACCTCAGGTTGAATTTGTGTGTCTTCAGAATAGTTTGATAGCCAGTTAAATTAGAGGGACCAGATGAAATGAGGTCCCTTACTCTGCTGCTATCATGTCCCCCCTTCAAACTCAATTAATTAACATATAGTGTATTATTAGTTTCAAAGGTAGAGTTTAGTGACTCATCAGTTGTAAAGAATACCCAGTGCTCACTACATCACATGCCCTCCTTAATGTTCATCACCCAGTTACCCAATCTCCCCTCCAGCAACCCTCAGTTTGTTTCCTATGATTAAGAGTCTATGGTTTGTCCTTCTCTGTTTTGGTCCTATTTTATTTCTCCTACCTTTTCTGTATGTTCATCTGTTCTCTTTCTTAAATTCCACATTTGAGTGAAATCACATGGTACTTGTCTTTCTATGATTGACTTATTTCACTTAGCATAATACCCTGCAGTTCCAACCATGTTGTTACAAATGGCAGGATTTCATTCCTTTTGTTGGTTACATAGTATTCCATTGTATATATCAACCATGTCTTCTTTATCCACCCATCTGTCAATGGACATCTGGTCTCTTTCCATAGTTAGGCTATTGTGGACATTGCTGATATAAATGTTGGGATGCAGGTGCTTCTTCAGAATACTACCTTTGTATCCTTGGGGTCAATACATAGTAGTGCAATTGTTGGGTCACAGAGTAATTCTATATATATTTTTTTTTGTCTCGAGGAAACTTCATACTGTTTTCCAAAGTGGCTGTACCAGCTTGCATTACACCAGCAATGTAAGAGAGTTTCCCTTTCTCTGGGTCCTCACCCACATGTTGTTTCCTGACTTGTTAATTCAAGCCATTCTGACAAGTGTGAGGTGGTATCTTATAATGGTTTTGATTTGTATTTCCCTGACACCACGTGATATTGAGCATTTTTTCATGTGTTTGTTGGGCATGTGTATATTTGGAGAAATGTCTATTCATGTCTTCTGCCCATTTCTTGCCTGGATTATTTGTTCTTCAGGTGTTAAGTTTGGTAAGGTTTTTTTTTAATAGATTTTGGATACTAGCCCTTTATCTGGTAAGACATTTGCAATAATCTTATCCCATTCTGTTTGTTTTCTTTTGATTTTGTTGGCTGTTTGCCTTGCTGTGCAGAAGATTTTTATCTTGATGAAGTCCCAATAGTTCATTTTGCCTTTGTTTCCATTGCCTTGGAGACATGTCTAGCAAGAAGTTGCTGTTCCTGAGGTCATAGAGGTGGCTGCTTGTATTCTCTAGGATTCTGATGGATTCCTGTCTCACATTTAGGTCTTTCATCCATTGTGGGTTCATTTTTGTGTATGGTATAAGAAAATAGCCCACTTTCATTTTTTTGCATGTGGCTGTCCTATTTTTCCAACACCATTTGTTGAACAGACTCTCTTTTTTCCATTGGATATTCTTCCCTGTTTTGTCAAATATTAGTTGACCATGTAATTAAGGGTCTATTTCTGCAGTTTCTATCCTGTTCCATTGATCTATGTGTCTGTTTTTATGCCAATGCCATACTGTCTTGATGATTATTTTGACTACTTCTATACAACATTATAATAGTGATTTTAATCAGTGCAATAAAAAAAGAGGGGAGGGAATAAAGGCATGCAGAGTAGAAAGAAAAAAAGCAAAAAAAAGTTCTATTGGCACAATATTTTGTGCAGAAAAATCCTAAAAAAGTAGGCTGTCATACACACTCACATTATTAGTACTAATAAACACATTTAGAAAAGTTACAGAATATAAGAACAATATATAAAAAGCAAATGTATTTACATATACTAGTAACAGGGCTGCCTGGGTGGCTCAGTTGGTTAATCAACTGTCAGGCACCCCTGTTACTAATATATGTAAATACATTTGCTTTTTATATATTGTTCATTCTGGGGGCAACAAGATGGCACAGCTGGCTGAGCATCCGACTCTTGGTTTTAGCTCAGGTGTCATTTCAGGGTCATGGTTTTGAGCCCTGCATTGGGCTCCATGCTTACACAGAGTCTGTTTGAGATTCTCTCTCCCTTTACCTCTGCCCCTCTTTATTGTGCTCTCTCTCTCCCTCTATCTCAAAAGTATTTTTTTAAATAAATAAAAAGACAAAATCATTCTCTTGACCAATTATCACTAGTTATTTGAATCTGGCATGATTAATGTTAATATAGTGCTATGTAGTGCTCCCAAATCCAAACTATTAGTCAGTTTGGTCTGTTCAGTCCCCAATTAAGTGAAGACAAAAATTGGACAAAAGTGATTATCTGATCATGTTTTAAATCGGTAAATTCAGCATTCTTTTATGACTATGACCATATATTTCACAGAATTTTTATTATACACTCAGTGCTCTTTTCTGGTCTTAGAGCTTCTGCTCATATCCATATGCCATTGTACTCAAATAACATTGTGAGATAATAAAAATGTGTTAGCTGCCAGTGCTGTCAATGGATTTTATCATTCATCAGTCTCCTTTGCGTGCAACTCCAAGTTTCTGTATTTTAACAGAACCCATCAATTTCTCTATGCCTTATGCATAATTACAATCAGTTTATGAGTTGAGTAGATAGCATAGACTTTTTTATGTGCTTAAAGGTAAAAAACAAAACAAAAACAAAAAACAAAAAAAGTCTTTTATTTGCCTTGTGTTTTCAGAATTCTAGCTTTTATCCTTTTCTCTTCTTCATGTAAACCTAATGTGACTTATGCTAGATGTCTTGAGATCCTGGTGTTCCCAGTCTATATGGTGACCTTCAGAAAAACAAAAAGCCATGTTTAGCAGTTGATGTTGGAAACAGGTTTAGTTACATACTGATATTCTGAGTGGCATTTAAGGATTGATGTCTGATTTCAGAAGTGAAAGAATTCTGATACCTGAGAGCCATTTGTTATTCCTCAACTTTTTCACATTGTTTTTCTTACCTGAAATTTCCTCCCTCACTTCACATATTTCTCCAGCAATTAATATACCCCAAACATAGCATGTATGCTCCAGGCTCAGAACATTTACATTTGCTCTTTCCTATGCCTTGAAAACATTTCCTTAACTTATTGTTAGAGGACTCCACTTTCTAGAGATATAGGGAAATTAAAACTTGTTTATATTTAGGGGTAGTATTGAATAGGAATGAAGGATTACCTTGAAGCTTATATCTATATGTATATTTAAAAGTAAAAAGAAAAAAGGAAAGAAGAACAAATGGAAAAAAAAAAACAAAAACAAAAATAAAAAACACACAGATATGGGTTTAGAAAAAGTTCAAGGTAAAAAGTTATTATGGAGTGTTGTATTAAGTATCATGTTGTAATGACAAGTGGGTTAAAAAACAAAAGAACAAAAACTGTGAGAATAAATTTAAAATTTAAAACAAAATTTAAGGAATCTCCACACTGTTTTCCAAAGTGGCTGCACCAGTTTACATTCCCACCAACAGTGTAAGAGTGTTCCCCTTTCTTCGCTGCCTCTCCAACACTTGTTGTTTCCTGACTTGTTAATTTTGGCCATTCTGACTGGTGTAAGGTGGTATCTCAGTGTGGTTTTGATTTGAATTTCCCTGGTAGCTAGTGACGCTGAACATTTTTTCATGTGTCTGTTAACCATTTGTATATCTTCTATAGAGAAGTGCCTCTTCATGTCTCTTGCCCATTTTTTGATGTGTTCATCTTTTTGTATGTTGAGTTTGAGTAGTTCTTTATAGATCTTGGATATCATCCCTTTGTCTGTAGTGTCATTTGCAAATATCTTCTCCCATTCTGTGGGTTGCCTCTTTGTTTTGTTGATTGTTTCCTTTGCTTACAGAAGCTTTTTATTTTGATGACTACCCAGATTTCATTTTCGCTTTTGTCTCCTCTGCCTTTGGAGACCTGTCTTGAAAGAAGTTGCTGTGGCCGATGTCAAAGAGGTTACTGCCTATGTTCTCTTCCAGCTACCCTATGACCCTGCAATGTTGCTGGGTTGAGTCTTTCCGCCCCCTTTCAAGGGGCTGGTCTCTATGGAAATTGGGTTTTCAGGCTTTTATTCTCTGGAAGATTTGTTCTTTTGTGGCTTTTTGCATTTTTTCAGAAAGTCAGGGCAAAGTAAGCTGTCTGTACCCAGACCTCCGTCTCAGAGAGAAGCCTCAGTTAGCTTCCCTCTGGATGGTGTGGGGCACAGAGACTCTATATTTTCCCCTGTACCCCACTACCTCTTACAGGTAGCACGCACCCAAAATTGCTAGCCTGAATGGCGCCCAAAGCCCCCTCTTGTCGCTTCACTCCTCTGCCAGAGAAACCATGACCGATTTGGGTTTGTGAGAGCTTGTCTCTGCCCAGATGCTATCTGGAGCCCACACCCACACTGGGAGCACTAAGATCTCATGGTACTGCATGTGGCATGGGAGTCTGCAGAGTCACTTCCATTGCAGGTAGCTACAAGAACACTGTGAGCACCCATGAAATCAACCTGAGATGTAAGACTACACACTTTGGGATCTCTATAGGGGCAGAAAAGCATCAGTGGAAAGGTAGGGTGGAGTGGGAGCTCTTGGACTGATTTCACTCCCTCATGCTGCGTGAGGGAACCCGGTGGTGTGGGGAGTTTCTAATGTTGTCACTTGGTCTGCTGCTTGGACTAGGCACACACAACCTATAACAAGTCTTATATTTCCAAAGTAAAATATTAAGTCACTTCCTCATTCACTTCACTTTTTTTTTCCCAGAAAAAGCAGTGCATCACTATATATAGTGCATGAAGAGTAATTGGATAGGGTTTATTTAGTTCCACAAATCATGGGTACAAATCAAATTAAATTTAAAATAATAAGAAATTCAGCAGAATCTTTTGTTATTTGAGGAAAATACATTCAGGAAATTGTGTTTACTTAAAGGAAAAAGGCTTCAAAAATATTATACTGTGTATTTTCCCTACTTCTAACCTGGTGGTGGGTATTAAGGAGGGCATGTATTGCATGGAGCACTGGGTGTGGTGCATAAACAATGAAACTTGGAACACTGAAAAATAAAATAAAATAAAATATTTTTTTAAAAAAATTGATCATCTAGGGGCGCCTGGGTGGCTCAGTTGGTTAAGCGACTGCCTTCGGCTCAGGTCATGATCCCGGAGACCCGGGATCGAGAGTCCCACATCGGGCTCCCTGTTCGGCGGGAAGCCTGCTTCTCCCTCTCTCACTCCCCCTGCTTATGTACCCTCTCTGGCTGTGTTTCTCTCTGTAAAATAAATAAAATCTTTAAAAAAAAATTTGATCATCTACTTGCAAAAAATACAAATTTTATTACAATGTGAAAAACCCCATTTATTCATTAATCCAATATACATTTATTGAGCACACTTCTACCTGCTCAACATTGTACTACCTGGAGTATATACTGGTTAATAAAAAATATATGATTCTGTTTTTATGGACCTTTCAATTTGGTGGGTATGGAAGGCATAAACAAGTAAACAAACAGAAAGAATCTTTAATATTAGAGAGAAGAGAGTAAATCATTGTATTTAAGGATTCTAGAGATCCTCTATTTATACTTGTCCCTACTCTTTACGTAAAAATGCATTTAGAATAAAGGCATTAATATAAAGGAGAAAATCATATATTTTCTGATCTCCTTATTTCTAAGAGTAGAGTTAGCTCTGCCAAAAATGAATAGTTGGCTTTAGTGGTTTTGCCGTTCTGTACCACGCAGTTTTCCCAAAACCTTCTCTGGCAACTTTTGTGTATATACATTTTTATTATGTATGAAAATTACATTTTAGGCACTATGCTCTCTTATTTGAGGTCACCTCTACCTACTGTCTTTGAGACCTATGCAAACAGGAGGTAGATTGCTCAGAGATTATATTGAATAAGCTGTAAAAAGAAAGGCAGACCTGAGAAAATCTACTCCAAAGGATGGCACAAATCTTTATGGAATGAGTACGCTGTTGTCCACACTGCAAGGAATAACAAGATGAACCAGAAAGGGATATTGTCTTCAAATGCCTCTATTACCTAGTAGGGGTAATATAAAAGTTACATGAACATGCTATGCATAAGAAAAGGGAACATTCCAGAAGAATTTTTCCTATCTGATATTTTAGATGCCAGAATAGTAGAAGTTAGGCAAAGGTGTTGGGAGGAGAGCAAGGTGTTCACCTTTACCTCATTTCTTACCTCACCTTTACCATTTTATATATATACCATTATATATATACCATCCTGATTTTTTCATCTTTTCATAACACCTAAAACTAATTGTAGTTTGTAAAGCAATCCTATAGTCCACAAACATGTATTTTATTCATCTATTTAGTAATCGTTACCTACTAACGTCTGATGGTACAGAAGTGAGTACCTAAACAGTAACTTTCAAGGATATTTAAAGACCTCACTGTATACTGCTGCAGTGTGGTAGCTACTATCCATGTGTGGCTACTAAACAGTTGAAATGTGGCTAGTCTAAATTGAGATATGCTATAAGTATAAAAATATATACCAGATTTTGAAGATATAGTACCAAAAAAAGGAATGTAAAATGTCTCATTACTCATTTCCTATTCTGACAACATGTTGAAGTGATAATAATTTGAACTAAGTAATTAAATAAAATATATTAACATAAAGTCATTTCACCTGTTTCTTTATCTTTTTAAATAACTCTACTAGAAGATTTTAAAATACATATATGGTTTGTGTTGTATTTGTGAAACAGGCCTAGTGAAAGGAATTAATTTGTACAGGCCTAGTGAAAGGAATTAATTATAATAGATAGTTATAACAGATAATTATACTGAATGCTAAACAGTGCAACAGGAGTATGTAGGAAAAGTTCATTGACAGTTATTAGGACACCAAATATCTTACTCCACATCGCATTTATCTTAATTCACTTTTTATTGTCACACAGCCATTTATGAATGATAACAAAAATACAAAGTACTTGAAAGGCAGAATGCTTTGAAGGGAGTCCCATAAAAAAAGAAAGGAATCTCTGTTACAATTATTCTAAGTTGAGCAGTCTGTTTCTGATAGATTTCCCTGAAGATCTAATATTTTAATTTATAATTTTGATTTACTATTCTTTGAACAGTAAGCATGATAATCAGAGTTAGCTATATGACAACTCTGTTTCCTTTGTAGGTTAATTTAATTTATCCCCTTCTATTAAAAGTTGGAGTTTCAATTCTAGGCCATCATTTCTTTTATTCTATAATTTCTCCTTAGTGAATCTCATTTATGCCCATGGTTTCTACCTGTCAAGGACGGTGCTTGATCCGCCCCTCCCGCCATGCCCAAGCCACCAGAAAACTTTGGTGGAGGTACCTGTGAGTGCGAATGAAAGCCCCTTGGGGCTCCCCCACCCCCACCTAGAATCCGGAAAGCCACATACCCTGTGGGTCAGGGCAATATGCCCTTTGTGTGCTTATTCAAGACATATATTTCCATTCAATCCTCCTCTGGGTAATCATATCTCTGTATCTCTTATCTGTATTTCTTGATCCCTGTGCCTCAATGGTCTCAACTTCTGTGAGTTAAAGCAATCACTCTGTACCCTGCAGTAACAATACTAATCCTGTCTCTAAGGCGGGTGCAAAAGCAGTTAAAGATTTAACTGTACCACCCAACTTCCTCACTTTTGAATAATAAAATACTGGGGCCCTTGTCAGTCAAGAGAGACTAAGAGAGACAGCGAGACAAAGGCAGAGACAGCAAGAGAGCCTTAGAGGAGAGCAGCAAGAAACAGCGAGAGAGCCTGCAAAGAGAGACAGAAACAGGGAAGCAAAGAAAGCAGCAGAAAGAGAAGCAGACAGAGAGTAAGAGGGACAGAAGAAGAGAAGTAGAGCAAGAAGGCCAAAGCCAGAGCTAGAGAGCTAGAGCTAGAGAGCCAATGCTAAAAATCCAGAGCATGAGGCTGAGCCTGCTTCATAGGTCTCTCCTGACTGACCTCGGGTCTGTCAGCTTGCATCAGATTTCCATGTCCGAGTCATTATTTCGCCCGCCAGACATCCCGCAGTTTGGGATCCACATCTCTGCCGAGGCTGGCTCCCCGATGGTGACATCTACCATCAACTGCATGTAGATGAGCTGGAAATTTCTATTTCTATTGCTGAGGACCAGCTTTCTATATCTAGTTGCCAACTTAATCTCTCCACTTTGATACATCAAAGACACTTAAATTTCAACATGTGCAAAGCAGACTCATAATCTTCCATCCTCACCTTAAGGTGGCTTTCTTCTGGTATCTGTTAGAAATCTCCAACGGGATAAGCCAGAAAACTAGAATTGATCTTTATACTTCTTTTCTTCAATATCCAGTTTCTGTAAATTCTACTTCTCAAATATAGCTTGAATTCATGTGTACGTTTCCATATCTACCACTATTTTCATAATAGATGTTTTTAAATATTTGTAAAAAAATAAATATTTGCTGACTGAAGAAATGAATGAATAAATTAGTAACAAAGACATAAGGTATGAATGTTTAGTGTGACTTTAAGGGACATTAAGTAATATTCTGAATTATCTGACTTCTTTCAATGCAATACAGTAGTAGAAGGGAAACTAGAAAGAAAATTGCTGTCAAGTAATGGTGAATTTTGTGTTTTATGTTTTCAGTTTAGATTTTATTTTGTAGGTAATAAATGTCTTGAATGCTTCATTACTTTATGTTTTGCTTTTATTAGGGGGTATATTGTACTTTAAAAAGATTATTTGAGAAGGGTACCTGGGTGGCTCAGTCAGTTAAGTGTGTGACATGGGCTCAGGTCATGATCTTGGGGTCCTGGAATTGAACCCCACATCGGATCTATGCTTGGGAGGGTGTATGCTTCTCCCGCTCCCGCTCCCTTTTTCCTTTACCCCTCTCCCTACTCATGCCTCCACATGCACTCTCTCTCTCTCTCTCAAATAAATAAATTAAATATTTAAATACATAAATAAATAAAATATTATTTGAGAAACAGTGCATAGCATGGATAGAAAAGAAAGAATTACCAGATTTACATCAGTTAGGATGCTATTGAAAATTTATAGGCAAGAAATAATGTAGGTCAGAACTAGGGGCTGCATTGCAAATGGAAATGGGAATAGATAAGGAGACACTGTAACACTATATTTTTCATTATAGGGCTTGATTATATGGATAAGAGTGAGAGGAGGAATTAGAGATAATTCTGAGATTAAAACTTGGATGACAGGTGCCTGCGTGGCTCTGTGGGTTAAGCCTCTGCCTTCAGCTCAGGTCATGATCTCAGGGTCCTGGGATCCAGCCCTGTATCAGGCTCTCTGCTCAGCAGGGAGCCTCCTTCCTCCTCTCTCTCTCTGCATGCCTCTCTGCCTACTTGTGATCTCTCTGTCAAATAAATAAATAAAATCTTAAAAAAATGGATAACAATAATAGAAACATTAAAAGCCATATATTGTATTGCCTATTGTATATCTCCACTAGGATATACCTCATACATCAGAAAATTAACATATGTGAAAATGACCTTGTCATTCCCCCAAACTATTTTGATAAATGCCATCACCACATACCTAGAAACTTCATGATCATCTTTGAATTTTTCTTCTTCCCAGACCATAATATCCAGTTACTCGTCATGTCTTACTGATTTTTCCTATGAAATCTTACTCAGTTTTTTTTTTTCTTTTCCTGAAATCTCTCACAAAGACTACTGCAGAAATTTCTAATATGTACCCTTGTTTTTCATATATCTTTCCTGGAACCTTATGTGTGGAAAATGATATAGAACAGTGAAAAAAGACCGGTGTTTGGAAATGGACTGAACTATGTTCCAACACCAACACTGTTACTTTTATAAATTATACAACTTCTTTGAACTCCAATTTCATTAATTATAAATGGGAGCTAAAGCAGCATGACAATTGGAAACACAAATATATACTATATTTGGACATGATTGGCGCTGAAAGTTAGTGGTTGTTATTATTATCATTTGTTATTATTACTCTCATTCCACATTTAGTCTCATTAACATGAGCTATGTAACACTGGTCAAATAGCATAAACTCTCTGGGTTTTAGTTTCCTCATTTGTGAAATGGGAAAATTAATATTTACCTTGAAGAGTTGTTGAAAGGATGAAAGTAGAGACACATATATTGCAAAAACAAAATGCCTGAGAAGTAGTGAGTGCTTAATTAATGTTGGTTCACTTTTTTGAAGTCTTCCCTTTAATCATTCTAAATTCTCAAAATGCCATGTTTACTATGTACAAGGTAAACATTTGAAACCATCTGAAGGGTTAAAAATTAAAAATAAAGGGACATCTGCCCAGCTTAGTTGGTGGAGCATAGGACTCTTGATCTCAGGGTTGTAACTTTGAGCCCCATATTGTGTGTAGAGATTACTTAAAAATAAAATATTTTTTAAAAATGAAAAATATGGGCATCTGGGTGGCTCAGCCAATTGAGTGGCCAACTCTTGATTTTGGTTCAGGTCATGATCTTGGGGTTGTGGAATGGAGTGCTGTATTAGGCTCCATGCTCAGTAGAGAGTCTAGTTAAGATTCTCTCTCACTCTCCCTCTCTCTCTCTGCCCCTCCCCCCTGTACTCTTTCCTCTCTTTCTAAAATAAATTTAAAAATCTTTTAAAAAATTGAAAAGTAAAAATACCTTCCCCTGTCCCCCTAATCTCACTTTGAAATCCCAGGTATTTTATATGACTACATATCCCAGAGTTTTGCATTTGTATCCATATTAAACAAATAAGATAATATTACACCAATGCTTCTGCACCTTAATTTTATCATTTAGTAATATATTTTTGTAGTGTTTTATACCAGTGCATATGAATTTAACATGTTTTTAAAAGGACATATAGATAAAACTGTTTTTAAAAGAATATTGTGATATCCATTGCATGGATGTAGCACAATCATATAAATTCCTCCCATTAACCTATTAGGAACCTGTAATTTACTTCCTTTTCCTAGGTTATATAAACAAATATATACTGAAAATAAATGCCTAGTTTTTAAAAAGATTCTATTTATTTTTTTGAGAGAGAGAATACATGCATGGGGGTAGGAGGGCAGAGGGAGAGAGAAGAGAAACAGACTCCCCACTGAGCAGGGAGCCTTACAGGGGGTTTGATCCCAGGATCCTGAGTTCATGACATGAGCTGAAGGCAGATGCTCAAATGATTGAACCACCCAGGTGCTCCAGTACCTATTTTTAAAAAAAACTTATCCAAGTACATTGGAACACTATATTCCTATGGTGGTATTAGCTGAATAAAATGGTGTATGTATTTAAAATGTGGGTAGATATTGTAAAAATTACTCTCCAAAAAGGTGCACATATTTAAATTTCTTTCTGAATATTGTACATTTTTCTTTTTCATATTTGTCAACATGATAAGTAAAATATGGTATTGTTTTGTTTTATTCTTCATTTATTTATTCATTAAGTTCTGTATTTTCCTTGTTTATATATTGGTTTCTGAAAACTACATGATAACTCTTTGCCAATTTTGAAATATTGTTTTATTCTTCATTTCTTTATTCATTAAGTTCTGTATTTTCCTTGTTTGTTTATATATTGGTTTCTGAAAACAACATGATAATTCTTGCCAATTTTGAAATATTGAGTTATCTTTTAGACATTTGTAGAAACTCTCCATACTATAGAGATTTTTTTTTCTTAAATGAAAAAATGAATAAACAAGTTTCTACTATTTTTCCAATTAGTTGTTTTGGATTTTTGACTTTTGGGGCATACAAGATTCACCAGTATTTATCTATAAATGTTCGTTGAACAAAAGGATTGATGCACTCTTGATTGAGCTGAACTAACACTAAACTGAAACCTCATGAGAGCTAGACAATGATTATTTCCCTTCTCTAAACTAAAAGCCTCTAAAACTAAACCTTATGAGAAACTTTTCCAACTTCTTCAGAGGCTCCATTTCACAGACTTAAGCAGATACAAAACAAAATGAAGTTTACTTGTTAAAATTTTGCATAGAATTATTCATCATTAGCTGACATGAAGTTAAACCCAATTATTTATTGGGAATCCTCTCCTTCTTCAACCTCATTCAGACATGATGGAGACAATCTTTGAAATCTGTTATTTTATTATGACTAAACACTGAAAATCCTCTGGTAGTTCTGTGTGATTTATGTATAGCTATAAGCGTAAGTCATGTAAGACAATAAAGTTTACACCACTTATAAGAATGACTCATTGGCTGCCATAAGTATATGAGATTTATCAAGAGCATACCACTATTTTGTCACCTTGTTCCTAAATGCATAAATGAATTTTAGATAGCACTTATTAGAGATGAAAGCAGGTTAACATTAGTTGGGGCTACCACTTTATAGGTGAGCACAAGGAATGAAAATACCTCAACAGAAAGCATACTTCAACTATGAGGACATCTTTACCACAGCGGACAATTAGATCAGTGAAAGGGTGGATAAACTTACTGGTGTATTGGCTATGGTTTGATATCTCTTTTAAAAACACCATAGACAGTAAATCATGGAGGCTGAACCTAAGAACCTCATTTTGGTCGACATATGTCTTTAAATAGCAGAGAGCTGTACAAGAGTCCATGAATAAAAGGTGAATTCAATTTTGCCCCTGAACCACCTAATGAGTATTAGACTATGCCTTCATTTGATTGCTCTCTCACTGTGGTTTTTCTAAGTACCCTGAGCCTCAGTCTTGAGCCAAATTATAACTAGGCCACATTTTTGTTATAGCTTTCCTTCCTGTCATCCAATCCATGTGATTCATCTCTTTAAGGTCAGTGCAATAAGAAGCTAATACACTTTGCAGGTAATAACAAGGATACAACATTCAGGAAACACTTGAGAGAGATTTCCAATGCCTTACACTCTCCTTGCCACCCACCCCCAAGCTAATTTTATTTCACTGTATTTACCTGAAAACCTATTGTAGATTATTTTGATTTTAAAATAACAAACCCTTACAGCACAGTAATCCTTTATGAAAAACTATTTCTCTATGTTAGTAAAGATGTTCACTGAGCTTGTCTGTTGGGAATTTTTGCTTTTTGAGTAGTGTAACCCTTCACAATTGCTAATGAAGCCTGAGATTCTGTGATTAGGGAGTAATTCTATTGGGGAATTTTTGTTTGAATGCAATATTTCTGGGATATGTAATGCATTAACCTATTGTTTGTATTAATAAACTTCATAGAATTTGTAGGATTGATTTCTAATCTACTAATTTCCAAGTCACATGGCCTGTTGTAGGCAGAGGTGGTGGGGGAGGCTTACAGGATTAGAAAATACTGATGGGAGATCAGAACAGGGGAAGAATGTAGATCTTGGAAAGGTGCTTAATTGGACAGGATTGAGGGCTGGAATGGATGAGAAGATGGTTAGTGAAAAATAAGATAAGAATGTCAAAAACAACCCATCTACATACCAGTTGTCAAAGTATGTCCTTGGGAATAGACATCACAGACTTCAACTGTGCTTCAGAAGGAAGAAGAGCTGCCTTTCCAGCTGGAAATGATTCCATCTACGCTGCTTCTATAACTTCAGGAAATGAAAATGCATAGTAGTAAATCTGGATAAAAATGTATGCCTCAAAATGAAGATAAAAAACAGCTGTGATCTCTTTCACAACAATCATTAGACTTCACAGACAGATGGGAACAGAGATGGAATGATGGACAATCAAATGGGCTATTAGCTCTAGCACATTCTAAATATTGGCTGACTTTCGAAGCTTGAATCAAAATCAACCTGATAGAAATACTACACATATTCAGTGAATGTTACAGTATTTGGCAAAAGTATTTAACATTATTCTCCTCGAGTTTTTCCTTATTTCCTTAGATTACTTCCAGGAAGTCTGTTTTCTTCATGTCATGAAAAAGTGAATCATTTGAAAGGGAAAGACATATAAATATGATTTTACAGTAAAAATGATTTTTCTCTTTAACCAGCGACCAGTAGGAAAGTGTAGATTAATGCTTATATGGAATTGATCTATTACTTTGTTTTAATGATTAACTAGGCTGCATTTTATTTATCTGCTTTGAAAATGATAAATATTTGTGGTACTCCAAAAGAAGTAATCTATTTTATTGTCTAATTAGTTTGAGTGAATTGCTTTTGCAAGTTTGTTTGAAGAAGGGTCATTTAGATTGCACCCCAACACCACCATACCCAATCTACCACCAATTACTGGCACACATTTTTTCCTGTCACATTGTGATATCTTTGAAAACAATATTTTAAAATGTCTTCTGCATCTGGCAACTAATAAGTGTGAACAAGATTCAGGAAAGCACTGTTAATAAAGATTAAGATCACCAAAATGTAAGGCTCTGCCAGTCAAAACTCCAGGAGTGTGAGTAAAGCAGTTGCAGCAGAATGATTTTTTTTTAAGTCAGGAAGAATTATTTGTCTTCAATCATGCTTATGAATATTTTTGGTTTATTTTTTATGCATTATAGAAAAAAGTGCTTTTCTTTTTTAAAAATATTTTATTTATTTATTTGACAGAGAGAGAGAGATCACAAATAAGCAGAGGCAGGCAGAGAAAGAGGGGGAAGCAGGCTCCCCGCTGAGCAGAGAGCCCAATGTGGACTCGATCCCAGGACTCTGAGATCATGACCTGAGCCAAACGAAGAGGCTTAACCCTCTGAGCCACCCAGGCAACCCGAAAAAAGTGCTTTTCTATTTCCTGTTCTGTGGCATGGTGACATATAACACTGTAGGGTACATTTTCTAGAAGCTGTTATATTACATATGGAGGCATAAGAAGAAGGAAAGGGGATTACTATATGCCATTAAATTAAATATGGACTATTTGAATGCACAGGATAGTGCCTTTAAAATATGGCAGTACCTTTTTACCCCACATGTCATGTGCCTCCAAAGTCAGAAACATATAGTAATTTGTTTTTTTTATTTTTATTTTTTTAATTTTATTTAAGATTTTTTTATTTATTTACTTGACAGAGAGAGGGAGATCACAAGTAGGCAGAGAGGCAGGCGGAGAGAGAGGAAGAAGCAGGCTTCCCACCAAGCAGAGAGCCCGATGCGGGCCTCAATCCCAGAACCCTGAGATCACGACCTGAACCAAAGGCAGAGGCTTTAACCCACTGAGCCACCCAGGTACCTAATAATTTGTTTTTTTTTTTAATCTTTTATTTATTATTTGAGAACAAGAGAGAGAGAGAGAAGAGAGCATGAACACAGAGGAGAGGTAGAAGCAGGCTCCCTCGGAGCAGGGAGCCTGACATGTGGCTCAATCCCAGAAACCCGGGATCATGGCCTGAGCCAAAGGCAGATGCTTAACCAACAGAACCCCACAGGTGCCCCAGAAACATATACAGTAATTTGTAAGCAATGTGCATCCTTTGGCCAAGCAGGTACTTCCTTATTTGTGTAGACTTGGTTAGACCAGGTTCCTGCCAATGAAATGTTCCAAATACATCTCTGTCACCCCATTTGCTGTGCTGAATCAGCACTCTCTAGGCATAGAGTTTTCTTGAAAGCTTCTTCAAAATATTACACACTGGAGGGGATACTTTCAAAAAGTCTGTTTCAGCAAGTAGAACAAGAGAGGAAGTGAGAGGTTTATAGGGTTATTTCAATGCTGGAAGGAGCCCTGCTGATGGACAAGAAGATGATTATGCAAGTTAGGGTATGTGGGTTGAACTTCCAGAAAATGAACCTCAGTCTTTTCATTTTGTTTGAAATTAACATTCTATGGCCTAGTCATGTATTCTATTACTCATAGCACAGGCTTTCCATAGCACTTGTACTTGAATGGTACTTTTCATTTTTCAAACCATTTTCACATTTGTCATTTCATTTGTTCTTCATACAAGTGTTAAGTATGCAAACAAGGTATGATTAGCCAAATTTTGCAGATGAAGAAAATAAGGCAGAGGGAAATTAAATAACTTGCCTAAAATTACATAGTTTATTATTGACAGATTTGAGACTAGACGACTAATATCCAGCTTGCTTGACCTCCAGTCAATGAACTTTTCAATATACATAACATCTACATGTTTGGACATGTAAATTCCATATAGTAATAGAAACAAAGAGAGAGGAAGGAAATGAGAGGAAAAGAGAGAGCAATTACTATATACCATAGATTGTGAAATGCATATTAGTTACCTTTATGAAAAAAAAAATCTCTGCCTTCAAGGCAGAGTGAGATAAAACAGTTTAACTCAGCTGTTTCAATCTCAAGCATTCTTTTGATTAGCATATGAAGAAAATAGAATCTCTGACCTATATATTTGAATGTAGGCATTAATTTCAACTGCGATGCCAACTTATTTGTAGAACTACTGAACATGTCTCATTATCTCACTAATTATTAGTAGTTTTTTTAATGTTAAGATTCCAAACTGATAGAAAGTTTCTTTCTTTTTTTTAAAAAGATATTATGTATTTATTTGACAGAGAGAGAGCACAAGTAGACAGAGCGGCAGGCAGAGAGAGGGAGAGAAGCAAGCTCTCTGTTGAGCAGGAAGCCCAATGTGGGGCTCGATTCCAGGACCAGGGATCATGACCTGAGCTGAAGGCAGCTACTTAACTGACAGCCACCCAGGTGCCCCTGATGGAAAGTTTCTTAAAACTAGAGAGCTGTAGAAGCAAATAAACAAAAAAGTAGAGAGCTATACTTTTAAAGTTACTATACTCTTGGGCTTACAATATCAGATATTCATTTGTTACTTCTTATATATAGCACAGTCCAAAATGGTAAGTCACATGGGAATCTGATTGATTCTGCCTTGCCACAAACAAGTAAACTACCCACCATTCCTAACTTGTCTTTAATTTCACATGTGAAAATTTTCAATCTATGTATACTGAGTTTTCTTAGAGCATAGATTATGCTGTATCTTACTAAGAAAGCTAGTATGGTATTAACACAAACTAAGTAGGGAAAACCAAAATCAATTCATTCATTCACCAAATGATTATTGAGTAGCACTATGATCCAGGAACTATTCGATATGCTCAAGTGCCTGCCCTCAGCACTTAAACAATATAAACGGGGAAAGACAGACATTAATAAAATAATTGCACAAAGTTGCAACTGTTCCAGGTGTTGTGAAGGGAAGTCATATGTGTTATTTGAGTTTATAATAGATATATCTGACATAAGTTGTGGTAGTCAGGTAGACTTGTCATGAAGAGATTGTCTATTGAACCAAGAGCTGAAGAATAAGGAATTAAATAGGCAAAGAGTTTAGGGTAGACATTCCAGGCAGGAGCAGCATGTATGACAATAATACAGGAGGACAATTTTATAGAATGGATTAATGTCCCTTAGCCATTGGTTGAGAAACCAAGAAAACAGAAAATTCAGCGAGAAAAAATGTAGACTTTATCTTAAGTAAAGAGCAGAAGATTCTATGTAGATGATCCCAAACTTCTTTTGGACAATGTTCATGCCTTAACAATCTCCTTTCCTGAAGGGCTATACTTCCAAATACCAATTTTAATCACTTATCTGATTGTCCCAAGAAGTGTCTTTAATTCAATTCTTGAATAAGAATAGAAAATAGGGGTTTATCCATGTTGCCCCAATCTATTCAACCACTCAGCATTGTCACTGTCTATTGATGGATGAAATGTGTTTTTCCTCTAATCAGGAGAGAAGTCAAAAGGGATATCAGATTCTTTGAAATTGGCAATATTTTTTTTACTTTATTCTAGAAAACCTGAACAGTCATTCAAGGCAACATATAATCATCATGCAACAAAAGTAGCCTTATACCACACATAGATTTATAAGTCATCAAAGCAATTTGAAAGACCAGTCTGATATTTGACAGTCAATATATATCACTATGGTTTGTGATGACATGCAGAAGTAGCAGTTTACTCATCTTTGAGCCTATGCAGTAGACTCAGAAGATGAGTAAAATCAAATGAAAACATGATAAGAAACTAACACTGAGAATCTGAAAATAAGTGGGTAACAGTCTCTACTGAATGCATAAGATGCAGCAAAAAGGCCAATGCAAAAAGCCTTGCCTGTTCCTGTATCAGTCCAATTACTCTTTCCAGATGGCCTTTCCTGTTTCCTTCTATTCATATGCTATGGCCTTTGCAAACCATTTACACTTCACTTATTAAGCCTTACTTATTATTTATCACTCTAGTATATTTTTTCCCCGTGGAGACTGTGAAATCCTTGAGGACAGAAAATTCTGCCTTCTTTCTACTTTGTTATCTTAGATACCTTTCCTAATTTTATATCCAGACAACAAACATACTAAAAAAATGTACATGTTAGTTGATAAAATTTACTATATCATATTGCAGACCATCCAACTGATTTGACCAAAATTAAATGCCTAGTAAATGGTGAAATCTGCATTTGTACCCTGGTCTGCCTGGATCCAATGAGGGCTAAGGTTATTCAAACCTGGATTGGAATCCTGGCTCCATTACATATTTAGTTGTGAGAAAACCATAAACTCATTGAGTGCATACTATGAGCCAATCACTATGCTAAATTCCCATTATTATGCAGTCTTCTCAACAATCCTAAAAAGAAAGTGCTATTATTATTCCCATATCATAGAAGAGTATATTAAGACACAGAAAGACTGAGTAATCTGTCCAAGGTCACAGAGTTAATAAGTAGCAGAATTGATACACAAACTCAAGGCATTTAACTCTGAGCTCATCAAGGTAGCTGGTATTATCTCCCTTAATTGTAATCAGCATTAATTGAATATGCACTAGATCAGAGAATCCTAAACACTTAGAATTGTGTGGAAAATTTTACTCTCTGCATTTGCATATATTCCTGTGAAATTTCTTTCATCAAGTTCTCAAAGTTGTCCATGAATCCAAAAAAAGTAAAAGAATATTTATTAGAATCAGGGAGAAGATTATGGAGATATAAAGTAGTGTAGCACATGTTCCCTGCACTCCAAGAACTTATGATTCAGTTGAGGAGCTAAGATGGTAAAAGAGGTAAATATGGTATAAGATATAAGACAAGATAACTTTACTTCTAAATAAGCAGCTTGGATAAGGGAAAGATAATTTTAGTTGAGGCAATAAGGAAAGACATCACAAGAAGAGAGTAGATTTGAGTTGTGTCTTGGAATATAGGCAAGATTTTGAGAAGTTTTTTAAAAAAAGAGTAAAACAAGCCTTGCAGGCTGCAAGGGTGGTGGATATCATTTGGGCAAAGACAATGTCACTTTATGTTGATACAGTCCGTGAAACATCTATAATTCCTCCTTACTATTCTAGCACAGCTCTAAACTCACCTCTTCACAGTGATTTTTGTAGATGTCCTGGTGACTTAGAAGGCTTGGCAGAAAGTTTTGCAGTGCACTTGTTTTAAGCTAGTGGTTTTCACAACCTTGCATTCAAGCATCCCAAAGCCAAAGTGAAATTAAATTAATTTGACCCTTAAAAATTACATTTGTAATAAGGAGAACTAAAGACCATAAAATGAAGATAGCACAACAAAACAGAAATCAAATTAAGAGGCTGTCCTGAAGACCTTTAAGGTGAGGAGGACCTTTTATGCATTGGGTGCTGTTAAATCATTCAGTTCATTTCACAGTGACTTGCTTTTGATGCAGTCTAGGATGAAATGTATTTCATTGCCCCTGTGCATAATTAATATCATTCTGTAGTCTTCATCAGATAGGTCACCTCTGAATATAAAGTAATTGTGTTTTTCTAGAATTTCCTCTTGTAATGGATCCTCAAAACATACATGAGGGACCATAGAGGAGTGTTTGAAGAACTACTATAAATACTGTCCTTTAATGAACTTGGTTTTCTTATTTACCATTCACTTATTCCTTTATTCAAGCATTCATTCCTTCATCCATCGATTAAATCAATAAATATCGATTCTTCTTTTTATCTAGTTGCCTTAATGTCTATTACATCAAGTCACTGTGTTAGGCACTGGATATAACAAGACAGGCTCTACCTGTAAGTTGCTCACAATCAAGTGGAGAAAACTGGCACATAAGCAGATAAACTACAATATAATAAGCTAAATTTTCATTTTTTTAAGATTTTATTTATTTGACAGAGAGAAACACAGCCAGAGAGGGAACACAAGCAGGGGGAGTGAGAAAGGGAGAAGCAGGCTTCCCACCGAGCAGGGAGCCCGATGTGGGACTCAATCCCGGGTCTCCAGGATCATGACTTGAGCCGAAGGCAGTCGCTTAACCAACTGAGCCACCCAGGTGCCCCTAAATTTTCATTTTTAAAGGGTGCAAGAGTTCTAATTAAAAAAATCTTGGTAGTAAAAAAATACATGTAATAAAATAAATTTAAGTGATACATAAATGAATTATAATAAAAAGTGACACTATCACCCCAAGCACTCAATGCCCTATTCAAAGGCAAATTCTATTTCTATTTTCTTTTATTTCTTAATTTTATTCTATTATTCTATTTCTTAATTTTCTTTCTAGAAATTATCATTGTACATATGCACATGCACACACATTATGTCCATTCATCTAAATGGACATATTCTATGTCCATTTCATTTAGAATATCTTGGGGATTTTTCTATATCCGTACCCCCTCCTCACTCTCTTTAATAACAAAGTGGCATTTTATTGTGTGGATATAAGCGACATTTACTTAGCCAGTCTCTTCCTAACTACATTTTGTTAGTTTTCAGGTGGCTACTATTTCAAAACAAAGAATATTCCAATAAAAAGGTTTGTGTTTATCATTTATTATGCTGTACCTTCTTAGTGGTGGAAGTTTTATATCACCGTTTATGAGAATATTGTCTTTGGGCAAATATTTCCCAATCACCTTTCAAAAAATAGTTTGTTTTCCTCTCTCTCTCTCAAATAAAAAATTTCTTTAAGAAGGGTTCCTGGGTGCCTCAGGTGGTTGAGCATTCAACTGTTGGTTCCAACTTAGATCATGATCTCAGGGTCCTGGGATCTGCCTCTGCTTCCAGTTTCCCCACTCAGCAAGGAGTCTTCTTCCCCTCACCCTCATCCTCTGCCCCTCACTACCTACTTGAAATTTCTCTCTCAGATAAATAAATATTTTTTTAAAAAAATTCTTTGTTTTAAAACAGATAGGGAAGGGAAATAAAACAAAATAAGGTAAAAACAGAGAGTGAGGCAAACTCTTAACTATAGGAAAAAAACTGAGAATTGCTGGAGAGTTTGCAGATGAGTGGGAAGATGGGGTGACTGGGTGAAGGGCATTAAGGAGAACACTTAATGTAATGAGCACTGGGTGTTATAGGCAACTCATTGACTCACTAAAATCTACCCCTGAAACTAATAATATGCTGTATGTTAATTAAATTGAATTTAAATAAGTTTTTTTTTAAAGAAAAAATGGTTTGTTTTCATTTTGTTATAGTACTAGGATAGTCTAGAAGTTTGAGCAACTAATTCTGCCTGGCCGACTAGGGTAACATTTTCAAATAAGGAGTTGGGTATTAAGGAATGAATTTACAAGGTAGAGTATATATTCATGAGCATTATAGGTATAGGGAATGAAGTAGAAGACACCTGAAAGAATATAATGTTCAGAGAAAATTGAGAAGTGCATGGTGATTAGAGAGTAAGTACAAGAGATAAGATTGGAAAGTCATGTTGGAATAAGTGAGTTTGTTAAGTTTAGAATTGTTCCTGTAGGAAAAGGGAAGCTTTGGGCAATTTTAAACAGAAGAGAAACATGAGAATTTTTTTTAAAAAGAATATTCAAGCAGTGATGATTGAAATGGCTGGGAAAGAGAACAAGGGTACTAGTTAGAAAGGCATTCCAATAACTGAGGAAATAAATATACTTTTATTTTTTGTTGTTCTTTTTTAGCTTTTTTTCTAAAGATTTTATTTATTTGTTTGACAGAGAGAGAGATCACAAGTAGGCAGAGAGGCAGGCAGACAGAGAGGAGGAATCAGGCTCCCTACTGAGCAGAAAGCCCCAGGGGCTTCAATCCCAGGACTCTGAGATCATGACCTGAGCTGAAGGCAGAAGCTTTAACCCACAAAGCCATCCAGGCGCCCTTTTTTAGCTTTTTAAAATGCCTTTGCTAATACAGACTTATTCACGAATTTTAGGCTAATGTAAAACTCTCTGCTCTATCCTAGAACCCCAAAGGGCTGCAATTTAGAATAGTAGACTGATAGTACTCAAACAACTTAATGCATTGGTCTTGGACCGTTAGTGACGACAGGTTTCAGGCAAGAGGAAAGTAGTTCCTTTCTAGAGAAAGTTAACATCAACTTAAATGTAAAATGATTTCTACAAATATTTTTTTTCAAATAAAATACATGTCAATGTAGCATGTGACAATACTTGTAATTATCAGATTTAGACTATAAAACTATAAACCAATGAGAATGAAGATACATTGATCCTAACATATGGGACACAGCAAAGGCAGTCCTATGGGGGGAATACATAACCATCCAAGCCTCACTCAAAAAAGTTGAAAAATCCCAAATATACCAACTCTCATTGTACCTTAAGGAAATGGAAAATCAACAAATTAAGCCAACTCCACATACAAGATGGAAGTAATTAAGATTACAGCAGAGATAATGAATTAGAAACTAAAGATATATTAGAATACATCAACGAAACTAGAAGATGGTTCTTTGAAAGAATTAATAAAATCAATAAACCATTGGCTAAACTAATCCAAAAGAAAAGGGAGAAGACCCAAATTCATGAAATTATGAATGAAAGGGGAGAGATCACAACTAACACCAAGGAAATAGAAATAATTATCAGAAATTACCATCAAGAGTTAGATGCCAATAAGTTAAACAACCTAGAAGATATGGATTAATTCCTGGAAACCTATAAATTTCCAAGACTGAAACAGGAAGAAATTGACAATCTGAATAGACCAATGTCTAGTCACAAGATTGAAACAGTGATCAAAACCTCCCAAAAAACAAAAGCCCAGGACCAGACGGATTCCCTGGGGAATTCACCAAACATTCAAAGAAGAAATAATACCTATATTCCTGAAGCTGTTTCAAAAAATAGAAACAGAAGGAAAACTTCCAGACTCTTTCTATGGAGCCAGCATTATTTTAATCCCCAAGGCAGACAAAGACCCCATCAAAAAGGAGAACTTCAGACCAATATCCCTGATAAATATGGATGCCAAGATTTTTAACAAGATCGTTGCTAATAGGATCCAACAGTACATTAAAAAGATTATCCAACAAGACCAGGTGGGACTTATCCCTGGGGTGCAAGGTGGTTCAACATTCGCAAATTAATCAACGTGATAGAACAAATCAATAAGAGAAGAGAAGAACCACATGGTCCTCTCAATTTATGCATAAAAAGCATTTGACAAAATACAACATGTGTTCCTGATTAAAGCTCTTCAAAGTATAAGGATAGAGGGAACATCCTTCAACCTCATAAAATCTATCTATGAAAAACCCACAGCGAATATCATTCTCAATGGGGAAAAACTGACAGCCTTCCCACTGAGATCAGGAACAAGACAAGAATTCCCACTCTCACCACTATTGTTCAACATAGTTAGAAGTCCTAGCAACAGCAATCAGATAACAAAAAGAAATGAAATGTATTCAAATTGGCAAAGAAGAAGTCAAACTCTCTCTCTTTGCAGATGACATGATCCTCTATATGGAAAACCCAAAAGACTCTAACCCCAAACTCCTAGAACTCATACAACAATTCAGTAATGTGGCAGGATATAAAATCAATGCACAGAAATCAGTGGCATTCTTATACACTAACAATGAAAATATAGAAAGGGAAATCAGAGAATCAATTCTGTTTACTATGGCACCAAAACCCATAAGATACCTAGGAATGAACCCAAACATTAGGATATTTTAATTTTTTAAATTTATTATTAACAGGGCAGGAAATAATAAGTGTTGGAGAGGATGTGAAGAAAGGGCAATCCTCTTACACTGTTGGTGAGAATGCAACTTGGTGTAGCCCCTTTAAAAGAGTGTAGATATTCCTTAAAAAATTAAAAATAGAGCTACCCTATGACCCTGCAATTGCACTACTGGCTATTTACCCCAAAGTTACAGATATAGTGAAAAGAAGGGTCATATATACCCCAATGTTTATTGAAGCAATGACCACAATTGCCAAACTGTGGAAAGAGCCAAGGTGCCTTTCAATAGATGAATGGATAAAGAAGATATGGTCCATAGCTATAATGGAATATTATGCCTCCATCAGAAAGGATGAACACCCAACTTTTGCAGCAACATGGACTGGATTGGAGAAGATTATGCTGAATGAAATGAGGAAAGCAGAGAAAGTCAATTATCATATGGTTTCACTTACTTGTGGAGCATAAGGAATAATATAGAGGACAGTAGGAGAAGGAAAGAAAATGGAAAGTGGGATAAATCAGGGAAGAAGATGAAACATGAGATACTTTGGACTCTGAGAAACAAACTGAGGGTCTTGGAGGGGCAGGGGTGGGGGATGGGTGAGCCTGGTGGTGGGTATTGAGGGCATTTATTGCATAGAACATTGGGTGTGGGGCACAAAAAATGAATCTTGGAACACTGAAATAAAGAAAGATAAAAAGCTTCTGCACAGCAAAGGAAAGAGTCAACAAAACAAAGAGGCAACACATGGAATGGGAGAAAATATTCGCAAATGGCCCTACAGAAAAAGAACTAATATCCAAGATCTATACAGAACTTCTCAAACTCAATACCCAAAACACAAATAATCAAGTGAAAACATGGGCAGAAGACATGAACAGACGCTTCTTTATAGAAGATATACAAACGGCTCACAGACACATGAGAAAATGTTTATCATCATTAGCCACCAGTGAAATTCAAATTAAAACCACATTGAGATACCACCTTACACCAGTTAGAAGAACAAAAATTAACAAGGCACGAAACAACAAATGTTAGAGAGGATGTGGAGAAAGAAGAACACTCTTACACTGTTGGTGGGAATGCAAGTTGTTATAGCCACTTTGGAAAATAGTATGGAGATTCCCCAAGATGTGAAGAAGAGAGCTACCCACAACCCAGCTATTGTACTACTAGGTATTTACCCCAAAGATACAGATGTAGTGGAAAGAAGGGCCATATGTACCCCAGTGCTGATAGCAGCACAATAGCCGAATTGTGGAAAGAGCTGAGATGCCCTTCAATAGATGAGTAGATAAAAAAGAGGTGGTCCATATATACAATGGGATATTATTCAGCCATCAAAAAGGATGAATACTCAACTTTTGCATCAACATGGATGGGACTGGAGGAAGTTATGCTAAGTGAAATAAGTCAAGCAGAGAAAGTCAATTATCATATGGTTTCACTTGTGGAACAAAACGGATTACATGGGGGACATTTGGAGAAGGGAAAAGTGTAGGGGGGAATCAGAGGGGAAGTTGAAGCATGAGAGACTGTGGACTCTGAGAAACAAACAGGATTTTGAAGAGAAAGGGGGGTGGCAGGATATGTGAACCTAAGGATGGGTGTTTAGGAGGGCACATATTGCATGGAGCACTGGCTATTATATGTAAACAATGAATCTTGGAACACTACATCAAAAACTAATGACGTACTGTACGGTGACTAACATAACATAATAAAAAAAGGATTTGTATTGTTCTGATTGTTAAGTGGAAGGTTTTATTTTAGTATAGCATATTTAAGGAAGCCTCTGTGGTCATAATGGTACCTTATTATACCTCATATTAAAGTTGTGTCTTTGCCTTGAAACACCTATTTTAATTTAAATGTTCAAATGTTAATCGTGGCTCAATGGAAATTCTTTTAGTAGAGAAGATAGATCCTAATTCTTGCATTTGAAAATAATTGATTGAAAATATTTCCAAGGATTCCCCTGAACAATTAGAGCTGTATAATAATATCACTATCAGTTTATAGGAAAATGGAATGGGCCTTGAAAATTATAATTTGTAACATCAAGGGTTACAATAAACAAGGTGAGGCGAAACTGCCCCTTGTATCTTAGCATTACAGAAATAACCCCACCCTAATTTCTATGGTATGCAAATAAAAGAGACACATGAGAAAATCTATATACCATCTACCTATGGTTAGATTTCTGGTCAAAATCTTGACTCTTTTTCAGTGTCTTTCTAAAATGTCCTCTGATCCTTTCTCCCACCATTCTATCTATCCAAGGAGTAACTTACTCAGACTTCAATAGTTACATTTAACATGTTTGAAAATCTGCCATTTTATTCATTATTAATAAATCTCATGGCAAAATGGAATCCAGCTATGCAATGGACTATAAATCAGGAGACATACTTTGTCCATATTCTGCCTTGAGCAAGTGTCTCAATCTCTCTCTGTTCCTTGGCCTCTGTCTCTCTTTCTACCTCAATTTCACCTTTTTTTAAGGACTTTTTTATTTATTTGAAAGAGAGAAACACAGCCAGAGAGGGAACACAAGCAGTGTGAGTAAGAGAGGGAGAAGAAGGCTTCCCACCAACCAGGCAGCTCGATGTGGGGCTCAATCCCAGGACTCCAGGATCATGACCTGAGCTGAAGGCAGAAGCTTAAACACTGAGCCACCCAGGCCCCCCTCAATTTCACTTTTTTTAAAAAAATAAAGTGGATTAATTATATATTCTTTAAGATCTCTTCAGAATATAAAGTTCTATTATCTTATGGCCCTGTTAAAAAATAAACAGCAAAAAGCAAGCTGTAGTCCAAGCAAATAGCCAGGGAAAGTAGCACATTTTGCTATCTTTAAAGATTTTATTTATTACTTGAGAGATAGAGAATGAATGGGGGGGATTGAAGAAGAGAGCAAAGCAGGCTCCCCACTGAGCAGAGAGACCAGTGTGGGACCCAGTCCCAGTACCCTGGGATCATGACCTGAGCCAAAGGTAGATGCTTAGTCGACTGAGCCACAACGTTGTTCTGGTTAACACATCTTATTAAAAAGTAAGGATGAATACCCAACTTTTGTAGCAACATGGACTGGATTGGAAGGGATTATGCTGAGTGAAATGAGCCAAGCAAAGAAAGTCAAGTATCATATGGTTTCACTTACTGGTGGCGCATAAGGGGTAATAGAGAGGACAGTAGGAGAAGGAAATACAATGGGAAGTGGGGTCAATCAGGGAAGGAGACAAAACATGAGAAATTTTGGACTCAGAAACATACTGAGGGTCTTGGAGAGGAGGGATGGAAGGGAGGGGGAATAGGTGAGCCTGGTGGTGGGTATTGAGGGCCCATATTTCATGGAGCACTGGGTGTGGGGCATAAACAATGAGTCTTGGAACACTAAAAAAATAAAATAAAATACTTTAAAAAAGTAAAACAAAAACCAAAAAGTACATTGGTAGGAAAGCACAATAAAATGACTTTCAGTGGCAAAATCAGCTCATCAAAAAGAATAGAATAGTAATTCTACACTATTCATATTTTTAAAAAATAACCTTCTGCTGTTTCATGCACTAAGAGTCACTGAAAATCACTATATTGTGGTCAGTTGATAAGTGGTATCCACAGTTAGTAGAAAGAGATTCATTGAAGCAAGATTATTAGAATGTCATACACACAGAGAAGAGGATGCACTTAAGTGAAATACATAGTTGGTTATGTAAGGATTTCTGCCTTACTGGGGCTTTGCATTTGCTTTGCCTGGTACTATGCTCCTGAACAGAAAAGGCATTTAAGGCAAACATTCTTAAAATATGTACTCATTGCAGACACTAATGGCCTCAGTCAGAGTAGATACTCTTATTGAGTCAAATGGGATTGAAAAACAGCAATCTAGAAAAATGAATATACTTGTTCTTTTTTCTTCTATTACTGTAAATATTAAATGGTTTTGGTCTTTAGCTGTAAAACAACCAAGTCTTGTAACATCTGCAGTCAGAGGAAGATTACATATGAACACTGTGTTGAAAGAAGACTTCTTTACATGTTGGCTGTCATGATTTCATATTTAGGCTACATGTTCTTTGAGTCTAGGGACTATGACTTACTTGTTTTTGCATCACTCCACAGTCTCCTACAGAGTATCTAGCATGATCTCATAAATCGCAGGCAGCAAAACTCTCGTGTTAATCAAAAGAAGTTCTTGCATTTTCATGATCCAAAGTTAGTAAAAAAAATCTATTATATACTGTGCTGGGTTTTAGTGGATACATAAGAACTATTTGTAATGAATGTGTTAGGTGTCCAAGGGACATTGACATGCTTAACAGCTTTTGGAAGATTTCTCGACTATTTTAAACCTACTTGAATCTAGTTAACATGGTTAATTTACTTGGAAAATATATTTTATGCACAGGTAGTTTAAAAGATAATCTATCTAACCTATGTGAGAGTTAATAACATGTTAGAAGTGTTTGAATTTGTAAGATTTTATAAATATCTGGCACAAATTCTTCCATGTTGAGTGAAGGTTGATTATGTTTTGGAAAGGCAGTCTCATGTGCCCAGTGTTAGGACCCCCCATTCAGCCACATAAGGATGAGCATTGGGCTTGGAACACCTCCTTGTCTAGAGACAAAGTGCTTGGGGTGCCTGGGTGGCTCAGTGGGCTAAAGATATGACTCTTGATTTTGGTTCAGGTCATGATCTCTGGATGGTGAGAGTGGGACCCACAGTGGGATCTGTGCTCAGTGTAGAGTCTGCTTGAGATTCTCTCTGTCCTTCTTCCCCTCCCCAACTCATACTCTCTCTCCTACCCTACTCTCTCTGTCAAAATAAATAAATAAAATAGTTTTTAGGAGGGAGAGATAAAGAGCTCACACAAACTCTCCTGGGCTTATCACTCTGTATAAGAACATCCTTTCGTGTTTAAGACTCATTGATTATTCCTCTATTCTGCTTAAACAAGTACATTAATGGCCCTCAGACACACACCCAGCTTTTAGCATTTCAGACCACATGGGGAGGAAGGGGTCTTTCTGCTGAATCATGGCAATGATGCCCATTGGCTCTTCAAGACAATCACTGGCCATGAGGACTGATATCCACTTCTGGAACTGATTTTGTTCTGTCTCTTCTCTAGGTGAATAAAGCTTTTGTCTATTTAGTGCTTGACTGTGTTGTTTTCCTTGGCAACTACAAAAGCAAGATGGAGTGGTGAGAAATGTTTATCTTATTTTATTTTTTTCATTTTTCAATGTTTTTTTTCTTTTTTAATTTAAAATCAATTATCTAGCATACAGTACATCATTAGTTTCAGATGTAGTGTTTAATGATTCAATGTGTATAAAACCCAGTGCTCATCACATCATGTACCTTCCTTAATGCACATCACCCAGTTACCGCATTCCCCAACCCACCTCCCTGCCAGCCACCCTCAGTTTGTTTCCCAAAGTCCAGAGTCTCTCATGGATTTTCTCCCTCTCTTATTTTTCTCCATTCAGTTTTCCCTCCCTTCTCCCATGATCTTCTGCACTATTTCTTATATTCCACATAATTGGAACCATATGATAATTGCCTTTCTCTTCTTGACTTATTTCACTTAGCATAATCCCCTCCAATTCCATCCATGTCAATGTAAATGGTAGGTATTAATCCTTTCTAATGGCTGAGTAATTTTCCAATGTATATATAAATCACATCTACTTTATCCATTTATTCATTGAAGGACATCTCAGATCCTTCCACAGTTTGGCTATTGTGGATACTGCTGCTACGAACATTGGGGTACAGGTGCCCCTTCTTTTCACTACATCTATATCTTTGGGGTAAATACCCAGTGGTGCACTTGTTGGATTATAAGGTAGCTCTATTTTTAAGTTCTTGAGGAATCTCTGTATTGTTTCCCAGAGTGGTTGTACCAGCTTCCATTCCCACCAACACTGGGAATGGGTTCCCCTTTCTCTATATCTTTGCCAACATTGGTCATTTCCTGAGTTGTTAATTTTAGCCATTCTGACTTGTGTGTGGTGGTATCTCATTGTGGTTTTGATTTGTATTTCCTTTATGACAAGTGATGTGGAGCATTTTTTTTTCATGTGTCTATTGGCCATTTGTACGTCTTCTTTGGAGAAATGTCTGTTCATGTCTTCTGCCCATTATTTGACTGGGTTATTTGGTTTTTGAGTGTTGAGTTTAGTAAGTTCTTTACAGATATTTGATATCAGCCTTTCATCTTCTCCCATCCTGTATGTTGCTTTTTACTTTTGTTGATTGTTTTCCTTGCTAAGCAGAAGCTTTTTATCTTTTCTTTTTAAGATTTTATTTATTTGACAGAGAGAAACACAGCAAGAGAGGGAACACAAGCAGAGGGACTGAAAGAGGGAGAAGCAGGCTTCCCGCCGAGCAGGGAACCTGACGTGGGACTCGATACTGGGTCTCCAGGATCATGACCTGAGCCAAAAGCAGTCGCTTAGCCAACTGAGACACCCAGGTGCCCCAGAAGATTTTTATCTTGATGAAGTCTCAATAGTTCGTTTCTGCTTTTGTTTCCCTTGCCATTAGAGACATGTCTTGCAAGAAGTTGCCTTGGCCGAGGTAGAAGAGATTGTTGCATGTGTTCTCCTCCAGGATTTTGGTGGATTCCTGTTTCATATTGAGGTCTTCGTCCATTTTTAGTCTATCTTCGGGTATGATATAAGAGAATGGCCAGTTTCATTCTTCTGCATGTGGCTGTCCAATTTTCCCAGTACCATTTATTGAGAAGACTGTCTTTTGTACATTGGATGTTCTTTCCTACTTTGCTGAAGATTAATTGACCATAAAGTTGAGGGTCCATTTCTGGGTCTCTATTCTGTTGACCTATGTGTCTGTTTTTGTATGAGTACCATGCTCTCTTGATGATCACAGCTTTGTAATATAGCGTGAAGTCAGCATTGTGATAATCCCAGCTTTGGTTTTCTTTTTCAACATTCCCTTGATGATGCAGGGTCTTTTCTTGTTCTACATAAATTTTAGGATTATTTGTTCCAACTCTGTGAAAAATGTCAATGGTATTTTGAGAGTGATTGCATTGAATGTGTGGATTTCTTTTGGTAGCATAGACCTTTTTTGTCTATTAATCTTTTTTATTATTATATTATTTTATTTTTTCAATGTTCCAAGATTCATTGTTTATGCTCCACACCCAGTGCCCCATGAAATTTGTGCCTTCAATACTCACCACCAGACTCACCCATCCCCCCACCTCCCTTCCAAGACCCTCAGTTTGTTTCTGAGTCCAAAGTCTCTCATGTTTCATCCCCCTCCCTGATTTACCCCAGTTCACAGTTCCTTTCCTTCTCCTACTGTCCTCCATATTACTGCTTATGCTCCACAAGTAAGTGATACCATATGATAGCTGACTTTCTCTGCTTGACTTATTTCACTCAGCATAGGCATTTTAATAATATTTATTCTTCCAATTCATAAGCATGAAAAGTTTTTCCATCTTTTTGTGTCTTCCTCAATTTCTTTCTTAAGTGTTCTGTGGTTTTTAGAGTACAGATAACTTACCTGCTTGATTACATTTATTACTTGGTACCTTGTGTTTTTTGGCACAATTATAAATAAGATTGATTCATTAATTTCTCTTTCTTCAGTCACATTATTAGTGCAATTGATTTCTGTGCATCGATTTTTTATCTTGCCACGTTGCTCAATTGCTGTATGAGTTCTAGCAATTTGTGGTGGTGGCTTTTGGGTTTTTCACACAAAGTATCATTCATCTATGAAGAGAGAGAATTCGACTTTTTCTTTTCCAATTTGAATGCCTTTTATTTCTTTTTGTTATCTGATTGCTGAGGCTAGGACTTCCAGTACTATTTGAACATCAGTGGTGATTGTGGACATCCCTGTCATTTTCCTGACTGATATCTGGTGAAAAACTCTCAACTTTTCCCCATTGAGAATGATATTTGTTATGGGATTTCTGTAGATGGCTTTTATGGTGTTGAGGTATTAAAACTTTTTTCTATGTCAAATAAAGTATCAATTTCTTAAGGATCCATATAGGTATGAATGAACAAAGGCAGTAAAGATAGTTAAAAACTTCAGTTAAAATGTGTTTAATAACCAATTACAAAAGGTGAGAATAACAAATTGGAAATATTCATATTCTCTTGGAGTTCACAGCTCAAAAAAGAAACTACAAAATTAGTCATGAGCAACTCATGTTAGCCATCATGGGGCTGAGTGTGTGTTCAAAGGAAGCAAATTTCTACTGAGCAAGGCAGATTACTCCAGCCCCAAATCCTGCAGTTCTCAAGACCCTGACACTCCTGGCCCTTCTGGGTGCATCTTATCTGGATTGTGGTTGATATTTTTGACTCTGTACATTCCTCTAGCCACCCCTTAATAGAACGACTAGGAGGAGTAATTCCAAACAAAGAGAAAAGCCAAAGACAATGGTCCCTCCAACAGACCTAATAGATATGGATATAAGCAAGATGTCAGAAATAGATTTCAGGGTAGCAATTATGAAAACACTAGCTGGGCTTTCAAAAACCATTTGCAGCAGCATAGACTGTTTTAGGGCAGAAATAAGAGCTAATCAGGCCAAACATAAAAATGCTATTAATGAAATGAAGTCTAAACGAGACACTCTAACAGCTAGTATAAATGTGGCAGAATAATGGATTAGTGATCTAGAAGATAAACTGATAGAGAGTGAGAGGACTAGAAGATTTATTTGAGTAAATCCTAGCTGAAAACTTCCTTAATCTGGGGAATGAAAAAAATATCTGTGCCTAGAGGCAGAGAGAACAACTCCCAAGATCAAAGAGAAAGAACAACAAATAAAATCTAAATCAATCAAGAGAAGATAAAAAAGATTAGAGCAGGAATCAATGAAATAGAAACCAGAAAAACAGTAGAACAGATCAATAAATCTAGAAGCTGTTTCTCTGAAAGAATTAATAAAATAGATACACCAGTGGTCAGATTTGTCCAAAAGAAAAGAGAAAGGAACCAAATTAATACAATCATGAATGAAAGGGGAGATATCAAGACTAACATCAAGGAAATAGAAACAATTATTAGAAATTATTACTAGCAACTATATGCCAACAAATTAAGCAACCTGGAAGAAATTGATTTCTTCCTGGAAACTTACAAACTACCAACAGTGAAACAGGAAAAAATACACAATCTGAATAGACCAAAAACCAGTAACAAAATTGAAGAGGTAATCAAGAACCTCCCAAAAAACAGAAATCCAGAGCCAGATGTTTTCCCAGGGGAATTCTACCAAACATTTAAAGAAGAAACAATACTAGTCTACTGAAGGTGTTTCAAAAAATAGAAAAAGAAAGTAAACTTCCAAACTTCTATAATGCCACCATTACCCTTATCTCAAAACCAGGCAAAGATCTTGTCAAAAAGGAGAATTACAGACCAATATCCCTGACGGACATGTATACCAAAATACCCAAGAAATAGGATCCAGCAGTACATTAAAAGGATTATTCACTATGACCAAGTGGGATTTATTCCTGTGATTTAAGAGTGGTTCAACATTTGCAAATCAATCAATGTAATAGAGCAAGCCAAGAAAAGACAAGAACCATATGATCCTCTCAGTTGTTGCAGAAAAAGCATTTGACAAAATACAATATCCGTCCCTGATTAAAACTCTTCAGAGCATAGGGATGGAGGGAACATTTCTCAATATCATAAAAACCATCTATGAAAAGCCCACAGAAAATATTATTATCAATGAGGAAAAGCTGAGAACTTTTCATCTTAAGTCAGGAAAATGACAGGGATACCCACTCACCATCACTGTTCAACATAATGCTAGAAGTCCTAGCCTCAGCAACCAGACAACAAAAATAAATAAAAGGCATCCAAATTGGAAAAAGAAAAAGTCAAACTCTCTCTCTTCACAGATGAATGATACTTTATGTGGAAAACCCAAAAGACTCCACCCCCAAATTACTAGGTCTCATACAGCAATTCAGTAATGTGGCAGGATACAAAAATCAATGCACAGAAATCAGTTGTTTTTCTATATGCTAACAATGTAACTGTAGAAAGAGAAATTAAGGAATAGGTTCCATTCACAGTAGCAAGAAAAAACATAAGCTACTTAGGAATAAACCTAATTATGAGGTAAAGGATCTATACTACGGAAACTACAGAGCACTTAGGAACTAAATTGAGGAAGACACAAAAAGATGGATAAACATTCCTTGCTTATGGATTAGAAGGATAAACATTGTTATAATGTCTATCCTGCCTAGAGAAATTTACATTTTCAATGCCATCCCTATCAAAATACCATTAGCATTTTTCAAAGAGCTATAACAAACAATCCTAAAATTTGTATGGAACCAGAAAGACCCCAAATGTTCAGGGGAATGTTGAAAAAGAAAACCAAAGCTGGGGCCATCACGTTGCCTGACTTCAAGCTATATTACATAGCTGTAATTATGAAGAAAGAATGCTATTGGCACAAAAGCAAACACATAAATCATTGGAAAAGAATAGGGACTCCAAAGATGGACTCTCAATTCTATGGTTAGCTAATCTTTGACAAATCAGGAAAAAATATCCAATGGAAAAAAGGCAGTCTCTTCAGTAAGTGGTGCTGGCAAAATTGGACAGCTACATATAAGATACATATAGAAGAGTTAAGCTGGAAAATTCCCTAATATTGTACAAAAAGATAAACTCAAATAGATGAAAGACCTCAGTGTGAAACAATCAATCAGGCAATGTGAGGAATCCATCAAAATCTTAAAGGAGAACATAAGCAGTAACATCTTCCACATTGACCACAGTGACTTCTTTCAAGACATAGCTCCAAAGTCAAGTGAAACAAAAGCAAAAATGAAATTTTGGTACTTCATTAAGATAAGCTTCTGTGCAGCAAAGGAAAGAGTCAACAAACTAAGAGTCAGCCCACAGAATGGGAGAGGATATTTGCCAATGACATTACAGATCAAGGGCTGATATCAAAGATCTATAAAGAAGTTCTAAAACTCAATGCTCAAAAAACAAATAACCCAGTAAAAAATGGGCAAAAGGCATGAACAGACCCTTCTCCAAAGAAGACATACAAATAGGCTAACAGACACATGAAAAAATGCTCATCACTAGACATCAGGGAGCTACAAATCAAAACCACAATGGGATACCATCTTGCATCAGAATGGAAAAAATTAACAAAACAGGAAAAAACAAATGTTGGCAAGGATGTGGAAAAAGGGGAACACTTACACTGTTGGTGGGAATACAAGATGATAGGCAGCCACTCTGGAAAACAGTATGGAGGTTCCCCAAGACGTTATAATAGAGCTACCCACAAAACAGCAATTGCAATACTAAATATTTACCCCCAGGTACAATGTAGTGAAACGAAGGGACACATGCACTCCAATGTCATAGCAGCAATGTCCACAATAGCCAAACTATAGAAGGAGTCGAGATGCCTTTCAACAGATGAATGGATAAAGAAAATGTAATACATACATACAATGGAATATTATTCAGCCATCAGAAAAGATTAATACCCACCATTTTCATTGACATAGATGGAACTGCAGGGGATTAGGTTAAGTGGTATAAGTCAGAGAAAGACAATTATCATATGGTTTTACTCATATGTGAAACATAAGCAATAGCACAGGGTACCATAGGGGAAGGTAGGGAAACCTTAATGGGGGAGAAATCAGAATGGGAGACAAACCATGAGAGACTGTGGACCCTGGGAACAAACTGAGGGTTTCACAGAGGGGAGGGGGTGGGGGAAGGAGGTGACAGGGTGATGGATATTAAGGAGGGCATGTGCTATGATGAGCACTGGGTGTTATATGTAACTAATGAATCATTGAACACTACTTAAAAAACTAATGATATAATTTTTAAGGAATCTCCACACTGTTTTCCAAAGCGACTGCACCAGTTTATATTCCCACTAAGAGTGTAAGAGGGTTCCCCTTTCTCCACAGCCTCTCCAACACTTGTTTCCTGTATTGTTAATTTTGGCCATTCTGACTGGTATAAGGCCGTATCTCAGTGTGGTTTTTATTTGAATTTCCCTGATAGCTAGTGATGATGAACATTTTTTCATGTGTCTGTTAGCCATTTGTATGTCTTCTATGGAGAAATGCCTCTTTATGTCTCCTGTCCATTTTTTGATGTGTTCATCTTTTTGCATGTTGAGTTTGAGTAGTTCTTTATAGATCTTGGATATCATCCCTTTGTCTGTAGTGCCATTTGCAAATATCCTCTCCTATTCCGTGGGTTGCTTCTTTGTTTTGTTGACTGTTTCCTTTGCTGTGCAGAAGCTTTTTATTTTGATGAAATCTCAAAAGTTCATTTTCGCTTTTGTCTCCTTTGCCTTTGGAGACGTGTCTTGAAAGAAGTTGCTGTGGCCGATGTCAAAGAGGTTACTGCCTATGTTCTCTTCCAAGATTTTGATGGATTCCTGCCTCACGTTGAGGTCTTTCATCCATTTTATAACCCTGAAATTGCACTACTGGATATTTACCCCAAAGATACAGATGTAGTGAAAAGAAGGGCCATATGTACCCCAATGTTCATTGAAGGAATGGCCACAATTGCTAAACTGTGGAAAGAGTCAAGGTGCCCTTCAACAGATGAATGGATAAAGAAGATGTGGTACATATATACAATGGAATATTATGCCTCCATCAGAAAGGATGAATACCCATGTTTTGTAGCAACTTGGACTGGCTTGGAAGAGATTACGCTGAGTGAAATAAGCCAAGTAGAGAAAGTCAAGTATCACATGGTTTCACTTACTTGTGGTTCATAAGGGGTAATATAGAGGACAGTAGGAGAAGGAAAGGAAATGGGAAGTAGGATAATTTGGAGATGGAAATGAAACATGAGAGACTTTGGACTCAGAAACAAACAAAGGGTCTTGGAGGGGAGGGAGTGAGGCATGGGAGAGCCTGGTGGTGGGTACCGAGGGCACCTATTGCATAGATAGATCACTGGGTGTGGGGCATGGGGAATGAATCTTGGAACACTGAAAAAATAAAATAAAATAAAGCTAATGATATAATCTACCGTGGTTTACTGAATATAATAAAAATGAAAATAATAAAATTAACTAATTAATTTTAAAAATTAGGTGTGATACTTAATGCTTGAAATTTTAAATTTGGGTGGTCAGCCATGGGACATCATTTTTACTTTCCTTCTTAAGTAATGTCAAAGTCCGGTCCATCAAATTGGCTTCTTTTCATGTCTCCTTCAGGTAAATATTAATGATCACAGAAGCCACAAAGAGCCCAAGAAGTCACTAGATTAATACCAATCTGTTCTTCCCAAATCTGAGCACTTAATTAGAATTTATGAACATGTATTAAATATTCCATTCTCTAGAGAAATACCATAAGGTCTAGTCATTTTAAGATCCGATTCTATAGTATGCTCATTTTCTATTTCCTATTTCTTATTATATGGGTTCATTAGAAAATTCTTGATTGAGAAACTTTAAACCTGTATGCAATTGTTTCCTTATCTCATCCCTTTTCCTTATTTTTTTTAAAATCTCTTCCTTTGTAACATACCTTTTTTGAAGTATAAATCAATACAACCACCAATAATAGTCACAATCAGTTTGACTTTTGATGAAAACTGACATGGTCAGAAGACATACTTATGATATTCAAAAACTGTAAATTACATAAGTGCTTATAGTAATATATTATTCAGAGCTGATGTAAGATAAAGCAGAATAGAATTTTTGGAGAGCTTTAATAACATTTCAGTCACTCCAGAGGTACAAACTTGTCAACTATCTTCCATGGTTAATCCCACATTTCCATGAATTCCCCTTAATTTCATTCCTCCTCATGTGGAATAATTGATAGGAGTTGATGATATCAGAGGAGAAGTGGAAATAGGGATAAATACCATTAGAGGTATAAGGGTATCCTATCCTGGCTAAATTAAATGTATTAGTATGATATGCATTTACAAAAACTGCACATTTTTCTGAGGAAAAACTGAGGAAATTTTATAAACAATCTTCAGATGGAAAAGTCAGTGTTTGAGACTGCTACTGCACATTTTAGGGTGACTGTATTGAAGCTAGCATGCATTCAGTCAGGTGAGCAATCTGAACATGGGTAGATGGGAAAACCAGAAAAATACCTCATATACAAATATTCATTTCAAAGTCACCTTAATTGCCAACACACTTTGTCTCACAAATGTGAAACTATACTTCCAATGAACACAGCAAAGTGCTGAAATCCATTAGAAAGTACTTGTGAAATAGGTATGTTTTGAGGACTTGGTTTTGATGATTTGAAAAACAGCAGAAAAGCATAAAACTAATTTCTACCTGGACAGGGCTTTGTTTTCCATTCTCATATGAAATCAGAACCAACAGTAGTAAATGGGTTATTATAATCCTAAAGTTTTCTTTTCATTTAGACCAAACAGATTGGTAAGTCTATGAACAAATAGATTATTTTCTATAGAAGGGTTAGGATACATATACTTTTTATTGCCCCTTTATAGTTTAGTTGAACATCAATCTTTTGTACCCTGATTATACAAGTATATCTTATGACCATGGGCTAGTGCTAGTGGTTCTTGAAAATAATTACTCACTATTATTAATAACAACATGGTAAAAGCATTCAGCCTGCTCTGTTTGGTATATAATGCAAAGTTTGAAAGACATCTTTCTTTTTCTCAGCCCTTCACATCAGAAGGCACTATTTGCTTCCCTTGATTTTTAGCACTGGATATGAGGCAGAGAGACAAAAAAAATTGTCAAAGGTCAAACAGAATATCAAGAAAAGTACTGGGAATAAAACTTCAGGCTTACTAATAATGAGGCACCTTGCTTCATTGCCTGATACACTCAAGTACTCTACTTTGACTTGTTCCCTACTGTATGCACTACTATTCCCACTTCATTCTCTGTAACTGCTCCTTAGAGCAGAGCTAACAAGAAGCAACACCAAACAGTGGCATATATGGTTCTATCTTAAAACAGAAATCTGAATTAAACCAAGCTCAACTGTGATTCAAACATACAGAAGAATGAGTCAAGCTCTAAGATACATTTAACAATTCCTCTCTTATCTTGCATTTCTCTTGAAAATTTACTTTTCACATTTCTCTTAAAAAATTATATCTTATATTAGCACATGATCAACTTTGTTCCTAACTGGTTAAAATAAGACAATAAAGCTATATGACCAAACACAAAGTGTGCTCATAGAAAATTAGCTGACTATACTCCAATCTAAAATTTGCAGTCTCAAAGTGTATTACTAACATAGTTCTGAATGGGCTATGTGCAAACAATGAGACACTCAGGTTTACATAACATTTACTGATTAAAAATAGGCATCTTGTAAAAAAAAAATCCAACAAAAAGGGCACCTGGGTGGCTCAGTCGTTAAGTGTCTGCCTTCAGCTCAGGTCGTGATCCCAGTGTCCTGGGATCAAGCCCCTGTGTTGGGCTCCGTGCTCAGCAGGGAGCCTGCTTCTCCCCCTCCCACTCTCCCTGCTTGTGTTCCCTCTCTCGTTCTCTCTCTCTCTTTCTCTCTGTCAAAGGAGCAAAATACAATCTTAAAAAAAATCCATTGCTGCAATGAACATTGGGGTACATATGGCCCTTCTTTTCACTACATCTATATCATTGGAGTAAATGCCCAGTAGTGCAATTGCAGGGTCATATGGTAGCTCTATTTTTAATTTTTTAAGGAATTTCCACAGTCTTTTCCAAAGCGGCTATCCCAACTTGCATTCCCACCAACAGTATAAGAGGGTTCCCCTTTCTCCATATCCTTTCCAACACTTGTTGTTTCTTGTCTTGTTAATTTTGGTCCTTCTGACTGGTGTAAGGTGGTATGTCAGTGTGGTTTTGATTTGAATTTCCCTGATAGCTAGTTGCAGCAATGGCTACAATCACCAAACTGAGGAAAGAGCCAAGGTGCCCTTCAACAGATGAATGGATAAAGAAGATATGGCCCATATATACAATGAAATATTACACCTCCATCAAAAAGGATGAATACCCAACTTTTGTAGCAACATGGACTGGATTGGAGGAGATTATGATGAGTGAAATGAACCAAGCAGAGAAAGTCAAGTATCATATAGTTTCACTTACTTATGGAGCATAAGGAGTAATATAGAGGACAGTAGGAGAAGGAAAGGAAATGGGAAGGGGTAAATCGGGGAGGGAGACGAAACATAAGAGACTTTGGACTCAGAAACAATGTGAGGGTCTTGGAGGGGCAGGGTTGTGGGCATGGGCGAGCCTGGTGGTGAGTATTGAGGGCACATATTGCATGGAGCACTGGGTGTGGGGCATAAACAATGAGTCTTGGAACACTGAAAAAAAAAAATCCAGCCAAAGAAGCTTGACATAGAGATGGTTCTGGCTATGCTGCCAAATCACTAAATATATACATTCTCCTTTTCTATTTAGAATAATTTTTAAAAGATTTTATTTATTTATTTGACAGAGAGAAACACAGCGAGAAAGGGAACACAGGCAAGGGAAGTGAGAGAGGGAGAAGCAGGCTTCCCACAGAGCAGGGAGCCAGATGTGGGGCTTGATCCAAGGTCTCCAGGATCATGACCTGAGCCAAAGTCAGTTGCTTAACCAACTGAGCCACCCAGGTGACCCTAGAATAATTTTTATGGAAAAAAAAATGTTTGAGAATATCCGTATCAACAACTGGATACACTCAAAATGCATGATGTAAGAAAGTAGAGAGTATTGCATTAAATTATCACTTTTCAAGCTGTGTTTATATTGGGTGACTAAATTGATAATTTTTACTGGATTATAAAATAAAGTTACATTGTGACAAGAAATATTCCTCCAACTGGTTTTACAGATATTTTAATTGAATATATTTGGGGAGGTAATGTAAGAAACTAAATTGGTAATTTCAACATATTAAAATAATCTGTGTAGGGACACCTGGTTGGCTCACTCTGTTAAGCATCTGCCTTCTGCTCAGGTCATGATTTCAAGATCCTAGCATTGATCCCCAGGTCAGGTTCCCTGCTTAGTGGGGAGTTTGCTTCTCCCTCTCGCTCTGCCATCCCCACCCCAGTGCTTATGCACTCTTTCTCTCTCTGAAATAGAGAAAATATATTTTTTAAAGATTTTATTTATTTGACAGAGAGAAACACAGCCAGAGAGGGAACACAAGCAGGGGGAGTGAGAGAGGGAGAAGCAGGCTTCCCGCCGAGCAGGGAGCCCGATGCGGGACTCGATCCTGGGTCTCCAGGAACATGACCTGAGCCGAAGGCAGTCGCCTAACCAACTGAGCCAGCCAGGCGCCCCTTTAATTTTTTTTTTAAGATTTTAATAGATAAAATATTTTTTAAAAATAAAATAAAATAATCTGTGTATATAGTCTGAATGTTACAATATAACATCACATTAAAAACTTACTGGTATCACAATAGTTCAAAATCTTAGGTGTTATAATTAGTTCTGTCTTGGGCATTATTGTGCACATTCCTAATACATAGAACTAGAGGCACTGATAGGACAAGAGATTCTCAGTTTTGCATTCCTACTGCTTTTTTTTTTTTTTTTTTTTTTTTTTTTGCCATGGAATGAGACGTCTTTAATGGGTTTATAATGCGCTGCAGGTGATGGTCTAGGACTGTGTTAAATTATGAGGCTATTAATGGTATTAAAGTCAAAAGCAAGCAATCAGAAATCGAGTTTAATAGCACTTTCTTTTTTTTTTTTTAGCGAAGTGTAACATTTTTTTTTATTGTTACTAAAATTTTTTTCCCAGTGTTACAAGATTCATTCCCCATTCCCCACACCCAGTGCTCCACGCTTTTTTAATCTAGATGCTAATCAATAGAATAAGTCATGCCAACTCAGAGTTAGAAATCAAAACTCTTCTAAGATTATGCCACTGTGTTTTTCTAGCAAAATGTTTTTACCTGCTTTGACTAATCTTATTTAAATACTCTAACTTTAAATAGCTCACAGGGCAGCACTTATAGCTCTTACCTTGATATAACTGACTTCATTATTAATTTAATTTTGTGACAGCTGAGGTCTTAAAAGCAATCTATTGTACCCCTGTCAGACTTAGAAAAGACTGAAATATCCAAGTACAAATTTTCTGGTTCATACCAAAATGATGGGTATGTCTACAGGAAATCAATACACTGAATGATTGAGCCTGTTTTATAAATTTAGGGAAAAAATAAGGAAAATAATCCAATTTGATGATTTTGGACCAGAATAGTCAAAAACTAGTTTTGTGAAATGGGTTCCATAAGATGTTTTGTAGATATATCATGAATGAGATCATAATATCACATTTATTTTACATTATTTGACTCAACAAAGCACTCAGCTTTTCAAAGAAGACTTCATTGTTGTGGAGCAGTTTTAGGTTTACAACAAAATTGAGAGCAAGGTACAGAGATTTGTCATATACTACTTACCCTTACACACACATCATTCACCAAAACAGTATATTTTTTCCTAATCACAATACATTTTAATTCACCCAATGCCATAATTTAACTGAGGGTTCATTCTTGGTGTTGCAAATTCTATGGGTTTGAACAAAAGTATAATAATATATATCGATCATTATAATTTGATACAGAATACTTTTACTGCCCTAAGAGTCCTCTGTATTCTGCCCCTTCATCCCCCATTCCCTATATTGGTAACCACAGATATTTTTATTATTTCCGTAATTTGCCTTTCCCAGAATGTTATATTCTAGGAATCATACAATATATAATAACCTTTTCAGATTGGCTTTTTTTTCACTTAATAATATGCAATTTAAGGTTCTTTCATATCTTTTTAGGGCTTGATAGTTCATTTATTTTTAGTGCTGAATAATATTGCATTGTTTCAATGTACTATAGTTTATCTATTCACCTATTGAAGGATATATTGGGTGCATCCAAGCTTTGGAAATTATGAATAAAGCTGCTATAAACCTCTATGTACAAGTTTTCGTGTGAACATAGTTTTCAACTGCTTTGAATAAATACCATGGGACATCATTGCTGGATCCTATATTACAACTATGTTTAGTTTTGTAAGATACCACAAAACTATCTTTCAAAGTGGCTGTATGATTTTTTATTCCTACCAGTAATGTAGAAGAGTTCCTGTTGCTCCACATTCTTGTCAGCATTTGGTGTTGCCAGCATTTTGGATTTTGGCTGTTCTAATAGGTGTGTACTGGTATGTCATTGTTGTTTTAATTTGCATTTCCCTGATGGCATATGATGTGGAGCATCTTTTCATATGCTTATTTGTCTTCTGTAGATCTTCTTTGGTGAAATGTCTGTTAAAGTCTTTGAACCATTTTTTATTCAAGTTGTTTTTTTTCTATTGTTTTAAAAGTATATATATACACACACACACATATATTTTATTTATTTATTTATTTGTTTGTTTGTTTGTTTGGAGAGAGTCCTGTATTACGTGTGTCCTTTGCAGATATTTACTCCTGGGCTGTGGTTTGTCTTGTCATTCTCTTGGCATTTCTTTTTTAGGACAGAAGTTTTTAGATTTTAATAAGTCGATCTTATCCATTATTTTTTCATGAATTATGCCTTTGGTGTTATATCTAAAAAAACAACACCATACCCAAGATCATCTAAGTTTTCTCTATGTTATCTCCTGGGAGTTTTATAGTTTTATGCTTAATATTTAGGTTTATGATTTATTTTGAGTTAATCTCTGTGGAGGTTAAAAGTCTGTATGTAGATTAAGTTTTTCACATGTGGATGTCCAGTTGTTTCAGCACCATTTGTTGAAGAGAGTGTCTTCACTCCATTGTAACATCCACTTTTCGACTTTTTTGGTAATTTAGATTTTGCTTTAGTGATGCCTGTAGAAATGAGCGCTCTATTCTATCACTTCATTTTCCATTTTCTTTTCATTACAAATCAATAATGTAATTAACATAATAAGATCCCCAGAGTTATTTATGTAATTATTGCTTTTATAAAGAAAAGAACCACCACATAAGATGTAAAGCAGCTTAAAACAAAATCATAGAACAAGTTCCGGGAAACTACTCTTCAGAAAAGCAAAATACTGTATCTTTTACATAACCTTTTTTCTTTATGATTTTGTAATGACTGAAGGTAGACTAGCACCAACCAAATTAAGGAACTTTCTCTATTCACTAAAAGAATCAACACAATCCAGTTTGGGTTCCCAAAAGAAAATGTGCTGTCTTTCAGTTATGTTGATATTATTTTAGACCATTAATTCCTCTATTTTGTTTAACCTGTGGAAAACAACTTTAGTACAAGAATAAGAAACTAAACAAGCTCACCCTGCATATACACCACTTACTATATTAACGAAATAAGACTTACAATCAACTTAATCTGATGCATATTTAATGGCATTCATGAATTGTTTGCATGATAAGTAGGCTTAAATTTTAAGTAGTTAGCATACCCCTCTACTTCACACACACACACACACACACACACACACACACACACACTTCTTGTCTCACTTTTAAATCTTCCATATCTCAAACACCATTTGAATATTTCATAGACTGTGGATTGAAGACAGTGAGGGGCAGTAACAGAAATTCATATTAAGTCAGATCACATAGTCAGATAACTGTGAAAGAACCAAGCAGAAGGGAGCAGAGTGAGGTACATTTAGGTGAATATTTAGAGTTGAAAGGTTTTGGTGCACAGGTAGACCATAAGATAATGCAGCCAGAAGTGGGACTTTAAAATTTGAATCTATAACAAAATCTACAAGAGAAACTGGCAGAGGATAGGCAACAGATTAGTTTCAAATCTGGAGAGGGGTTATGTTCTTGATTTTTTATATATAATTTTTAAGATTTTATTTTTTTTATTTGAGACAGAGAAAGAGAGAGCATGGGGGTAGGGGCAGAAGGAGAAAGAGAAACAGATTCCCCACTGAGCAGAGAACTCAATGCCAGGCTCAATCCCAGGACACTTAGCTCATGACCTGAGCAGAAGACAGATGTTCAAACAACTGAGACACCCAGGTGCCCCTGGACAGAAGTTATGTTCTCAGGTCAAAAAGAAACTCTGCCAAAATTAAAGGGTTTCTGGTTCAGGTAATACTACTTGAGAAATAATACTTTAAGACTCATCAAAAATTCACATTAAAAATAAGGCAGAGAGGCATGTCAGCCTGTGGGCTTTTCCCAGCCACTCTCCCATCTCTAGAAAGAAAGGACACACTTTCTATTGTGTGGTGCTTATATTCCTGACAGAGCAACTTTCCTTTGACAATTTTCAAGAAAGCTGTGCTGTGAAGTGGCAAAATCTCTAAGAAGCAGCATGCCATTGTTTCTGGGGAAACTCATTCTTTTTTCCATTGTGGTGGCCAGTGGGAACTGTGCCCTTGTATATTACCTTATACAAACAGCTTTTTCTAGGGTTTACTATTACCAGCTGGCACTGGAGCAGCTACACAATCACCCTGACACCTTGGAGGACCTGTACACTTCTCTCAACATCTACTATGTCCACCTCACCAAGTACAACTTTGTGGACAATTGCCAATGCCTAGTTGGAGATTCCTGCCTCTGGATCAAAGTCAGAGGTCATCTCTATGTCAGCTCAGCCAGAGATGCCCCCTTTCGGAGGTGGCACCTTCAGGAGGTCTTCTTAAAGCTTAAGGATGATCAACAGATACCTGTGTTCAAATTCGGTGGAGACAGTTGTGATGAAGTAAAAAACAAAGCAAAGGTGATCAAAAAGAGAGCTTTCTCCAAGGATGGCCTTTCCTCATCACTGTGTACCCTCCACAGCTGTGAGACAGTTTTCCAACCACAGGGGATGATTGTGTGTACTGGCTCATGGTAATTTTGGTATAACTCTAATTTGACTAAAACTATTGTGGAGTTTTTATTTAATCAGAAAAAAAATTATTACAAATTTATAAGAGTTTATTTGAAAAGTCACTGCTAGGGCCCCCAGGTAGCTCAGTGGGTTGGGTGTCTGACTCTTGGTTTCAGCTCAGGTCATGATCTTATGGATTATGGAAAAACCTTGGCACTGGGCTCCATATTCACCAGGGAGTTGGCTTGAAGATTCTTGCCCTCTGCCCCTCACCCCACCCCACCTGTATGTGCATTCTCTATCTCTCTAAAATAAGATAAATAAATAAACAAACAAACAAATAAATAAATAAATAAATAAATAAATAAGGAAACTCATTGTTTAAAAGCAAAGCGCAGAATAAAAGAGATGAGTATAAAAAAGAAGAAAAGAGGAAGAAGAAGGAAGAAGGAAGAAGGAAGAAGGAAGAAGGAAGAAGAAGAAGAAGAAGAAGAAGAAGAAGAAGAAGAAGCAGAAGCAGCAGCAGCAACAGCAGCAGCAGGAGCCGTCACCAGAGTGACTCTTCTATGCAAAAAGCAGGGCATTTCTTGCTTGACATTTCCAGTAGTTCTCCATCATATTTAGAATGACATCTAAATTTTACCATGACTTATAAGACTTACCTTGATTTGCCCCAATCCTATCCCATATTTTTGGTATTGACTGTAACATGCCAAACTCACTCTCATTTCTGGGCTTTTACACTTTATGTACTCTTTGCTTACAATCTTGACTCATTCCCTTAAGTGCATTAAGGAGTCTACTCAAATGTCGTATCCTCAGAGATGTTCTCTCTGAGAATCCTATTTAAAACAGCAACCCAACACTCTTGAACCCTTTACCACTTCTTTTTGTTTTTTTTTTATATGTGACATTATTTATTTTATACCTTCTCCACTAGAATATCAGTTCCACGAAGGCAGAAAGAACTTTCTATTGTGTCATCTTGCAACACTAGCGGGAGGTAGATTTATTGCTATGAAGTTAATTAAATGTAAATTTCAGCAGCTTTCATTTGCATAGGTCCCTTTCAATGTCTTACATGTAATTCTGTATTTATAATTTTGTAGTCTTCTTTTCAAAGTGAGTTTATCAAAATGATGTTAGCTTTAGACCCTATTAAACTTCTGCTTAATATTTAGTGCCTGACATTTCATAAGCCTTCAATAAATAGTTTTGAATAAATGAATTTTAAAAATGAATGAATATCTTAAATATCTTAAGATAAAATGATTTGTTAGGTCTCTCCTTGGTAGTAGCTTTGATAAGGTTGGGCTTTGTTGAAAGGTAAAAGGTGTTGGGTGTTCATGGAAAATAGTGGAACAAGTCTGTTCTGAAGGATATGGGAAGAGATACTAGAAAAGGATGCTATAGGCTCTTAAAGCAAACTTTACTTCATAACTTTTCCTAGTGTTGGGATACTACATTATGATTTAGTGCCTTAATAAATGATGTTTCAATTATAATTCCATTATTTGTGATGCAGCCTTTTTTCTCTTATATTTACTAAGATATGAACTATCTTTTCTTGTATACCCAGGGAGTAGCCACACGTCAAAGAATTCACTGGGGCACCTGGGTGGCTCATTTGGTTAAGCGTCTGACTCTTGGTTTTGGCTCAGGTCATGATTTTGCTGTCATGGGATCAAGCCCCTTATGGGGTTCTGTGCACAGTGTGGAGTCTGCTACAGATTCTCTCTCCCTCTCCCTCCTACTCACTCTCTCTCTCTCTCAAATAAATAAATAAAATATTCAACAAAAAAGAAAAGAAATCATTGAAGAATGACAGTCTTCTCATTACTGCATTGGATTATTTCTTCCTTTTTCCTGCATTGTTTTTATAGTTCTCAAGACTTTTTAAAAAATTTTTTTAAGATATTATTTATTTATTTGACAGAGAGATAGATCACAGGTAGGCAGAGGCAGGCAGAGAGAGAGGGGGAACCAGGCTCCCTGCTGAACAGAAAGCCCAATGCAAGCCTCGATCCCAGGACCCTGAGACCATGACCTGAGCTGAAGGCAGAGGCTTTAATCCACTGAGCCACCCAGGCGCGCCTAGCTCTCAAGACTTTTAAGAAAGTGTATGGATTCAATCAGTACTGTGTAATAGAGTGGCATTTGTCCTGTGGAAAAACAGATGCACATTTTATGTATACTTTATAAATACAGTTGAGTATATGTGACATTAAATATTTATAAATATATATATATTATATACACAAATATATACACTAAAGGTGAGAGAAAAAGATTAAGCAAAGAACCTTAAGATTTATTTTCACTTGTTAATTGTAGCTTCTATATAGCATAACCCAGCTCTTCCTGAGTCATTAATTAGGAATTCATAAGGGGCGCCTGGGTGGCTCAGTCATTAAGGGTCTGCCTTTGGCTCAGGTCATGATTCCAGAGTTTAGATCGAGCCCTCTGTCGGGCTCCCTGTTGGGCAGGAAACATGCTTCTCTATCTCTCTCTCCCCCTGCTTGTGTTTCCTCTCTGGATGTGTTTCTCTCTGTCAAATAAATAAATAAATATAAAAAATAGGAATTCATAAAAATACATCATTAATAGAAGAGATTAGTTAAATAATACATCACACTTTAAATAATGGTCAAAACTGGTTACAATGAAAACTGTCTATGAATTGATCACTCTCAATTTATAGAAGCCCATCCATCTTGGTTTTTAATCTACTCAAATTGTTTTTTGGCCAGCAGCACTGCCTGAGGCAAATCTATATCAACCTGACAAAAAGCAATAGAAAGTCTTGCTTCAGAGATTCTCATTGCTTAAAGCAACAATACTTTAAAAGCTCCAAGGTGTTATAATTAAAAATGTATCAATTGCTTAACTTGTCAACCAAAGGCAGTTATTGTTAAGTATTGTTTCCCCTCAAACAGCTAGACTCTCATTGTTCATGTATGATTGCATTTATAGAAATAATATAAGTAAAGCATAAATTTAACTTTTAGGAAGTAAAGTTCATTAAACATCTCCAAAACCTTTTGGAATCTGTTCAGTTTCTGGGAGCTGTACATGCTAACTTTCTTTTCGTAGTTATAGATAAATGTGCAAACACAATTAACATGCAGATTTTTTATTGTGGCGTGAGGGGAGACGTGAAAAACCTTTCTCTAGAAATGTTAATTTGACTTTAGTAACAGAATGGCAATGGAGACAGTTGTTAAATATATTTATTTTTAGTGAATTATTTTTATTTTATCCTTCCCTTGTCCCCTCTTTTTCCCTAAGAAATGAAGAATGTGATTAGTAGCATAATGATTAAAGAAATAATTAGGCACTTCAAGCTCACATCACAATAATTTAGGACAATTTCATGCTTTTACTACCATATCAACTTAGAAAATTTTCTCTGTTACAAAAAAGTTCACGAAGCAAAATTACCTTATCTTCCCCTGATTCCACAGCCAAAAACAAAACAAAACAAAACAGACAGACAAACACACAGATGGCAGATAACTTTTTTTTTTGCCTTGTATGAAAAGGAATAAAATCACTTTTTCACAAATTAAAATTTAAGAATCAGTTCTACTCTCTTGTGTGTGTACAAACAAGTTGTTTTTCATGGAAAGATTTTATTTTAATTAAATAACAGGCTCAACCCAGTGCAAATAATTGTGTTGTTAATCTTCCTACATTACTTTGAACAGAAAGTGAGTGAAAACTTGTCAATGTTATTCAGTTGCCTTGGAGGAACCTAGAGCTCTTTTGACAGAGGTACATAATGGATGAAGCACAAAATGAAATAATTGAAAGATGTTTATCCTAGAGGGTGCTGTTTGTAATTACAATTAAAAAATTATCATATTCTAATAATATTTTTGTAGAGACACAAACTCTGTCTTCAATTGACTGCATTAATATATATATTTCCAAACCAATGAAGTTTTGTCCATCGGTGACCTGACCTGAATTTGGGAATCTAACAGAAGAATGTAAATAATACCAACTACTCATATTTTTTCTTAATGTGAGTGCTATTGCACAATCATTCAGAGATAGTTTCTTTTTTAAAATTTTATTTATTTATTTGACAGAGAGAGAGACACAAGTAGGCAGAGAGAGAGGAGGAAGCAGGCTCCCTGCTGAGCAGAGAGCCTGATGTGGGCCTCGATCCCAGGACCCTGAGATCATGACCTGAGCCGAAGGCAGAGGCTTTAACCCATTGAGCCACACAGGTGCCCTCAGAGATAGTTTCTTAACCAAGTAAGTAATGGCCTTCTTGAATATATGACCCTGGGATGGCTATAGAAAAAATAAATATTAGAATGCTTTTATCCAAAATTTTAGAAGTGCCTTGTTTCAGGATTATGTGTTATAAACTCTGAAATCACCAAAAGAATGTCTGTATATTAGAATGTTAGAAAAATTCATGGACACATAAAGAATTTTTCAGAGATGCTTTATTCAAGTAGTGATAGTTCAACAACTTGTTTCTACCAAGAAAATTACAACAGGTTGTTGACAGCTCTTTGTGGCCTGTGATATAGTCAAGGTATAATCCGTTAACACATAACAATAGAGTTACTAATATATTGCATTGTATTTCTTCACCACTTATAAAACACTTTATTTGGTTTACAATCTTGAAAGTTTTCCGGGTGAAATTCAAAACTGGCCCTATATATGGAAGACAAAAAGAGACTGAACAAAGAGGAAGACCACCCCATATCGGTAGGTGGCAGTTTTAATAGGCAAGGGAATTTACATACTAGGCTTGTCTTGGATGGATGTAAGACAAATAGATCTCTTGACAACTGCCTTAATGGGGCTCAGTCATGTATATAGCACAGATGGGTCTCAACAACTCCTGATTCTCACAAGGTTGCATCTTTGAAGTGGTTCCTTCTGTGAAAATGGTGAGCTGAATGTACATTACAAGGACAGGGAAAGGGTAAGAAGCTTCCAATTGCCAGGGTCCAGCTCACTGTTCAAACATCAGCCAAAACCTCTCAGTGAGTTCCTTACAACAATCTTGTGATGTAAGAAGTAAGGCTGTTTTCATCATCTCCATTGCAATTGTCTAGTTGAGGATATTGGGACTTAGTCAGTAGGTAGCAGAAAGAGAATTTGAATTCAGGTCTTCTAACTCCGGTTCTAATGTTTGTTTGTTTTTTTGTTTTTGCTATTGCAACATTAAGACATAATAATTTAAAGAGCTAAAGAAGAAGGTAGAAAGGGGTTAAAATCATGATACTAATGACCATTCTCTTGCAGGTCAGTCACAGGTATAGTTACTAGACTTATTTCCTTCACAAGTTCCATAGTGCTCACAAGGCATGTCATAATGCCCAGTTAAGTGACTGGTCTGGATATATCATAGAAAACAGCCATTTTAATTTAAATATTTATAATTTACATCTCTCTGTCAATACATATCCTCCACTTGGCCTATAAGCCCTTAAAAATTACTTTGAGAATGTTTTAACTGTGACCAGAGTTGGTTAAAAAAAAAAAAAGGAACATTTCAAGAATCAATGCTCAGACAAGAATGGGGACTCTCAGAAGTTTTGTGAGACATCAATGCTGAAGCCTTCATTAAAAAAATATATATATTTATTTGACAGAGAGAAACACAGCTAGAGAGGGAACACAAGTAGGTGGGGTGAAAGAGGGAGAGAAGCAAGCTTCATGCTGAGCAGGGAGCCCAATGTGGGGCTTAATCCCAAGACTCCAGGATAATGAGTAGAGCCAAAGGCAGATGCTTAACGACTGAGCTACCCAGGCACCCCTGAAGCCTTCAGTTCTGTTTCAAAGTTTAAGTACTGTTTAAATATTATGTTCAGAGTAACTCTATAAAGTATTTAAAATAATTTCATAAGTTCAGGTAGAGTTTCAAGATGCTTATTTAAGGGTTGAAAGGAAACTTAGCATCTACGCCAACTCCTTTGTACAAATGAAGATGATAAGGTTCAGAGGTGCTGTAACTTGCCCAAGTTCTCACAGTTAGTGGTACAATTGGAAAAGCAATTCTATCTTCTTTTGTGCCACTTAAGTCTCTTCCCATCAGATCCCCTGAGTCCCTTCTCACCCCACTGCAAATATAGGTTTAAATAAAATATTTTAATTTAATATTAGAGTAATGATAGTTGCATAAAAATTTGAATCTAAATAAAATGACTTTTTATCTTTTCTTTAATATTATGAATTCTCAATGCTTTTCACTAGTAAAAATAACATTATTTTTATAAATTACATTATTGTGTTTTCTAATTCTGTTTTAATCTCAGGTTAATTTTTTTAAAATTGTTATTTATTTGAGAGAGAGAGGGAGAGAGATAGTACAAGTAGGGAGGGGGCAGAAGGACAGGGAGAAGCAGACTCGCTGCTGAGCAGGCAACCCAACATGGGACTCAATCCCAGGACCCCAGGATCATGACCTAATCCAAAGGCAGATGCTTAACCTACTGAGCCATGCAGGCACCCCCAGGTTAATGTTTTTAATGTCAAAGCCTCAGGGCTTCATTTAATCCACTTGTAATTATTAGAATAAGCCAATATGGGTTATTTCTCAATAATTATATTAATAAAAACATTGTGTCTATATGACTCATAAGCTTAACATTTAATACTATTACTTTTTTAAGATGACGTGTTCAGCTCTAAATGAAGACTCCACCTTATGATTAGATTAAAAAAAAACTTTTGTTTTCTTAGAGTAGTCACACTAGGTATGCTATGAATAAAAAATAATTTAACTTACTTTGCATCACATGAAAGCATTTTATGTGGCAGTATGCAACATAGTGTAAACGACCAAAAATAATTGACTTTTGTACTTGGCATTTTTCATAAGCTATAAAACAGAGACATCACACAGTTTCAGAGAATTAACATAAGATATGATGTCGAGATACAAATATTCCCTATGTTCTTGTTCCTATTCCTCTTTTTATATTTTCTCACTGTAATTGCAAGATTTTTGTAACCAATCTCACTGCCTCTCATTTCTTTCCTTATTATTATGAATTCATCTGCCAGATTAATCTGTTTAGAAGCATTTTGAAGATAAGACTTTTAACTGTTTTTTAATATTTAAATTTAAATGCTTCCACAATCTGTCTGTACCTATCCTTCCCCAAGCTTTTCTATTTGAGCATTGTAAAACGGAGTGCATTTCCAGCACTGTCCAGGGGAGGGGGCCCTTATCCACAAATAAGAAGTATTGGTTTCCTGGCTAGCCATGAAATGATTATGGAAACCTCAGGCGATCTCAGATAGCTAAAAGGAACCAATCAGAGCAATTGAGGAATACCTCTAGTCAGTAATATTTTTAAGACAAATACAGGGCAGTGGGTGACAGCACTATGAATCTTTAGTTAATAAACACCCATAATACTCACTTTGAACCCTAATAATCTCCCCTCTCTCTTCCTTTTGGCATATACTCTTCTTTCAGTATTTCTCTTCTCTATGTTCCTCAATTATTCTAAGTATATGACCTAAACATTCTGTACCTCATTTTCCTCATCTGTAAAATGAGGATGAAAGTAACACTTAATCTGTAGAGTTAATGAGTAGTCAATATAAGTCACATGGAACAATGCCTGACATAGTAAATTTTCTTCTTTTTTTCATAAGTTTTTGATGTAGTGTTAAAGATTCATTAGTTGCATCTAACACCCAATGCCTTAATACACATCACCTGATTATCCCATCCTCCCACCCCCTTCCTTCTGCAACCCTCGGTTAGTTTACCAGAGTTGAGAGTCTCTCATGGTTTATCTCCTCTGTTTTCTTCTCACTCGTTTTTTTTCTTTCTCTCCTATGGTCCTCTGTGCTATTCCTTATATGAGTGAAACCATATGATAATCGTCTTTCTATAGTAAGTTTTCAATAAGTGTTAACTATTATTCATTTTGTTATCACTACTACATCATCAATCCCCAGCAACCCCTGAGCATGATACAAAATGCAAGAATCCATTTTGCATTTTTCTTACCCAATACATTCCCATACATACCCAATACATACTCAATACATTCAGGCTTCTATCTTTAATTTTGAAATGCCATTTATTGAATGCATAATACATAATTAAGAAAATAACAAAAAATAAATTGATTACTCTATATGACTACTTGTTTTTCTCTCGTGATCAATAGCCTTAAATGGGAAGATGAGAGTGGAGATCGCTATTCTCACTCAAGAGGATAAGATGACGTTTTTAGGAAAAAAAAAAAAGGAGGGAAAGGAGGAGAATAAAGAGGAGAATAACACTTCCACAACATGGCAGCCAAATGGCATCATTCAGAGTTTCAACTACCTAGAATTTGTGAAGGCAGAAGCATTTTCTCCTTCAATTTTTGTATAGAGCTACAGTGTGTTGTTAAAATGGTACCTTCTCTTATGAATATCTTCCAAATTCTAGAATAATGTCATTTACTTAATAAATACATGCCAAGAGTCTACTTTCTGCCAGACACTATATAAAACAGGAGCTCAAAAGCTTGTACAATAAATGTTTATATTTGAATGGTGTCTTTATAAGAAGAGCAATAACAAAAAAGCTCTTCATATCATCAAATGCCTTGCTTTGGGAAAGTTGTATTCTTATTTAAGCACTTTTCCTGGCATTTTTGCTACACATATATACATTTATTATAATAATTATTTTGTCTCTCTAGATAGATTACAATATCTTTGAGGACAGGGACAGTACCTATAAATGTTCTGAACCAATAAATGTTCTGAACTTTCTAATCCCTCTGTTTTCTATGGATTTGAAGTGTCCTGGAATTCACTGAAGTTAAGAGTTTAGTATTTGGTTGCACGTTTATCCAAAAGCATCCAGTGTAAAGATGAACCAGTATTTTTTTCTGAGATTCTTGTGTTCAATTTCCTCAAGTAAATATGATACACTTTCTGGAAACTACTTTTCAACCAACTAGGATCATCTTTTTTTTGAAAGAGAGAGAGAGAGAGAGCACACACATACATGTGTACACAAGTGGCAAGGGGAGGTTGCAGGAGGAGGCAGGCAGAGGGAAAGAGGGAATTCCAAGTAGGCTCCATGCCTAGCATGGAGCCCAACACAGGGCTTGATCCCACAATCCAGAGATCATGACTGGAGCCAAAATCACAAATCAAGGCTTAACCAACTGAGCTACCCAGGCACCCCTCAACAAACTAGGATTATCAACAATTGCCTTTCATCCTGCAGTTTTTAGCTATCATTGAATCCATGTTTTGTTTTGTTTTTTATTTCAGTCTCTTTCTTGTTTTATACTCCCCACTAAGATGGAAAGCAGTATAAACAGCTTACTCTCCCTTAATTTTTTTTTCATTACATGTGTTAGAGATTTGTCTTTTGTTTTGTGTTTAATGAGTGTGTTCATGAAGTCATCATTGTTTTATGTCCTCTATTACACATTATAGACCTATGATTAGAATATTCCAATTTTCTACTAAAGGAAACCTCAAGATGCCATGATTTCTGTTACTCACCTCACTTAGCTGGCAGTAACAGAAGTGAGCTCGGAATTTGGGAGCAATGTTTTTACCCCTATGGGTCATCATATTACAGGACTGAAGAGGAAACAGAACTCAGAGGTCTGTATTGTAAAGCTAATGGTAATAACTGCAATGCACCTTAGAAAGAAAATATCTCTTTAGGAGAAGAAGTGCTTTTCACACAGTTTTAACTTAATGACTTCCTGTTATAGCTGTTGAATTTTAAATGACAAGTTTTGCTGTTCAATTTCAAGAGTGGATGAAGGAATTTGGCACTTAGCACATCTATAAATCAACCAAATTTTAGTGAATAAATATTTGATAATTTCAGATAATATACTTAATGAGCTCATGGATGTTTCAAATAAACTATGTCATTTTTTCATTTGTGTATGGATTTTATTACTAGTTGAGAACTCTGAACACCTCTCTCCTTCTTTCTTTTCTCTCCTGTCCTTTCTCCTCACTCTGGAAGCTTTTGAGTGAAGGTGCACATCTGTTGCCATAAACACACTAATTAGCACATCAATGTTTCTGATGAAAAATAAAGTGCAATAATAGAATGTTTTGAAAGCAAGCCAGTTTGTCAGTAAATTATAAGCTTCATTACCATAAGACTCTAACAAATAGAACCCACATCTCATCAACTGAAAGCACAATATGACTGCAGCAATATTCATCTCCCTAAAGAGTTCTTATCCATAGGAAAAAAAGATAAAAATTTTGCTTAGAGTTGCCACTAATGACAGCATTAACTTTATTTATTAAAGACTATCTAAGCATTTTGCAAATGTACATTTTACCTCTTTCCCCATCGTTTTTTCTGATTAAACATAGTGACTGGTTATACAGTATAAAAATCATATGATAGCTAACATCATTCTACTTTAACACCATTCTAATTATGCTCTACCAAGGATGGAGACCATTTTTTCCAGGCACTGTTTCTAACTGTCTTTGGCTGGTAAAATTCTTCCACATTACATTTAAGGCCAAAATTCAATATGCAATTTATTTCCCTGATGAGTTGATCTCTGCAAAGGTAGAGACTACTTTTTGTGAAATTTTAGAAACTTATTTTCAAACCTAGAGTGTTCTATCATTTTGCAAGTGCTTGGGACACCCCAAACCAACTTCTAATTGAGTTATTCTGTCCTGATTTGGTAAAAACAATTCTTTAATAACTATGCTATTGTGTGTGTTTTTCTGTATTTTTTTAAGATTTATTTATTTATTTGTCAGAGAGAGGTATAGAGCATGCACACAAGCAGGAGGAATATCAGAGGGAGAAGAAGGATCCCCATTGAGTAGGGTGCCTAATGCAGGACATAATCCTGGGACCCTGGGATCATGACCTGAGCTGAAGGCAGTTTAAATGACTGAACCACCCACACATCCCAGTTCTGTATGTTTAAAAATGTTTTTTTAAGTTCTAAGGAAGCAGTGTGCCTGGGTAGCTTAGTTGTTAAGCATCTGTCTTCAGCTTAGGTCATGATCCCAGGGTCCTGGGATGGACCCCCACAATGGGTTCCCTGCTCAACAGGAGGCCTGCTTCTCCTTCTCCCACTTCCCTTGCTTATGTTACTTCTCTCATTGTCTCTTTCTCTGTGTCAAATAAATAAATAAAATATTAAAAAAAAACAAAGTAAAATAAAATAAAATAAATGCTAAGGAAGCAAAACTATTTGTAGTAAAGTTTTTCCTAAAGAGTAACAGTTTCAGAAAGAAGACCAAATTCCAAATTATATAGTTCAAACTGCTAAAGAGTGTCACGTTCAGAAAGGAGAACTAATCCTGAATTAATTAAGTAATTAGGTTGACCAAAGGGAACATGGAGTAATGAGAACTAAAGGCATTTCCTGTATAAAATGAGTAAGAATATTTGTTTAGTCACCTATTTAGAGACTAAGTATGTGAAAATAATAAGGTAAGAGTTTAAATGGCATAATGTCTTGGACTTGCTTAAAAATACTCTAGGAAAAAATAGAGGAATGATGAATAGATGAAATTATTGGAAAAAATATTGGTCATTGTTGAGGCTGGGTGATGAGTATATGGGAGTTCTCTATACTATTATCTGTACCTATGTGAATGCTTGAACTTTTCATTATTTAAATTTCAAACAGGGAAAAGGTATTTTAAAACACATTCGGTAAGCAGGTGTAACCTCCCTTTTATCTGCTTTCTATTATGCAAGGAAAACAGGAAAGGCTAAGGGAGAGTCAGTATTGTAGAGGGAAATTTCTGTTGTATTCTATTACATTCTGTTATCAGGCGTTGAATCCTGAATATGCCAGCTATTAGCTTTATGGCTTTTTGCAAATCTCTGAACTTATTTCTACATTTATAAAATGGGGATGATTATTTATACATCACAGAGTTGTTATGAGAATTAACTAGAATAAGTTATGTGCACATAAGTGCAGCATAAATACTCTTTTCCTTTACCTAGAAATAAGATTTCTAAGTAAGAAGTAAGATAGCAATGTTAAAAATAAAGAAGAGTAAAAAAAAAAGAAACAGTTTAATTAGAATTTCACATAAAATAATAATATTTGTTATAAGTATGTCCCCTCCAATATTTAAGGCAGAAGGAGACCAGCTTACCTGAAAATCAAATACAACTGAGTGTCTTTATTTGAACTGTCAACCACATCTGAAAGGGATACTTTAATAAGTTAAATAGTCTTATAAAGTCTTGCCATAACAAGCAAAATGCATTTTCAGGTAAGAGTGTTAGCTATAGGGCGCCTGGGTGGCTCAGTTGGTTAAGCAACTGCCTTCGGCTCAGGTCATGATCCTGGAGATCCGGGATTGAGCCCCACATCGGGCTCCCTGCACAGCAGGAAGCCTGCTTCTCCCTCTCTCACTCCCCCTGCTTGTGTTCCCACTCTGGCTGTGTGTCACTCTGTCAAATAAATAAATAAAATCTTTAAAAAAAAAAGAGTGTTAGCTATAATATTAGGATTAGCACCTAATTGAACATTTGGCATTGAAAAAACAGAAGGAGAGTAATAAAGGGAGATTTTTAGCAAAATGATAACAACCCAGAAATATAAACAGTATCAAATCTCCAAGAGCTAAATATTGCTTCAGACTATCCATAAATAAAGGGTAGGAAAAAAGGAAGGAACATTTAGAAACCTGGGCTCCCAAAAAGGTTACAATACAAGAGGTTTCTGACTTCAACAGAAAGGAAAACAATGTGTTTGTTTCCTTGCTTATTTTTATTAAAGTTATTTAATGGTTTTTCAAGTGATGTTTTTGATGAACAATGTGACTTGGAAATTTTTATTAAACACGTGTGTCTGAGATATGAATGTATTTACTTTAAATTCATTCTCTGTCTCTATCTGGCTATCTCTCTCTCACACACACACACATGGTTTAAACTCCTCTGTTTCTTTTTTTAAAAGATTTTATTTATTTATTTGACAGAGACAGAGATCACAGGTAGACAGAGAGGCAGGCTGAGATAGAAGAGGAAGCAGGCTCCCTGCTGAGCAGAAAGCCCGATGTGGGCCTCGATCCCAGGACCCTGAGATCATGACCTGAGCTGAAGGCAGAGGCTTTAACCCACTGAGCCACCCAGGTGCCCCCTCCTCTGTTCCTTTTACTGTGCAATTGATCATTGTTCCTTTAATATGTTACTTGAATTTCTATATCTATTTTACTAGGAATACATCTCTCTTTCATTATTAACATATAATGTATTATTTGCTTCAGGAGTACAGGTCTGTGAATCACCAGTCTCAGAATTCACAGCACTCATCATAGCACATAGCATCCCTAGTGTCCATAAACCAACTACCCTATCTATCCCCCTCATTCCCCAGCAATCCTCAGTTTCTCTTCTGAGATTGAGTCTCTTATGATTTGTCTCCCTACCCCCTATGACCCCCCCACAGTGCCTCTCAAATTCCTCTTATCAGAGAGAGCATATAATTGTCTTTCTCTGATTGACTTATTTCGCTCAGCATAATACCCTCCAGTTCCATCCACGTTGTTGCAAATGGCAATATTACATTCTTCTGATGGCTGCATAGTATTCCACTGTATACAAATACCACCTCTTCTATATCAATTTATCTGTTGATGGACATCTAGGTTCTTCCAGAGTTGGGTTATTGTGGACATTGCTGCTATAAGCATTCAGATGCACATGCCCCTTCAGATCACTACATTTATAACTTTAGGGTAAATACCTAATAGTGTGATTGCTAGGTTGTAGGGTAGCTCTATTTTCAACTTTTCGAGGAATCTCCATATTGTTTGCCAGGATGGCAGCACCAGTTTGCATTCCCACCAACCTTGTAGGAGGCTTCCCCTTTCTCTGCACCCTCACCAACATCTATCGTTTTCTACATGTTAATTTTAGCCATTCTGACTGGTGTGAGGTGTTATCTCACTGTGGTTTTGATTTCTATTTCCCTGACCAAGTAATGTTGAGCACCTTTGCATGTGTATGTTGGCTATATGGATGTCTTCTTTGCAGAAATGTCTGTTATTATCTTCTGCCCAATTCTTAATTGGATTATTTGTTCTTTGAGTGTTGAGTCTGAGAAATTCATTATAGATTTTGGATACTAGGCCCTTTATCAGATTTGTCATTTGCAAATACCTTCTACCATTCTGTCCTATTGTCTTTTTGTTTTGTTGATCGTTTTCTTTGCTGTGCAAAAGGTTTTTATCTTGATGGAGTCCCAATAGTTCATTTTGGTCCTTGTTTACCTTACCTCTGGCGATGTTTCTAGGAAGAAGTTGCTGTGGCTGAGGTCAAAGAGGTTGCTGCTTGTGTTCTTAAGGATTTTAATGGATTTCTGTCTCACATTGAGGTCTTTCATCCATCTTGAGACTATTTTTGTGTGGAGAGTAAGGAAATGGTCCAGTTTCATTCTTCTGCACGTGGCTGTCCAATTTTCCCAACATCATTTGATGAAGAGACTGTCTTTTCTCCATTAGACATTTTTTCCTGCTTTGTCATGAGTTGACCAGAGTTGAGGGTGCATTTCTGGGCTTTCTATTCTGTTCCATTGATCTACATGCCCCCAACTTTGGTTTTGTTTTTCTTTTCTTTCCTTTTTTTTTTTTTGGAGTTTATCATTTTTTTTTATTTTTAATCACTTATTTTATTTTTTCAGTGTTCCAAGATTCATTGTTTATGTCCCACATCTAGTGCTCCATGCAATAACCACGACCAGGCTCACCCATCTCCTCACCCCCCCTCACTTCCAAAAACTTCGGTTTGTTTTTCAGAGTCCAAAGTCTCTCGCCCTTCATCTCCCTCTCTGATTTACCCCAGTTCACATTTCCTTTCCTTCTCCCACTGTCTTCCATGTTACTCCTTATGCTCCACAAGTAAGTGAAACCATATGATACTTGACTTTCTCTGCTTGGCTTATTTCACTCAGCATAATCCCCTCCAATCCCATCCATGTTGCTACAAAATTTGGGTATGCATCCCTTCTGATGGAGGCATAATATTCCATTGTATATGGACCATATCTTCTTTATTCATTTGTCTGATGAAGGCTCTTTCCAGGGTTTGGCCATTGTAGCCATTGCTGCTATGAACATTGGGGTACATATGGCCTTACTTTTCACTATTTCTGTATCATTGGCATAAATAACCAGTAGTGCAATTGCAGAGTCATAGGGTAGCTTCATTTTCATTTTTAAAAAAAAAATTCATTTATTTATTTGACAGAGAGAAACACAGCGAGAGAGGGAACACAAACAGCGGGAGTGAGAGAGAGAAGCAGGCTTCCGCCGAGCAGAGAGTCTGATGTGGGACTCAATCCCTGGTCTCCGGGATCATGACCTGAACCGAAGGCAGTCGCTTAACCAACTGAGCCACCCAGGCGCCCTCCATTTTCATTTTTTTAAGGAATCTTCACATTGTTTTCTAAAGTGGCTACACAAACTTGCATTTCCACCAATAGTGTAAGAGGTTCCCCTTTCTCCACAGGCTCACCAACACTTGTTGTTTCCTATCCTATGAATTTTGGCCATCCTGACTGGTGAAAGGTGGTATCTCAATGTGGTTTTGATTTGGTTTTGATTTGAATTTACCTTATGCCTAATGAACATTCTTTCATGTGTCTGCTAGTCATTTGTATGTCTTCTATGGAGAAATGTCTGTTTATGTCTTCTGCCCATTTTTTGATATGACCATCATTTTTTTGGTTGCTGAGTTTGAGTTCTTTTTTTTTTTTAATTTTATTTATTTGACAGAGAGAAACACAGCCAGAGAGGGAAGGAACACAAGCAGGCGGAGTGAGAGAGGGAGAAGCAGGCTTCCCGCAGAGCAGGGAGCCCGATGTGGGACTCGATCCTGGATCTCCGGGATCATGCCCTGAGCCGAAGGCAGTTGCTTAACCAACTGAGCCACCCAGGCGTCCCTGAGTTTGAGTTCTTTATAGATCTTGGATATCAGCCTTTTGTCTATAGTGTCATTCGCAAATATCTTCTCCCATTCGGTGGGTTGTCTTTTTGTTTTGTTGACTATTTCCTTTGCTGTGCAGAAGATTTTTTATTTTGATAAAGTCCCAAAAGTTCATTTTTGCTTTTGTTAACTTTGCCTTTGGAGATGTGTCTTGAAAGAAGTTGCTGTGGCCTATGTCAAAGAGGTTACTGCCTATGTTCTCCTCTAGGATTTTGATAGATTCCTGCCTCACATCAAGGTCTTTCATCCATTTCAAATTATCTTTTTGTGTGGTGTAAGAAAATGGTTGAGTTTCATTCTTCTATACGTAGCTGTCCAATTTTCCCAGCACCATTTATTGAAGAGACTGTATTTTTTCCACTGGATATTTTTTTCCTGCTTTGTCGAAGATGATTTGACCATAGAGTTGAGGGTCCATATCTGGACTCTCTACTCTGTTCCATTGGTCTATATGACTGTTTTTGTGCCAGTACCATGCTATCTTCATGATCACAGCTTTGTAATAAAGCTCGAAATCAGGTAGTGTGATGCCCCAAGCTTTGTTTTTCTTTTTCAACATTTCCTTAGCAATTCATGTCTTTTCTGGTTCCATATAAATTTTAGGATTGTTTTTTCCAACACCTTGAAAAATGTTGGTGGAATTTTGATTGGGATGGCATTGAAAGTATAAATTGCTCTGGGGAGTATAGACATTATAACAATGTTTATTCTTCAGATCCATGAACATGGAATGCTCTTCCATCTTTTTATGTCTTCTTCAATTTCTTTCATGAGTGCTTTGTAGTTCCTTGAGTACAGGTCCTTTACTTCTTTGCTTGGTTTATTCCAAAGTATCTTATGGTTTTGGTATTATAGTAAATGGAATTGATTCTCTAATTTCCCTTTCTGTATTTTCATTGTTAGTGTGTAAGAACACAACTGATTACTGTGCATTGATTTTCTATCCTGCCACATTACTGAATTGTTGTATGAGTTCTAGTAATTTGGGGGTGGAGTCTTTTGGGTTTTTCATATAAAGTATCATGTCATCTGTGAAAAGAAAGAATTTGACTTCTTCTTTGCCAATTTGAATACTTTTTTTATTTCTTTTTGTTGTTTGATTGCTTTTGCAAGAAGTTCAAACACTATGTTGAATAACAGTGGTGAGAGTGGACATATTTGTTCCTGATCTCAATGAGAAGGATGTCAGCATTTATTCATTGAGAATATTTGTTGTGAGTCTTTTTCGTAGACAGATTTCATGAGGTTGAGGAATGTTTCCTTTACCCTTACACTTTGAAAAGGTTTAATCAGGAACGTATGCTATATTTGGTCAAATGCTTTTTCTCCAAAAATTGAGAGGACCATGTATTTCTTCTTTATTCTCTTACTGGTTTGTACTGTTACATTGATCGATTGGCAAATGTTGAACCACTCTTGTATCCCAGGGATAAGCCCGACCTGGTTGTGATAGATAATCTTTTTAATGTTAGATCCTATTAGCTAGGATCTTGTTGAGAATCTTGGCATCCGTATTCACCAAGGATATTGGTCTGAAATTGTGCTTTTTGATGTGGTCTATGCCTGGTGTGGGGATTAATTTGGATCTTCTCCGTTTTCTTTTGGATTAGTTTGGCTAATGGTTTATTGATCTTATTAATTTTTTCAAAGAACTGGCTTCTACTGTCTCTTTAGTTTCTAATTCATTGATCTCTGCTCTAATCTTAATTATTTCCCTTCTTGTGTGAGGGGTTGGCTTAATTTGTTGTTGATTTCCCAGTTCTTTAAGTCATAAATAGAGTTGGTGTATTCTGGATTTTTCAATTTTTTTGAGAGAAGCTTGGATGGCTATGTATTTCCCCCTGAGTACCGCCTTGGCTGTATCCCATAGGTTTTGGATCAATGATCGATGCATCTTCATTCTCATTTGTTTCCATGAAATGGTTAAGATCTTCTTTGATTTCCTGGTTGTTCTATACATTCTTGATCAGGCTAGTCTTTGGCTCCCAATTGTTTGAATTCCTTCCAAACTTTTTCTTGTGGTTGAGTTCCAGTTTCAAGGCATTATGGTCAGAGACTATTCAGGGAATAATCTCAATCTTTTGGTATCAGTTGAGTCCTGATTTGTGACCTAGCATGTGGTTTATTCTGGAGAAAGTTCTATATGCACTCAAGAAGAAAGAGTATTCTGTTGTTTTAGGGAATGTTCTGAATATATCTATAAGGTCCATCTGGTCCAATGTGTCATTCAAAGCTCTTGTTTCCTTTTTGATTTTCTGTTTAAATGATCTGTCCATTGCTGAGAGTGGTACGTTAAGATCTCCTACAATTAAGGTATTCGTGTCAATATGACACTTTATTTTGCTTAACAGTTGGCTTATGTAGTTGGCTGCTCCCATATTGGGGCACAATTTTTTGTATATTTACAATTGTTAGATCCTCTTGTTGGATAGACACATTAGGAATGATGTAATATCCTTCTATATCTCTGGATACAGTCTTTATGTTAAAATCTAATTTGTCTGATATGAGAATCGCTATCCCAGCTTTCTTTTGAGGCCCATTGGCATGAAAGATGGTTCTCCATCCCTTAACTTTCAGTCTGGATGTATCTTTAGATTCAAAATGTGTCTCTTGTGGACAGAATACAGATGGGTCCTGGTATTTTACCCAGTCTACAAGCCCTGTGCCGTTTTATGGGAGCATTAGGCCATTCATGTTGAGAATGATTATTGAAAGATACATTTTTATTGACATCATGTTGCCTGTGAAATCCTTGTTTCTATAGATTGGCTCTAGAAATTTCTGTTCTGTGTCACTCTTGGGTTCTTTCCACTATTATAGAACCCCTCCTTAATATTTCTTGTAGTGTTGGCTTGGTGGTCACATAACCTTTTAGACCTTGCATATCCTGGAAGCTCTTTATCTGTCCATCAATTTTGAAAGTCAGCCTTGCTGGGTAAAGTATCCTTGGCTGCATATTTTTTTTTAATTTTGTTTCCTGACTATGTCTTGCCAGCCCTTTATGGAATGGCAGGTTTCTGGAGACAGGGCTGAAGTTATTCTGATGGTCCTCCCTCTGTATTCTGTATATAAGGGATCTCTTCCCCCTAGCTGTCCTTAAGACGTATTCTCTGAATTTACGATTTGTGAATTTCACAATTATGTTCCTGGAAGTTTTTCCAGCCTCGTTGATCATGGGTGGGGGGTGTCCTCTCTGCCCCTAGGACATGAACACTTCTTTCATTCCCCAGATTAGGTAAATTACTTTTTTTAAAGATTTTATTTTTTTTTATTTGACAGAGAGATCACAAGTAGGCAGAGAGGCAGGAAGAGAGAGAGGAGGAAGCAGGCTCCCTGCCAAACAGAGAGCCCGATGTGGGCCTCAATGCTAGGACCCTGAGATCATGACCTGAGCTGAAGGCAGAGGCTTTAACCCACTGAGCCACCCAGGTGCTCCAGATTAGGTAAATTCTTATCCAGGATTTGTTCAACTATATCTTCTATTCTTCTCTCTCTTTCTCCCCCCTCAGGGATTCCAATAATTCTGATATTGGAATGTTTCATGACATTATTTATTTCCCAAATGACCCCCAAGAATAATATTTATATAGTACAATGGCAAAAACAAATACACAGAAATACTGAGAGAAGAATAAGATGGAAAGGTGGTTGCAAATCCTTGATGGTGGCAATAAAAGTATTTCAGTTCCTCCTGTGTGTATCTTGCTATTTTTATTAGAGGACTCAACTTTCTAGAGTTATAGGAAAATTAAAACTGGTTTATATATAGAGGTAGTGTTGAATAGGAAAGAAGGTTTACCTTGAAGCTTATATCTATATGTATATTTTAAAAAAAGAAAAGAAAGATGTAAACATGGGTATATGTATGAAAAAGGTCAAGTTAACAAGTTATTATGAATGTTCTATTAAATACCAAGTTATAATAAGTAGTTTAAAAAATAAAAGAACAAGAATCATAAGAACAAATTTAAACTAAAAAAATTAAAAATGAAAGAAATTTTTTAAAAAGAGAAGAAAACTGTGTCTATAAAATATACAGATTTTAGGGCACTACCGGGAGCTTAATATATTGTTTTTTTCCCAGATGTTGGAGTTTTACAGTTTTATGGAGAGCCTTTGGTGCTCGTCCTCTTGTTCTTTCAACTTGCCTTCTGGGGGCAGGGCTTGTGGCATTGTTTTTCAGTCAACCTTACTTGGGCTGAGTTACCCTGCCCCCTGTCAAGGGGCTGGGCTCTATAGAAAGTGTTTTTTCAGTCTTTTGTTCTTTGGAGGTATTTGTTCTCTTGTGGCTTTTTGTGGCTTTTCAGAGAGTCAGAGCAAAGTAAACTCTCTGCACCCAGACCTCCTTCTCAGAGAGAAGCCTCAGTCTGCTTCCCTCTGGATGGTCCAGAACACACAAACTCCCCCTCTGCAAACTCCCCTGCACACTGCCACCTCTCATAGGTAGGGTGCATCCCTAGTCACCACCACAGTGGCCACCTTAGTCACCCGCTTGTCTCTGCATCCTCATGCCACAGAAACTGCGAGTGATACTGGTTTGGCTGAGCCTACCATTGCCAGGACTGGTATCTGGGGTCACACCCATGCTGGGTGCCCTTGGAATGGACGCTCCCACATGTCACTCAGAAGGCTGCAGGAGGGGCCTCTGGAGGGGGTGGGCGTGTACCCAGCCTGAGCAGGTGTGCTAGCAGCAAAAAGCTGTGGCCTCAGGGAGTCCCTGCCATGCTCCCTGAGGCACCAGTGGGCGCTGGCTATGGTTGGCCCGATTTCACAGTTTTATATCCATGCCCATCAGATTCCACTAGTTGCCCCTTAAAACCCTTTGTTTTTGAGTGCTTTTAACCAGATTCCAAGTTGATGCTGGTCCCCAAGCACAGGGCACTTTCATATCAGGGTATTACTTTCCAATGGGTCACTTCTGGTGGTTCCCTCCCCCTTATGTTTATCCTCTGAAATCACTCCAAGCACTCCCACTCCACTTTATCTCTCCACTGAATGTTCTTCTGGCCCCATAGAGATCCAGAAGTGTGTAATCTTACATCTCAGGCTGAATTCACAAGTATTCAGAGTGTTCTGGTAGATATTTAGCTCACTTCAGGGGATACGTTGAAACAGTGTCTCCTACTTCTCTGCCATCTTTCCCTCTAAGTCAAGGTTTTCTTTTTCAATATTCTTCTGGCTATTCAGGGTCTTTGCTGGTTCTATATAAATCTTAGGATTATTTGTTCCATTTCTTTGAAAAATATTGGTGGTATTTTGACAGGTATTGCATTAAATGTGCAGCTTGCTTTAGGTAGCATTATTATTTCTTTTTCCAATCCAAGAGCATGAACATTTTCCATTTATTTGTGTCTTCCTCAATTTCTTTCCTGAGTACTCTATAGTTTTCTGAGTATATCTTCTTTGCCTCTTTGGTTAGCTTTATTTCTAAGTATCTTATGGTTTGGGGTGCAATTGTAAATGGGATCAACTCCTTAATTTCTCTTTCTTTTGTCTTGTTTTTGGTGTGTAGAAATGCAACTGGTTTCTGTGCATTGATTTTATACTCTAACACTTTACTGCATACCTATATGAGTTCTAGCAGTTTTGGAGTGTAGTCTTTTGAGTTTTCCACATAAAGTATTATGCCATCTGCAAAAAGTAAAAGTTTTTACTTCTTTCCCAATTAGGATGCCTTTTATTTCTTTTTGTTGTCTGAATGCTGAGGCTAGGACTTCTAGTACTATGTTGACTAGCAGGGTGATACTGGACAGCCCTGCTGTGTTCTTGACCTTAGGTGAAAAGTTCTCAAATTATCTCCATTGAAAATGATTTTCAGGGGCACCCGGGTGGCTCAGTTGGTTAAACGACTGCTTTCGGCTCAGGTCATGATCCTGGAGACCCGGGGTCAAGCCCCATATCAGGCTTCCTGCTCAGTGGGAAACCTGCTTCTCCCTCTCAGTCCCTCTGCTTGTATTCCCTCTCTCACTGTTTCTCTCTGTCAAATAAATGGATAAAATCTTTAAAAAAAAAGAAAAAAAATGATTTTCACTGTGGGTTTTTTTGTAGGTAGTATTTATGATATTGAGTTATGGACCCTCTATCCTGATCCCGTGAAGAGTTTTGATCAAGAAAGGATGCTGTACTTTGTCAAATGCTTTTTCAGCTTCTATTGAGATTACATACTGTTCTTGTTCTTTCTTTCTTTTTTTAAAATAATTTATTTTATTTTTAGTGTTTCAAGATTCATTGCTTTATGCACCACACCCGGTTCTCCAAGCAATACAAATTATTAATGTATTGTATTATATTGATTGATTTGCAGATGTTGAACCAACCGTGAAGTCCAGGAATAAATACCACTAGGTCATGGTGAATACTCCTTTTAATATACTGTTGGGTCTGATTGGCTAATATTTTGGGGAGAATTTTTGCATCATTGTTCATAAAGGATATTGGTCTATAATTCTCCTTTTTGATGGGGTCTTTTTTTCTGATTTTGGGATCAAGCTAATGCTGGCCTCATAAAATTAGTCTGGAAGTTTTCCTTCCATTTCTATTTTTTGGAACAGTTTCAGAAGAATAGGTATTAATTCTTCTTTAAGTGTTTGGTAGAATTTCCTGGGGAGCCATCTGGCCCTGGGCTCCTATTTTTTGGGAGATTTTTGATAACTGCTTCAATCTTCTTAGTGGTTATGCATCTGTTCAGGTATACTATTTCTTCCTGGTTCTATTTTTGGAGTTTATATGTCTCTATGAATTCATCTATTTATTCCAGATTGTCAAATTTACTGGGGTATAGTTGCTCATGATATGTTCTTATAAAAATTGTTTGTATTTCTTTGGTGTTGGTTGTGATCTCTCCTCTTTCATCCATAATTTTATTAATTTGGGTCCTTTCCCTTTTCTTTTTAATAAGTGTGGCCAGGGGTTTATTCATCTTTTTAATTCTCTTAAAGAACCAGCTCCTAGATTTGTTGATTTGTTCTACTGTTCTTTTGGTTTCTATTTCATTGATGTTTTGCTATGATCTTCATTATTTCTCTTCTCCAGCTGGGTTTAGGCTCTATTTGCTATTCTTTCTCCAGTTCCTTTAGGTGTAGGGTTAGGTTCTATACTTGAGACCTTTCTTGTTTCTAGAGAAAGGTTTGTATTGCTATACTCTTTCCTCTCAGGACTGCCTTTGCTTATCCCAAAGATTTTGAACAGTTGTGTTTTCATTTTCATTTGTTTCCATGATTTTTTTTTCAATTCTTCTTTAATTTCCTGCTTGACCCATTCATTCTTTAATAGGATTCTCTTTAGCCTCCATGTGTTTGAGTTCTTTCCACCTTTCTTCTTGTGGTTAAGTTCTAGTTTCAAAGCACTGTGGTCTGAAAATATGAAAGGAAAGATCCCAATCTTTTAGTACAAGTTGAGACCTGATTTGTGACCCAGGATGTGATCTATTCCAGAGAATGAAGAATGTGTTTTCTATTGTTTTGGGATGGAATATTTTGAATATATCTGTGATGTCCATCTGGTCCAGTGTGTCATTTAAAGCCTTTATTTCCTTATTGAGCTTTTGCTTAGATGTTCTATCCATTTCAGTGAGGTGGGTGTTAAAGACCCTTCTATTATCGCATTATTGTTGATGTGTTTCTTTGATTTAGTTATTAATTGGTTTATATAATTGGCTGCTCCCATGTTAAGGGCATAGATATTTACAATTGTTACACCCATTCTCTTGTTGGACAGACTCTTTAAGTATGATATAGTGTTCTTCCTCATCCCTTATTATAGTTTTTGGCTTAAAATATAGTTGATCTAATATAAGGATTGCCACTTCAGCTTTCTTTTAATGTCCATTAGCATGGAAAATTATTTTCCACCTCTTCAATTTAAATCTGGTGGTTTCTTTGGGTCTAAAAAGAGTTTCCTGGAGACAGTATATCTATGGATCTTGTTTTTTTTTTTTTTTTAATCTGTTCTGATTTGCTTTTTATTAGGGCAATTAACCCCTTTACATTCAGGGTAACTATTGAAAGACACGAATTTAGTGCCATTGTATTGCCTATAAGGTGACTGTTACTGTATATTGTCTCTTTTCCCTCTGGTCTGTTACTTTTAGGCTCTATCTTTGCTCACAGGACCCGTTTCAATATTTCCTGTAGAGCTGGTTTGGTGCTTGCAAATTCTTTTAGTTTTTGTTTGTCCTGCAAGCTTTTTATCCCTCCTTGTATTTTTAGTGACAGACGACCTGGATGTAGTGTTCTTGGCTGCATATTTTTCTAGTTTAGTGCTCTGAATATATCATGCCAGTCCTTCCTGGCCTTCCGTGTGTCTATGGCTAGGTCTGCTGCCAATCTCATATTTCTACTGTTGTAGGTTAAAGACTTCTCCTGAGGTGCTTTCAGAATTTTCTCCTTGTCACTGAGACTTGTAAGTTTTACTATTAGATAATGGGGTGTTGACGTATTTTTATTGATTTTGAGGGGGGTTCTCTGTGCCTCCTGGATTCTGATGCTTGTTCCCTTTGCCAAATTAGGGAAATTCTCTGCTATAATTTGCTGCAATATACCTTCTTCCCCTCTCTCTCTTTCCTCTTCTTCTGGGCTCACAATTATTCTAATATTGTTTCATCTTAGGGTATCACTTATCTCTAGAATTCTCCCCTCATGGTCCACTGTTTGTCCTCTTTTTCTCAGATTCTGTATTCTCCATCATTTGGTCTTCTATATCACTAATTCTCTCTTCTGCCTCATTTATCTTAGCAGATAAGAGCCTCCATTTTTTATTGAACCTCATTAATAGTTTTTTTGTTTATTTCAAATTAGTTATATTTCAGTTCTTTTATTTCTCCAGAAAGAAATTTTATTTCTCCTGAAAGCAATCCTCTAGTATCTTCCTTACATTTTCTGAGTCCAGCCAGCACCTTTATAATTGTCATTCTGAACTCTAGTACTGACATATTACTATTGTCCCTATAGATTAAGCCCCTAGCCATTGGTACTGCCTCTTGTTCTTCTTTTTTTTTTTCTTTTTTTTTGAGGTGAGTTTTTCTACCTTGTAATTTTATCCAGATAAGAACAGATGAATGGGAGACCAAAATACTAAAAGGATAGCAACAGCTCCAGAAAAATAGACACTTACCAAATCAGAATAGACCTGAAACTGGGGGGGGGGGGAGAAAGGAGGGAAAAAATAGATGGATATATATACAGATATAAATATATAGATATAGATATAGATGATATAGATATATTATATTGGTGAATAGAACAGAGCCACACACTTGATTTTGGATGTATTTTGGTGTGTTAGAAGAAAATGTCTCCCAAAATTTTATAGAAATAAGAATATATATATTTGTGTGTGTGTGTATATATATATGTATATGTATATATATACACACACACAATTAAGGGATCATATATGAATGTAAAGTTGAAAATTTAAAAATATTCTAAAAAAGAATTGATAAGATAAGAAGTTATTTGGGGTGCCTGGGTGGCTCAGTGGGTTAAAGCCTCTGCCTTCAGCTCAGGTCATGATCTCAAGGTCCTGGGATTGAGGCCCACATTGGGCTCTCTACTCAGCAGGGAGACTGCTTCCTCCATTCTCTCTGCCTTCCTCTCTGCCTACTTGTGATCTCTCTCTCTCTCTGTTGAATAAATAAATAAAATCCGAAAAAAAAGAAGTTATTTGAAAAAAGAAAAAAGGAGAAAAGAATGTGATCAGACTAAAGACTAGAACAAAGGTATGCACTGGATTTAGGGTACATTTTGATCTATTAGAAGAAACTGTATCCCAAAATTTTAAAGAAATAAAAACCTATATGTATACAAAAAATTAAAATTAAATGCAATGAAGAGATAGAATATGACTATAAAAATAACAATTTAAAAAGAGTTTTTAAAAGTATTGATAAGATCAAATAGTTTAAAAATGTTAAAATAAGAAAGAGGAAAAAATTAAAAACATAGAATAAGAAAAAAATAAAATTTGAAAAATTTTACTTTGAATGACTAAAGAACCATGGGGAAACAAGCCATGAATTCTATGTGGTGTGTTCCTGTAGTTTTGGAGTTCCACAGTTCTCATTGATCAATGAATTTGGTCTTGGCTGGATGTTGTTGCTGATCTTCTGGGGGAGGGTCCTTTTGTATTGATTCTCAAATGTTTTTGCCTGAGGCGGAATTATGCCACCCTTGCCAGGGACTGGGCTAAGTAATCTGCTCAGGTTCGCCCTCAGTAGCTCTTGTTCCCTGAGCACTTTCTGTACAGCTTTGAAGAATGGAAATGAAGATGGTGGCCTCCCAGTATCTGGCCCAGAGGACCCAAGAGTTTGGGGCCCCACTCTTTAGTGTGCCCTCAAAGAAAAGCAGTCAATCACACCTGTCTCCTTGATCTCCAGCTGCACTCCCAGATCACCCAGCCTGTGACTGAGTGTTTCTATCTCTGGCACCTGACCCCATTTGGAGTCTCCAAATCCAGATTTCTGCAGCACACTCCCGCTCTGCTCCTCCCAGAGGGAGAAGGAGGGGGTCTCCCCAGATCTACCACTCATGGAGTCCCTGCTTGAAGAGCAGTGGCTCGATTATCATGGTTTAAGGTAACCCTGAGCTGAGAGCCCACTCTCTAGCTCCACCTCTGCAGCTGGCTTCCCCCTGCAATACCTGGGAGCTCTGCTACTCTCAGGCACCCTGGGTGTCTCCAGACCTTGCAGGTCCTGAGACCAAACTTCCCCAGCAAGGGTTTCAACCCCTGCTTAACCTCTGGGGTGTCATTCCTCAGTGGAGCAGACTTCTAAATGTTCTCATTTTGTGCTCCACTGCTCTACTGCTGGCCAGTACATTTGTATTCCCAAATGTCGCTTTGGATTCACTTCTCAACACGTCCTACCTTCCAGAAAATAGTCGCTTTTCTGTTCCTAGAATTGCTGTTCTTCTTCTCTTTGATCTCCTGTTGAGCTTGTTCAGACTGGTTTGATAACTATCTAGCTGAATGCCTGGGACCCAAGGATATCTAGGTCTCCTACTCCTCCACCATCTTGGCTCCTCTGCCCTGGAATACATCTCTTAATGTTCTCAACATTCTTTTTGAATTTTAACAATATATATATTTTTAAGCACAACTTTAAAACTATAAAGTAGTGTGACTGAAATCCTCAGTAAGCAATGTCCAAAAAAGACTTGGATCCAAGGTTTTATTTACAAAATAAAGGAGTATCATTTCAAATGACACTAATACAAATGTTTCTCTACTACATGTATAGTATTACTATTTCTTATGGGGGCATTGTTAAAATATTCAATCCAATCTACAAGTTAAACCTAAACGTGTATTAACTTAAAGTTAGAATTTTTAAAAAGCAAACAAACTGGCAACTGTCTTCAAAGAAGTTCACTTGAAGTTCTATGCACATTTATGACCTGTTGTGAGATGGAGCACTGTCTCAGTCTCCCTGCTCAGCGGGGAGTCTACTTCTCTCCCTCTCCCTCTGCCCCTTGCCTTGTGCTCTCTCTCCCTCTCTCTCTTCCCCTCATAAATAAGTAAATATTTAGGGGAGCCAGGATGACTCAGTTGGTTAATCCACTGCCTTTAGCTCAGGTCATGATCCTGGAGTCCCAGGACTGAGTCCCACATGGGGCCCCAGCTCTGCAGGGAGTCTGCTCCCTCTGACCTTCTCCCCTCTCATGCTCTTTCTCATTCTCTCAAATAAATAACAAAAAACACTTTAAAAATAAGTATTTTAAATATAAATAAAATGCCAGCATGCCTATAATAGTACTTGCATGTTTAAAGCTCCACTTTTGAAAAAAAAGGAAAAATAAAATATTTCTTATGAAAACTTTAAGTAAAGTGAATCGAAGATCTTTGCCTGAATAAGTCACAGTTTTTCTCTAACATGTATCACACTCATGCTTAAACATCTGCTCACCTTTGCCATCTGCTTTTATCTTCCTGACAGGACTATTTCTTGATTACCACCCACTTGTGCAGCTCATGCTCTAAGCCTTGTCATTCTTTGTCAATTCTTGTTACTCCTCTGGGACCAAGAGTAAGATAGAAGAGATTCTTTGTATTTTTAAGATATTATAGTTGAGGGGTGCCTGCGTGGCTCAGTCATTAAGCGTCTGCCTTTGGTTCAGGTCACAATCCCAAAGTTTTGGGATAGAGCCCTGCATTGGTCTTCCTTCTGGGTGGGAAGGCTGCTTCTCCCTCTCTCACTCCCCCTGCTTGTATTCCCTCTCTAGCTGTGTTTCTCTCTGTCAAATACATAAATATTTTTTTTAAAAAAAGATATTACATTTGAATATATCTTTGGCTTCTTTTTTCCTCTCTCAGATTTTCTCTTCATAGTCAAGATGTTTCACATTCCACACTAAAATTTTAACAATGCTTATTCGTAAATGTTAAAGTAAAGATAATAATGCAGTTATAATTAACATGATGACATTAAACCCTCAGTATTACTGACAAAATTACTGACCCAAAAGTGCTTAGGAAATTGGTAGATTTGGTTCTGTGGTAAAAGGTTACAACACACACACACACACACACACACACACACACACAAAAGGTTACAACACACTTCCTTCTTAATGTTCTTTTTATGCAGTAGAGAAGTATTCAGTGAAATAATAGTATACTAATTGTTGCAAACTAAGACTGAAGCTGTGATCTTGCTATTATTACCATGATTGGAAAAATGCAAGCTCTTGTGATGGCATAATGTAATGCTGCTATGTCATAACATAATAGTATAGTAATAGTATATATTTGTGATGACTTTTTTTTAGATTTTATTTATTTATTTTACAGAGAGAGAGATCACAAGTAAGCAGAGAGGCAGGCAGAGAGAGAGGAGGAAGCAGGCTCCCTGCTGAGCAGAGAGCTTGATGCAGGCCTCGATCCCAGGACCCTGAGATCCTGACCTGAGCCGAAGGCAGAGGCTTACCCCACTGAGCCACCCAGGCGCCCCATATCTGTGATGATTTTTAAAAATAGTTTGAAGCAGGGGTTCCTGGGTGGCTCTGTCAATTAAGTGTTGGACTCTTGATTTTGGTTCAGGTTATGATCTCAGGGTCCTGAGATGGAGCCTTGCCTCAGGCTCCACATTCAGTGTGGTGTCTGCTTAAGATCTTTTGCCTCTGCTCCTTCCCTGCTCCCATTGTCTCCTCCATTTCTCTTTAAAAAATAGTTTGAAGCAGCAAAAAAGTATGCATACTTCTGGTGTGGTAAAAACAAAGAGGTAAAGCACCATTTGATGTTAACCTTGATTTTTAGGCTGAGGTAGTGTTGTCCAGGTTTCTACACTATATAGACATAATCTTTTTCTCCCTTTCTAGACTGCACTCCTTAGAAGGAAGTTACTATGTTTACCTCACATTTAATGAGTGGGGAATTATGATCTCCCTCAATTAAAGTGGAGTAGATATATAAACTATTTGGAATTCTTATGCAAGAAAGGTTTGTCCTTAGTCCCTCTTTTATTTATTTATTCAATTTTTATGTATATCATCATGAATTCATGGATACTTAATTTACACTTCGAATATAATCTGATATTCCTTAAATTAATTTGTTGAAATTGTTCCAACTTTGTTCATTGGGAACTCTTTCAATGGAAAGCTATGTTCTTTTGGCATATCCTATCATTGTTAGCTTTTTCTTTTTCTTTTTATTTTTATTTTTGCACTTCCTTTTATTTTGGCTGTATAAGATTTTCCAGTTTCATCTTGTATATGTCCTGTCCCAGTGTCCCCTTAGCTGTATGCCCAAGGAGCCCTGGTTCCTTACTGGAGAATATTCGAAAAATAGACCTAGGTATGACATGTCCTCATTTCTACTGGAGTGTTGTTGCTTCTTGGCTCCGTCAGCTGATAAAGCAAGGGGATATATGTATGTATAATAAAAATGTATATACCGATATTTAAATATTTCTATATGCAACCATCTTTATCTATATTAAGCTAACTTAACATCAGTTCATACTGATGTCTCTTACTCTAATCCTTTACCACATCCATCATTCTAACCTCCTTCCTGTGCTTATCTGTAAACTCCCTCTCTGATAGTGATAGATCTGGTTCCCACCATTTGCCATCTATTTACTTAATTATTCAATTCTCATGCATGTGTACAAAATTATCAGAATTGTTAACCCATACAACCATGGGAAAGTAATTTATCAACTAGAGTTTAGTGTTTTTGTACAACTCTTTTTACCTTTAGTCTTACAGACTCCATTCATTTCTAAAGTTACTTAGGTCTTAAACTTATTCCTCCACCTCTTTTAGTGAGATGGTTTTATATATTTGTAATATAGTTAACTGGTTTGTCACATTTTGTATTCCATCCTGGGATTTTCCTGACCTCAAAAAGATGCTTTTAATTTGCATACCTTAAAATTACCTCCTTGTGCTGTGAGGTTTAAGAGGTTTTGATAAAAGTAGTGCTATGTACAAACACTTAAGAATATCATATCCAATAGTTCTATTCTTAACAATTCCCTGTGATTCATCTGTTCAAGCCTCCCCAATTTGCTGCATTCCTCTAGTAATCATTGATTTTTATTCTTTATTATCTTTCATTATATATTTTATTATCTTTATGGTTTTGACTTTTACAGTATACAATATACAGTATAATAGGAATCATACAATATGCAGCCTTTTCAGACTAGTTTAATTTAAAAATATGCATATAGAGTTTATCCAGGTCTTTTTATGATTTAATAGCTCCTTTATTATTATTGCTGAATAATATTCCAGTGTCTGGATATACCATAGTTTGTATATCCACCTACTTATTGAAGGACATTGCAGTTACTTCTAGTTTGGGGGATATGAATGAAGCTCTATAAATGTTAGCTTGTAGCTTTTTGTGGGGACACAAGTTTTCACATACACTGGATAAATAACTAGGAATATGACTGTTGGATCATGTGTTGAGGCTATGTTCAGCTTTGTAAAAAAAACTATAAACTATCTCCAAAGTGAATACACTGTTTTGTATTCCTACCTAGCAATGAATGAATTTCTATTTTGCATCCTTGTTGACACTTGGTGTTGTCATATTTGGGGAGATTATTTATTGTTTCTTAAAGCTTTTATCCATTTTAATAGGTGTATAGTTGTACACACTATTATAAATTGAAATTACCTAGTGAGGAATTATGTTGAGCATCTGTTTATTTGTCATCTGTATATCTTCTTGGGTGAGGTGTCCATTCAAATATTTTTTCAGAGATTGTGTTGTTTATTTTTTCACATTTGAACTTTAAATGTTCTTTATATATTTTTGATACAGTCCTTTATTATATGAATTTTCCAAATATTTTTTCCCAATCTTTGGCTTGTCTTTTCATTCCTTAGTAGTGTCTTTTACAAAATGGAAGGTTTTAATTTTAAGGAAGTCTGATTTATCAGTTTGTTCTTGATTACATTTCTGGTGTTGGATCTGAAAACTCATCACCACACATAGTTTGTCTACATTTTTCCTACCTTTTTTTTCTCAGAGTTTTACAGTTTTTTTTATACTTACGTTTGTGCTCCATTTGACTTCAGTTTATGAAAGGTATAAGGTCTGCTTCTATTCATTTTTATACATATCCAATTTTTCCAGCACCACTTGTTTGAAGGTATACTCTATATTTTCTGTTTATTATATTGTCTGAGTGTCTTAAAAAACCTTATATGTTGAGGAGAAACTCTCTCTCCCTGGGCCAGCCAATTGTTAGAGATAGTAAAGTGCCCTTTCTCTTCTATCTGGTCTGTATGCTCCAGGAGATAATATTCCTCTCTCTTAAATATTCCAGATCCATGTACCAAATAATTAGGGAAAAACCCTATAGTCCAAAGCCTGCCAAAATTATTCAAACTATCCAATTCTAAGCTGTTTATCTTGTCCTTTTCCCTTCCTGAAAAGTCCCAATAAACGTCATGGCCTCAATCTTTGCCTCACTCCTATCTTCTGCCTCCTGACCATCCTGGTGTCTTTCTCATGTGGCCCCTATGTTGTATGTTGTGCCTCCTATCTCTAGTACCTGTGAGTATAGTGAATTTTTTTTCTGAGTTTCTTCTCTGTATCCTATTATAACTACACCTGACAGCATCTCATGAAAGAATATGAAACAAAAACTTTTCTTCATTGAACTGCTTTTGTCCCATTGTGAAAAGTCAGCTAACTTTATTTGTATAGGTTTATTTCTGGGTTATTCTGATCCATTGAAATGGGTCTGTTCTTTTGCCAATACCAAGCTTTTTAAAGACTTTTTAAAAAATGTAATCTTGAACCCCAGTGTGGGACTTGAACTCACAATCCCAAGATCAAGAGTCACATGCTCTACCAACTGAGCCAGCCAGTTGCCCCCAATACTACGTTGTCTTGTTCACTGTCTTGATACTGACTGATTATTGTCACATTATAGGAAGTCTTATAATTTGTTATTGTGAGTCTGTCACCTGTTCTTCTTCAGTATTGTGATTGCTCTAAGTATTTTTCATTTCTATAAGATTATAGAATCAGGTTGTTGATAGGTAAAAAAAACAGCTTTTGGTTTAGATTACTTTCAATCTATAGATCAACTTGGGAAGAACAGACATCTTAACAGTATTGGGTCTTCCAATTTATAAAGCAGAATCTCTCCATTTAATTAGATCTTTGATTTCTTTTATTGGAGTTCTGTATTTTGTTATAAATAGACCCTGGACATATCTATTAGACTTAACCTAAGCATTTCATTTTTTGTGTTGCTATTGCAAATTTTATATATATATATATAAAATATATTTATATATATCACATCGAAATATATATATATATATATATATATATATATATATCTCACATCAAAATTTATTAATGGAATATTATTTTTGCCAAATAACAAAAACAAACTTTTGCACTTTAACCTTGTATCTTGTGACCTTGCTATACTCACATATAGTACCATTTTTTTGTCAATTCTTTGGGCTTTGTTATGTGTACTCATATCATCTGTTGAAAAAATACAATTTATTCCTTCCTTCCCAATATATATTTACTTTGTTTATTTTACTTGACTTATTGCACTAGCTAAAATTCCAGCATTATGTGAAATAGAATTGGTGAGATAGGACACAATTGCTCTGTTCTTAATTTCAGGGTTAAAAGACAAGGTTTTCACTATTAAGTGTGATGATAACTGTAGGGTTTTTTGTTGATTTTTTTATTAAATTAAGGAAGTTACTCTCTATTCTTAGTATGTTGAAACTTATTTTAATCAAAATGGATGTTGTATTTTGTCAAATGCTTTTTCTGTGTCAGTTGTATGATTACATGATTCCTCTTAAATGTGTTGGTTTACATTGATTGTTCAGATGTTAAAACAGACTTGAAAAACTCAAATAAATCTCACTTGGACATGGTATAAAAGTATTTGTATACATAGTTAGATTCAATTTCTTAATTGTTAAAGATTTTTGCATCTATGTTCATAATAGATGATGGTCTATACATTTTCTATATGTAATATTTTCAACTGGTTTTAATATAGGGTAATATTGGCCTCATATATCAAGTGAGCTAATAACTGTTCCCTTTCCTATCTTCTGAAAGAGGTTGTGTAGAATTGGTATTATTCTTTCCATATTTGGTAGAATTTCTCAGTGAAACCATCTGAAGTAGGCTTTCCTTTTTGGTGATTTATTATTTATTTATTCAACTTTTTATAGACATATGCCTATTCTTATTTCTAATTTCTTCTTTATGAGTATTGGTACTTTGTATCTTTCAAGTAATAAATTAATTTCATCAAATTATGAAACTTGTGGATAGAGAGTTGTCTATAGCACTTTTATTTAAAAAATGTTTTATTTATTTGACAGAGAGAAACACAGCCAGAGAGGGAACACAAGCAGGGGGAGTGAGAGAGGGAGAAGCAGGCTTCCCACCTAGCAGGGAGCCTGATGTAGGACTTGATCCTGGGTCTCTGGGATCATGACCTGAGCTGAAGGCAGTTGCTTAACCAACTGAGCCACCCAGGCGCCCCTGTCTATAACACATCTAACCATTTTTAAGGCAGTAGTGATAACCCTATTTTCTGATATAGGTTAGTTTTAGTGACTATTTTCCCCCTTTTGGCTAGCCAGGCTAGAGGCTTATCAATCATATTGATCTTTTCAAAGAACCAGTATTTGGTTTTGTAGATTTCCTCTATTGTTTTCCTGCATTCAATGTCATTGATTTTTGCCCTAATTTTTATTGTTTCTTTCCTTCTGGTTGCTTTAATCTTAAATTATGCTTCTTTCTCTTGCCTTCTAAGGTAGAAGCTGAGATCACTGATCTTAGATCTTTCTTTTTTTAAAACTTTATTTATTTGACAGAGAGAAACACAGCTAGAGAGGGAGCACAAGCAGGGGGAGTCAGAGAGGGAGAAGCAGGCTTCCCTCTGAGCAGGAAACCCAATGTGGGGCTCGATCCTGGGACTCCAGTATCATGACCTGAGCTGACGCTCAATGACTGAGCCACCCAAATGCCCTGATCTTTCTAATATATGCATTTAATGCTATAAGTTGATCAATAAGCAATATCTTTGCTCCATGCCACAAGTTTTAATGAGTTGTAGTCATTTAATTAATTTAACTAAAATAGTTAATGTGTTGTTTAATCTCTAAATGTTTGGTAATTTCTTTTTACCTTTCAGTTATAAATTTCTAGTTTAATTCTGTTGGACTCTGAGAACATTTTATTATTTACATTTCTTTAAATTTATTATTTCCCATAATGTGATCTATCTTGGAGACTGTTCCTTGTGAATATGAAAAGAATATTTATTTTGCTGTTGTTAGATGGAATATTCTATAAATATCAACACGATCAAGCTGATTGATAGTGCTGCTCAGGTCAACTATATCTTTGATGTTCCGCTTGCTTGACTTGTCAATTACTGAAAGAGTGTTGTTGAAGTCCCTAGCTTTAATGATGATTTGTCTAGGTTTTTATTTTAATTCCAGTTGGGTAACATATAGTGTTACATTAGTTTCTGGCTTTGAATTTAGTTATTCAATGATTCCATCTATCGCTCAGTGCTCGTTATGATAAGTGCACTCTTTAATCCCCATCATCTATTTAACCTGTTCCCCACCCACCTCCTCTCTGATAATCATCAGTTTGTTGTCTATAATTGTTTGTTTTTTGGTTTGTCTCTCTCCTTCTCTTTTTTTCTCCTTTGCTTATTTGTTTTGCTTCTCAAATTTCATCATATGGTATTTTTTTCCTTGAGGTTCTATGAGTTTTTGCTTTATATATTTTGATCCTCTGTTATTAAATGTATATGCATTAAGGATTGTTGTTTTAAGCAAATTGACACCTTATCATTATTTAATTCCACCTTTGTACTTAATAATTTTCCATTTTCTGGAGTTTCTTTTGTTCAAAATTAATACAAGTAGTCCTACTTTCTCTAAATTATCACTAGCATTATACATAATATAAGCCATACTTCCTTCTCATCCAACAGCAGCAGTTTAAAGTCTACTAAAACAAATACATATACATATATGCATACACAGATCTTCTAATACATTAATAATGCATTTATTAATAAAAGCCCAATCTGGGAGTAAATATGAGGCCCATCAACAGGAGAAAGGATAAATAGTGCCACTTTCATAGAATGGGATACTACGCAGCAATGAAAAAGAATAAACTACTGAAAGTGCATACTTAATAATAACATTTAAACATTATTTTAGAGCTGGCAAAACTATTCCACAGGGATAATAATTAGAAAGCAACTGCCTCTGAGTGGAGGAAGAACTGACTGGAAAGAAACATGAAAGAAACTTCTGGGATGATGGAAATGTTCATCTGCATTTGGTTTTATGTAGTGATTATATGGATTTACACAATTGTCAAAGCTCAAATGGAACGCTGAAGATCATTTTGTTATATATTAGTTAGATATCAAAAAATACTTATACTCACAAATTAAAAAGCAACAAGATAAAAAGAAGAAAGATTGGTGAATTCATTAACTTTGCAAAAAACATTAGGTTGGGCACCTGGGTGGCTCAGTCATTAAGCATCTGCCTTCAGCTCATGTCATGATCTTAGGGTCCTGGGATTGAGCCCAACAGGCTCCCTTCTTGGCAGGAAGCTGGCTTCTCCCTCTCCCACTCCCCCTGCTTGTGTTCCCTCTCTTGCTGTGTCTATTACTGTCAAGTAAATTAATAAAATATTTTTAAAAATTAGGTGATCTCTCAGGAGTTCATTCCAGTCATTGATGCTTCTAGTGTATATAAGTAAATATACATGTGCATAACTTAAATGTGTAAGGTCAATAGTGAAACAAACATGTTATAAGAGAAAAGAAGTAAGAAAGAAAGAAAGAAAGAAAGAAAGAAAGAAAGAAAGAAAGAAAAGAAAAGAAAGAAAAAAAAAGAATGAAGAGAGTTAAACTGCCTGTTTCTCGTATAGAATATTAGCCAAAGAAAAGGAAACAATTTGTCAAGGAATAGACAGATATATTTTATTTGAGATGTCTAGTAAAATGGCTCTTAAATTTTGTGCAGACTAGAAGATTGCCTTTTGTGAAGGAAACATTTAAACTGTTGTGTGAATCCATTCATAGAAGACTGTACCCATGGAGTTAGAAATAATTAACTTAGTACCATGAATCAAGTCTTACCCACAGAGTGACTATTAGTAGTTTTATTCATAGAAGATTGTTCACCAAGTATATATTTAGTTTACATGTTTTCATCAAATGTTTCATATGAGAAAATTATAGGGAAGAGAGAAGACTATGTTCATATAACTAGGACTATAATTAACCCTTTGTTTTTTTCCCCCTTGATAAGAGTACCATATCTTATATCTTTGTGTTTTAGTCTGTTCAGGCTGCCATAACAAAATACCATAGCCTGTGTAGTTTATAAACAACAGACATTTACTTCTTACAGCTGTGGAGTCTGAGAATCCAATATTAGAATACCAAGAATGACATAGTACTGGTAAAGCCTCTCTTCCAAGTTGCAGACAGCCAACATTTTACTATGTCCCACATGATGGAAGGGACAAACGAACTCTGAAGCTTCTTTTATTAGTGCACTAATCCCATTCATGATTATCTCATCAACTCCCAGAGTCCCCACCTCCTAATACCATCATCTTGGGCATTAGGTTTTCAACATACACGTTTGTGGGGGGGACAAACATTCAGATTACAGCATTTATCTCTGATTCCCTCAATATCCATGTTCTTCTCACATGTTATCAACTCAAAAGTCTATGTTTAAAGTCTCATTTAAATCAAATAGATAAGACTCAAGTTATGATTCATCCTGAGGCAAGTTCCTCTCCTGCTGAGGACCTGTGACATAAAACAAGTTAGGTGCTTATAAAATATAATGGTAGAACAAGGATGGGTAAACATTCCCAATCCAAAAAGGAGAAATAGAAAAGAAAAATGGAGTAACAGGTCCAAGGTAAGTAAAAAATCTAAAAGGGTGATCACTAAAACTCAAGTTTTGAGAACAGTTTTCCTTGGCTTGATGCCCAGCCTTACCTACCCTCTAGGGTGGAAGTTCTGCTTCCAGATACATCAGAGCATTCCCCAACCCTACAGTTTTGCTGGGTGCTGCCTATGCAGCCACTATAGGATTCTAGCCCTTTGTCTGTGGCTGTCCTAGCCTGAAATCACACACCTGTGTCTTTACTGGTCTCGAGTCACAGGGACAGTTCCCCCCACACACACACACAGTTCTGTTGGTCATTGCCTTAGTCGAAGCTCTCTGTAGAAGCCATGCCCTTGAAGATGCTTTATGCCTGGGTTATGTGCCCTGGATTCTAGAAGGAACCATCATTCCAAATCTAGGTAGAGGCTATCATTCACCATGATTTTGCTGGGGTCTGGTCCTCACAGTTTTGTGTAAGGATCATCTGGCTTGTTGAAACTCAGGAGATGCCTCTCCCCACTTTTGAAACTCAGAAGGAAAACCTGATGATCTCTGAACTGAATCACTTTTGGGGACCTTCTTCCCTTGTCCTGAAAAATAGTACACATTCTCACCTAAATACCTCCATGGTCCTGCCCTATAAAATCTAAGAAGCGAGAGAACCTTTTTTCATTCCTTTCTGTCTTCTTGTTCAGTTCAAGCTGTTTTCCTGCTGGAGTGGCTGGTTTAGTCAGTGGTTCACATCCATACTAATGTCCTTATCAAAAAGTCATGCTTTCTCTCTCTCTCTCTCTCTCTCTCTCTCTCTCTCTCTCTCTCTCTTTCTCTCTCCCTATTTGCAACATGACATAGGCTAAGAGTTTCCAAAGTTTTAAGTTCTGCTCCCCTTTTGATTAATAATTCCATCCTTAGATTATTTCTCTCTTCTCCCATTTTACTATAAACGCTCAAGAGAAGCCAAGCCACACCTTCAACACTTTGCTTAGATATTTCCTCAGCCAAATATTTAATGCTATTGCTCAAAAGTTCTACCTTCCACAAAACATTTGGAAAAACATTGGCAGGAACACAATTCAGCCAAGCTCTTTACCACTTTATAACAAAGATCACCTTTCCTCTAGTCTCTGATAGATTCCTCATTTCCATCTGAGACTCAATCAAAATGATCTTTACCACTCATATTTCTACCAACATTCTTTTCATGACTACTTAGATATTATATAAGAAGATGGAGGTTTTCTCTTACAGTACTTGTCTTCTTATGAGCTCTCACTAGAATCACCCTTAACAGTCCCTTCATAGTAATGTAGGTTATTTCAAGCATGCATCTCAAAACTCCTCTAGTCTATGTCCACTACCTGGTTCCAGTCACTTCCAAATTTGTAGATATTTGTTACAGTAGCACTCTATTCATAGTACCAATTTTCTGTCTTAGTCTGTTTAGGCAGCTGTAAAAAAAAAACAAAACACCACACCACAGTGGCTTATAAACACTGGAAATTTATCTCTCACAGTTCTGTGAGAGGCTAGAAGTCCAAGGTCAGAATGCCTGCATGGTAGGGGTCTGGTGAAGGTCTTTTTCCAGGTGTCAGACTGCCAACTTCTTGCTGTGTCCTCCCGGGGTAGAAGGGAAAAACTTCCTCTCTGGGGCCTTTTTCCTTTTTTTTTTTTTTTTTTTTATAAAGACACTATCATAAGGGTTCCACACTCATGACTTTTTAAAAAAACTTTATTTATTTATTTGACAGAGAGAAACACAGCTAGAGAGGGAACACAAGCAAGGGGAGTGAGAGAGAAGAAGCAGGGTTCCTGCCAAGCAGGGAGCCCTATGCAGGGCTTAATCCTGGGACTCTGGGATCATCACCTGAGCTGAAGGCAGTCGCTTAACCAACTGAGCCACCCAGGAGCCCCTCCACTCTCACGACTTAAACACATCCCAAAGTCTTCACCTGCTAATACCATCACCTTGGGCATTATGTTTTCAACATATGAATCTGAATCTGGGAAGGACACAAACATTTATAACATAGTACTTTACTATTTTGGAAACAGAACTAAAGCTCATATGAATAAGCTATATTAAATGAACTTCAGTTAGTTAATTATCAAACCTAAAACCAATATAGTTTTAACAGTAGTATGCCTAAATTCATCAAATAATGAGCTCTACCAAGTCCAGGTTCTGCTTCTAGTAGCATAAAGCTAAGAAGATTATTAAATTCTTTCATTTTACAAATGGGAAAATTAAAGTTTAAAGAGATAAAATCTCTCAATTTGAAACCTGTAGGGCCACAATTAGTCTGCCCCAAGTGGACCACTTTGGCATAAACATTATTTTCAATTAAAAGTAATCAAAACCCTGTGAATTCAGGAAAAACTTTTTAGCTGCTTCCCCCTCCAATGGTGGCTTGCTCATACCAGGGAGAAAGCTATTAACACAGATTCCTCTCTACCTAGGAAACTTACTTACATAACAGCGTCCCCATTGTTTCCTAAATATCTCCTTTCTCTTTCCTGTTAATGGTCTTTCTCCTATTTGTATCCTTAGGTGCCTTCCCCTCTCTTTAGCTCATGTAAGCATCATATTGCCTCACTTCCTTCTTTGGAATCTCCATATGATGTCTATGTGAATTCCCCATACATACACATGCTATCAAATTTTATTTTCTCTTACTAATCTGTCTCATGTCAATTTGAATCCAACTAGAAGGACTATGAAAGGATGAGTAAATTCTTCCCCCCAATAGCCCCAATTTACACAAATGAGTTAGTGTTATAGCCAGGACTAGAACATAGCCCTATTTTGGATGGACTATGGACTAGAATAAGCCCATTTTTCTCTAATCAATTCCTGTCACAACTCAAATTAATATACTGCATTTTTCACATACTTCATTTAACAAAACACACCAAATGATGACTTAACATTGAGAAATCAACTGTGGTTGATTAGAGAGAAGGAAGAGTAGCTCAATCTTTTTGAGGGGAAAAGAAGTTTAGAAGAACATAAAAAGTTAGATAGAATAAAATAATAAGAAGAAATTAAACATAGTGAAATCCTTTTCTTTTAAAGATTTATTTATTTGCAAGAAAGGAGTGCACATGAGCATGGGGGAAGGGACAGAGGGAGAGAAAGTCTTAAGCAGATCTGTGCTGAGTGTGGAGTTCCATGCAGGGCTTAATCTCATGACCCTGAGATCACAACCTGAGCCAAAACCAAGTCAGTTGCTTAACCAACTGTGCCACCCAGGCTCCCTGTGAATTCCTTTCAAATAGATCAGTTTAGATTCCATCCTATTCTCATTATTATATCTGGATAATTATTATTTTTCATTCTGTAAAGTCATCTCTATCTCCAATAAGAAACGTTCAGAAAAGAAAATGACATTTTATAAGCAGAATAAAATCTTCAACTTCACTTTGTAAACATTGTATCCTGTCAAATATCCTTTTTTGATAGATAATTTTCTCTGATCCTTTTTTAAAAAGATTTTTTTTATTTATTTGAGCGAGAGAGAGTGAGCCTGAGAGAGAGCATGAGAGGGGAGAAGGTCAGAGGGAGAAGCAGACTCCCTGTAGAGTTAGGAGCCCAATGTGGGTCTTGATCCTGGGACTCCATGACCTGAGCCAAAGGCATTGGTTTAACCAACTGAGCCACCCAGGTGCACTATGATCTTTTTTTACATTCATATTCTCTGTCCCACAAAATTCATTTCTTTAGGACTGGGGATGTATAGATGCAGTACGTGTGTCACTTCTTTATGTGCCCACATGCTCTGAGGTTTTTTCCTTATGATATCCATAGATGTTGACAGCAGCTACTCTTAAAGTTTTAATAATGAAGACAACTTTTAATTTCTAAAATCTGTATAGATCTCACATAATAATTACATGTTTTTGTAGTTGTTGATTGATAAAGTATATAAACTCCATCATTTATTAACATTTCTAAATGAATTTATGTTTTTATTATTAATGTTGTTTTGAGTTGTTTTGAGTTTTTTTAAAGGTTTTCTTTTTTAAGTAATCTCTATAACCAATGTAGGACTCAAACTTACAACCCTGAGATCAAGAGATGCATGCTCTGCCAACTGAGCCAGTCAGGTGCCCTTGAATGTGTATTCCTTTTTTTCCCTTTATTTTATTTTATTCCATTTTAATTATTTTATTTAATTTTTATTTTTTATTAGCATATAATGTATTATTTGTTTCAGGGGTACAGGTCTGTGATTCATCAGTCTTATACAATTCACAGCACTCACCAGTGTTGGATTTGTATTTTCTTAATCACATCATTTGTATGTTTTAAAATTTGTAGATAATTATTTGTAAAACATGGCATTTATTTAGTCTGTTCACAATGACTAAGAACATACAATTTCTGGACTCTACAGTAATGCTCTGTCTCCCAACACCAATAGTGAGCCTGGGATTGAACCCCACAAGTGTCTTTATGGAAGCTCTGTGTTTGTAACTACCTCAAAAGAAGCCAGGGAAGGAAACTACACTGGTCCTTCTTCCTACTCATAATCATATCCATATTCATGTACTATCAACTTCAAGAAGACTTAAACTTCACTAGACTTGTCCACCACCCCAGCTGAAGGGTTTCAGGGGCACCTGACTGGCTCAGTTGACAGAGCATGCATCGCTTGATCTCCATTTCTGTGAAAAAAGTTGATGGTATTTTGATAAGGATTGCATTGAATGTGTAGATTGCTCTAGGTAGCCCAGACATTTTAAAAATATTTGTTCTTCCAATCCATGAGCTTAGAAGGTTTTTCCATTTCTTTGTGTCTTATTCAATTTCTTCTATGAGTATTTTATAGGTTCCTGAGTACAGATCCTTTGCCTCTTTGGTTAGATTTATTCCTAGGTATCTCATCATTTTGGGTACAACTGTAAATTTGATCGACTCCTTAATTTCTCTTTCTTCTGTCTTGTTGTTGGTATATAGAAATGCAACTGATTTCTATGCATTGATTTTATATCCTGCCACTTCACTGAATTCCTGTAAGTCTGCAAACATACCATTTTTAAGCATGCCTCCAACCATGAAATTCTCTTTATTCCAACTCTTCAAATCTGAAAACTGTGGAAACACTTATGAATTACTAAGAAACACCCTCCATATGACAACATAAGGATTTCCATGCCAACTAGGGGACATATATTAGCAAAGTTAATAGATTTTTTTAAATTTAAGATGAGATTAGCTATCCAAATATTTGTTTTCTGAGTTTGCATAGGGTGAGTACAGATAACCAGAGATCAAATACAGAGGATTCCTATTGTAAAAGCACAAGGCAATAATTATAAAAGTAAATATATTAGTATTTCCAAAAACTATATTATAAATCTGGGAAGTTTTTGCCCAAATGATGTAACAATTTTATTAAATAATGACTATCTACCAGGCACAATTCTAAGTATTTTATATGCACTGTTTTATTTAATTCTTACAATAACCCTATAAGATTGGTAATATTGTTTTTATTTTACAGATGAAGAAACTGAAAATAAGGGAAGGTAAATAACCTATCCAAGGTCACACTGGTGTCACTACCACTATATTTTTACCACTATATTCAAAGACACTCTAAGGGGACATATCAGTTGTTTTCTACCTAGATAAATTAGAACTTTTCTACTTTTATCCTTAGCTCACTGGAGTATTAATTACAACTATCATTTCCCATGATGCTGGTTATCTAGTTATGTGTGTTATTTTCTACATGCCACTTTAAAAGAGGGAAGAATGGATAAGTAACATTAAAAATGGTTTTGGGGACACCTGGGTGGCTCAGTTGATTAAATGGCTGACTTCAGCTCAGATCATGATCTACCATGGACCTTTAAGCTCAGTGGTGAGTATGCTTCTCCCTCTTCTTCTGCCCCTACCTTGGCTCATGCTCTCTCTCTCTCTCTCTCTCTCTCTCTCTCTCTGTCTCTCTGTCTCTCTCTCTCTTTCTCAAATACATAAATAAAATATTCTAAAAATTTGTTTTGTGAACACCAAATTTTATCAAAAGTCATCTAGAATTCACAATTAGTAAAACTGAACTCTGTAGTATTAAGTGGATTTCCATTATAAACAAAAGTAATTAAGTCAGATTGGTGGCAAAAACCTAGGTGATTATAATTTAATTTCACTATAGTATTAAACTAAAGAGATCTATCACAGCCACTAACTCCAGGAAACAAATGCTAAGCCCTAGTGTGCTGCTGTGGCCACCTGCTCCACCCCAGGGAATCCCAAGGGAGCTAGAAAAATCAAAAGCATAGCTCCTGGTTGGGTTTTCCAATAATACTGCAGAACAAACCGGGATAAACTTGTCACAAAAGAAGCCTATAACTCAAGAAATGAAGGTATAGAAAAGAGAAGGGAGAAATTTGATTTGGGAGCCATCAGTGGGGAAGGAGGCAGGCTCAAGCCTTAACAACTGACCTCTTCACCCCCAAGATGGACACTCAGAATTTTATAGAAAGTTTGGGGCTGGGAGGTACCTACAAGAGAATAGGCAAAGAGCACATGGTTATCGGTGGGAATTGGTATGTGTTCAGCCCAAGATCTTCGGCAGGGAAGGGGATATGTGAGTGTAGTCTTCTAGGCATTCTTTTGCTATCAGCATTATTCTGGTCTGTCTGGATGTTCCAGGTCATTGTAAAACACCTTCATCAATGCCTCAAGAAGATGGAGTAAGAAGAAAGCATGATGGGTTTTATTTAGAGTATGAGTTAAGCAGTTTTATCTATTTCTGGTTTTAACTAGGGGTCTATACTTGAGCAAGAGGGATTGCTAAGAAGTTTTGACCTTCTGGTAGTTGTCAGTTCTACTTTTCTTTATCCAATAACTTTTTCAGAGTGATTTTAAATTTCAGAACAACAACAATAAAAATATAAGCAACAGAAAAAAAATTGTGGAACATGGCCCGTAACTCTTGACTAAACACTCATTTTTTGCCTCCTTCAAAATCTTCAGAAGAATTAGACCTTTGAAAATGCGTCTTTGCATAAGGCCTACTTTTCTTTGTTTCTTCTTACCATCTTATCTCACTGTTTTCTAGGTATTATCTGATCTTACACATACCAAAGAGCAAAAATGGGTGCATATTTAAAACAGAAGAGTTGGAAACAGGCAAAAGCTTTTTACTGAGTACAACCTTTGATCTCAGTAGTTCATTTCATTCACTTGTACTTAAAGTAGCATAAGCTATTTAAGAGATCAGTAGCATGATTTTCAAACTAATTTTCAGTAGATGTGCATGGGGTATGAGTAATTTCAGAGACCAATTAACAGTACGTTTTCAGCAGAAATGGCAATACGTCTTTTGTTTCCTGACTTACGAGTGTGGAAGGCCTTTATCAACATGGTTTGCAACTCTCAAGAATTCAGTTATAGCCCTAGCAATTGTATAACTTATATTAATTCACATTCTCCAAAGTCCAATATTTTTCTTTTTTTTTCAAAATTCAAGATTTCATAAGATGTTTACTATTTATTTCAGTAAGAATCTTGGCATAATCTTTTTTATATATTTAACTTTCTAAACAGTAGATGTTTATGAATTTTTGTTTGCCATCACTGCTTCTGGATTCTAACCTGTAGATAAAATGTATATAAAATGTTTCAGTAACAACACATCAACCAATACTGAGGTACTTAAGATTTTGACCCTTTAAATGTTTGACAGATAGATAGAATATGGTTATGTTTATATCAGCGCACATAATAAGTTCACAGGGATAAAATATAATGCCACATTTACTTAATAAGTTGTTTTTATGCCTTTAAGTTTTAAAGACTCTACAGCATCAATTTTCCTTTTACTACAATTTCCTGTAATATTCTGGTATGTTGCCATGAAATGAATTTATATTTAAACCATATTACATTTCCAAAAATCTTATCTCTAAGTTAATTCTGAACTGTGATTTTTTTATAGCAGAACATTGAGTAGCATCAACTGTGAATTCACCTAAGACATGAGGGAAAATGATTTTGTAGATGTATCATATCTTAGTTTGGGTTTAGAAAGTAGTGGAATCTAAAATGTAACTTCTGGGGGCTCCTGGATGGCTCAGTGGAAGAGCCTGTGACTCTTGATCTCAGGTCATGAGTTTCAAGCTTTTCACTGGGTGTAGAGATTATTACTACTACTAATAATAATAACATAAATAAACAAACTTTAAAAATGCAAATAAAATAAAATGTAGCTTCTGTTAGCAAATTATAAGGTGTAGAAGAGGAAAACTTTTCCGGCACTCTTCAAGAGTCTTTTGGTTGGTGTAAGAATTAAATTGACATGAGACAGATAACACGAGAGAATCAAATTTAATTATATTACATATATATGGAGAATCCACATAAACATGAGAGATTCCCAAGATAGGAAAGATGAAGTACAGTCATTCTGAACTAAGAGAAGGAGGTAAAGATCTGCGACCTCAAAGGGAAGGAAAACAATTCATAGGAAGGTGAAAAAGAGTAAGTTTTTGGCAAACAAATGTTTTCTGGGCTACACAGAAACAATGGGACATAGGAATTTTAACAAACAGATTTTGCTTAATTCTTACCCATCATCCTTAGTTCTTATTATATTGTAGCTATCTATGGTGATAGCTCTCTTCCTAGAGCAGGGTTTTTATCTAAATTCTTTTAAGCAGTTAGTGGGAAAGTCAGTTTCTTCCTAAATCTTTTCCATCTTGATTGTTTTTAGCTTGAAATATCTGCAAGCTGAAATAACACATTTTAGGGCAACTGATTTTGAGCCTTTACAAGGGTGTGTGATATAATGAAAACTAAGAACTTCATATTGGCAAATCCAGATATCTTTTCTAAGAATGATCCAAAGCACAAGACTAAACAAACATAATTAGGTTTTGCAGCATAAAGTTATTGTTTGTTTAAATGTTGTAATCCTCTTACTAAATATAACCTGAAATTTAATTTGTGCCAAGCAGTAAATATTGAAAAAGAGTCTGAGCTTTCATTAAATCTATCTGGCATGCCCTCCCCCCTTTGATGATTTTTATATTTATGTAATTAAAATTTTCTTTCCCTTGCTGTTTTCTCAAGTCCAATGAAATCATGGTGAAATTTTCTTGACAATACATGGTGGAGAAGGCAAGAGATCAATTTTTTTGTTGTTATTTCAATCTCATGGATGCCAAACAATAATGCAATATTATGCATAATAAACACTTACCAATGTAATGTAAACATATAGGAATGTTCTTCTTTCAATTGGATACTCAGAGACCCTTGGTAAAGTTTTTCAGGGACCTTCACAACAGAGCTAAAAAGACCCAAATATAAAGATAAAGGTGATTTTTTTTTCTCCAGTATAAAAATAAAGTCTGATGAATTTAGCAAATCAGGAACTACTCTTTTCATTTACTACTGATATAATAGAAAGGGGTCATCATGAGGCAATTTTAAAGTGAATTGCAAGCCATTGTCAGCACCGAATAGAGAAAAAAACATTGGCTCCTTCTCAGCAGTTGTAAAAGTTCCCAATAGCCATTACAGAACTCTGGGAGCAAGCAATCTAGCACCTGTGCACTCCATATATAATATTAGCTGGAGCTCCCTAGAGAGTGCTTCAGTCTCACCACAAGCCTTCAGTCCAAAATAATCTGAGCAGTTAAAAATAAATAAGACAGTGTAGGGGCACCAGGGTGGCTCAGTTGGTTAAGTGACTGCCTTTGGCTCAGGTCATGATCCCGGAGACCTGGGATTGAGCCCCGCATCGGGCTCCCTGCTCTGCGGGAAGCTTGCTTCTCCCTCTCTCTCTCCCCTTGCTTGTGTTCCCTCTCTAGCTGCGTTTCTCTGGTGTCAAATAAATAAATAAAATATTTAAAATATAAATAAATAAATAAATAAATAAATAAATAAATAAATAAAACAGTGTAAAACAAAATAAAATCAAACAAATTTATTCAGATGTGTATAAATAAGGTAGCTACATAGAGTAAAACAAAGATAATATCCAATTTTGAAGCCAGGCTTTAGTAACAATTTTCTATGTGGCTCTGGTCAAAGGCCAATGGTTGGGGGAAAAAAATCTGTGATAATTATTTGAGTTAATTCTATTGGGGAAAGTTTCTTCTTAATTTCTAAGATACTTAAACAAGTGTTTTAGCAGGTTTTAGGCCCAAATAGTCTGGATATTATTTTAGATATAAGATAATATTCTTCGTTATTTGAAAATAATGTTATTTAGTAAAGTGATGTTAAGTTAAAAAAAATCAAACGATATGAAGGATTCAAGAATGAAAATTAAAATCCCCCTTAAAGTCTATTTGTAGTAGATCTTAGGAATAGATTTAATTTGAGAACTTTTTTTTCCTATTCAAATTCTTTTCATCCTTTGTGGTGGTTTTTTTAGTGATTTTTTAAAAGATTTTATTTATTTAACTTATTTATTTGATAGAGAGAGCACACTGGAGAACACAAGCAAAGGGAATGACAGAAGGAGAGGGATAAGTGGGTTCCTCACTGAGCAGGGAGCCAGATGTGGGGCTTGATCCCAGGCCCCTGGGATCATGACCTGAGAAGAAGTGAGATGCTTAACCGACTGAGCCATTTAGGTGCCCCCCTTCTCATCCTTTGAAGTAGAACTGCAGTTTTGTCTCTCTTGAGAAATCCTCTGTGATAAGATTGCTTAGCTTCCACCCATCTTTGCTTTTGATTAATTTTGAGGAAAATAATGTTAAAATTCTACAATTACATATTTATTTAATATGACTCATTTTTCTTTCCCCAAATTAATATAAGTTCCTCAAACCAAGACATATTTTATCTAACATATAGTGGTTTACATAGTATTTGATAATACAGTAGACATCCAATAAGTCAATAATTATTTCATCTTATACAACTCATTTCCATCTTAAGGATTTTTTTTAAAGATTTCATTTATTTATTTGACAGGGAGAAACACAGCTAGATAGGGAACACACAGCAGGAGGAGTGAGAGAGTGAGAAGCAGGTTTCCCAATGAGCAGGATGCCCAATGCGGGGCTCAACCCCAGGACTGCAGGATCATGACCTGAGCCAAAAGCAGGTACCCCAGGTGCCCCTATCTTAAGGATTTATAAAAGGATGCAAAAATTAAAAATATGAATATTTTAACAAGGTTCAAAATTTCCTTAAGACTTTGGAGCAATTTCAACAATTTACATAAAATGATGTACATTTAAAATTATGCTTGATTACATAAAACATAAATTTTAAAAAACTCTTTGTTCTAGGGCTATAACTAAACCAAACAAAAGTTCATTCACCTGATACAGAGTAAGCAAATAAAAACTGACACTGAGCTTCTACAGTGAAGAAAGATAGGCTATTTATTTGTGTGGTGACACTCGGGAGGATGAGGGGGGTAGGGAATGGATGAGAGCTAATGCTCAAAAGTTCCAAACTCTCTGTGGCTTGCAAGTGGGGGTTTGTAATGGCAAAATTTGGAACAGGGGTCTTCTCTCCTGAATAGGTGGATGCCACTGATTGGAAGCCCATGAAACCATGCTAGCAGATTTTCTGGTGATGCTTCATCTGGTTCCCTGGAGATCTTTTCCATCTCAAGAGACTTGGAATCCAAAAAAAAAATATTTATCCTTTATGTAACAGATTTCATTACATACATCTAATGATTTTGTCTTTAGAGGTGTGCAGATTAACTGCTTGTAAACTGGTGGGATTGCATTCTTAAGGTGCCTAAGGTTCCTTAACTGGTCCAATACAGCACTAGTATTTATTCTTTCATCTGAACTGACAAGATGGATGCTAGTATCAGGACCACTTTACACTCTTAAAATAAATAATAAAAACAAACAAACAAACAAATACATAAATAAATAAAAGATTAAAAGAATATGTAATCTCTGGTGTAGGAAAGATATTAGGGTTTGTAGCCAGCGGCCAAGAAAGAATTCCTAAGATGTCTTTGATGCATAAAGGTGGTTTTATTAAAGCACAAGGACAAGACCTGTGAGCAGAAAGAGCTGCACTGGGTCTTGAGGAATGGCCAATTATATACTTTCAAGTTGGGAGGTGATTAGGGATTGCATAAGTTTCTAAGGATTTTTGGAAGCAAGAGTCCCAGGACCTTCAGGAGGCTAACTATTATTGATAAAAAGTCATTTATTACCATATAATAAAACCTTAGTTATGAGACCCTTCAGTTGTATACTGGTGGGACATATGCTTAGGGAATGATTGTCAACGCATATCTTGGGTAATAGAGATGAAGGAAATTTCCAAAGGAATTTTTACATGTTAAAGTTGACTTACAGGATCCTGGAGGCTGGGCTAATGTTGCCTTTTGCCTTAGCAAAGTAGTAACATCCTGGTAGTTGTGTCCCTAGAGGAATATCAAGCTGTCTTAAGGATTTGTCAATGGGCTGGCTGCAGCTAGGAAAGAAATTTAATAATTTCTCTTTTGCCTTTGTTTCCCATATCAGTCTCTACATCCAGTGTGAGGCTTGAACCCACAACCCTAAGATTTAGTGCCTCAGGTTTTACTGACTGAGCCAGCTAAGTGTCCTATGGGCCATTTTACACTCTTAAAAAAAATTATTCAGAACTCCACAATGAATTTTTCTCTAGGTGGGTTATATCTATCAATATTTATTGTATTAGAAATTAAAATGAGAAAAATTTAAAACAGAGGGATATACAAGCACATATGCATTAGTCATCAAACCAGTGACCTCTCATGTCATGTAGCCTCTGGAAAACACCACTACTTACTCTTAAGAGAGTAAGAGTGAAAAGAGCAACCAATGTCTTCAAAATAATAGTGATAAGGGAAAAACTGTATCTAAGATGTGACCAAACCAGAAAGGGAATTCCAGTCCCTGTTTCAGAGCACTTCCAGGTTCTTCTTGCTTACCCCATTTCCTATGTGCACTAAAAGTACCAAGTATGTGGAAGTAGAAGTGTATAAATTAGCCTTCTGGCTTGTGCTTGGGGCTCAGACTGTTGGAGAACACTCTCCTCTGAGCCTGCCTGTGTTAAATAAACACCCGATCCTCCAAAGTCTCTGAGTGCTGCTTGGTTCTTCCTCCAGGATCCAGCCCAGGTTCTAAACATTTGCTTCCCTGGCTAAGAAACCCAACCATGCTGGTCCACTGTTGCCACCAGTTTGGGGCAACAGTGGGGTGGTGATGGAATGAGGGATCAAAAAGGAAAAGCCGCACCCTGCCTAATCTTTGGCATTATCCCTCCTGGTCACCTCAGATCAGCCCTGCCCGCTGTTCCCACCTGGACTCAAAGGAGATTTGGCACAGAAGGACCCGGTCCTGTCATCAGATTCCAGTAAGGCCTGGGGCCCTGGGATCCAGTCAGGCCCACCTGTCAGGGTGGAAGGGGAAACTGATCACTTCCCAGAGACCTCTTCGAGGTCTTACAGGTAGGGACCCTGGGGGGGGGGTCCCTTGGGTCTAGAACCCTGTGAAAGGGGGGACAGGAGGTGATTTCCAAAAGGAATTCCACAGGTCAGGGCCTCCCAGGGGAGGAGGTCCCTCAAGTCTGGAACCCCCTGAAAGGGGGGACAGGAAGGAATTTCCAAAAGGAATTCCACAGTCCACAGGTCAGGGTCTCCCAGTTGGGGAGGAACTGTAATAACTTCTGGAGCAGATGTGCAGTTTTACCTGGCCTGTCAGGTGGACTGATTCTGTGGCTCTCCAGGCGGGCACCTTAGGGTCCCAAGAAACCTACAGAGTCTGAATGGACCCTAACCTGTTTCTGTGGTGACCTCATAAGGTCTAAGGCAAGCCCCTTTGGGGCACCAGTTCGGGGTTTATATAGACTCGCTACAGCCAAGGGGCACCCAGGTCTCCTCTGGAACAGTGAACAGACAGGCATCTGATTAGTCTAGGGACAACTACACTTTGTCTTTATACCAACAACATAGGGAGGGACCACACAGAAAGCCCCTGATCATCATGCATGGATGGAAGCTCTTCAAAATCTATGGTCTTGGACTGTATGCTCAAAAACTGTAAGAAGGGATTTCTCAAGAGACTTTGGGATCAAAATGTCTCCTGGAAAATTAGGCACATTATGTGAACTGGAATTGGCCACCTTTGGGGTTGATTGGCCCTCTGATGGTTCCTAAGACCTACTAACCATCCAGGTCATTTACAAATTTATGGTCAGGACTCCCAGGCACCCTATCCAATGCTCATATATTGATTCTTGGCTTTAGATAGCCCAAACTCTACCCCCATGGATCTGATTCTGTGCTAATAAGAAAGGCCAAAATAGAATATTTGTAACTCAAGTAAAAAGCCCAAAGCCTTTAAGGAAGCAAAGCCTATCAGGAAGGCCCTGCCCAGGAGCCTCAGGGGTAGCAATGGGGAGAGCTCTGGACAAGGATGAGCCTGTCAGGAAATGCTGGGACTACAATCCTGTTATGACAGCCCTGAGAAAACTTGATCCACACAGAAACAGGATGTAAAATAACAGGAACTCTCATGCTTACACTTAAAAGAAAGGGGAGGGGCACCTGGGTGGCTCAGTTGGTCAAGCAACTGCCTTCTGCTCAGATCATAATCCCAGGCATCCTTGAGGACAGGGACTTTAAGGAATATTCTCAAGCAGCTGCCAAAACTCCTTTTGTTTCAGGGACGTTCCTGTCCTCTCTGGCCCAATATGGACTGCCTACCTCCTTTGTTGGCAGGAAAATATGGCGTCTGCTCCTCTGTTGGAGCTGATAAGCTCCTGAACTGGGAACACATTCTCTGCCCTCTGGCAGCACATTGTCTCTTCTACATCTCCACCCCCCTTCTCCCATTTCTGCACCACCTTGGGTGCAGCCTACATTACTGGCTTTAGACTATCCTCTGTGCCTCGGGCACCATGGCAGCTCCTCTCTTCACTGTCAAGGAGCAAGAAGAGCATTTCCTGGACATGACACCACCCCACTCCAGATTCCCCCACATGTCTCAGGTAAAAATTGACCTTGGGGAGGATCCAGGTGGAACATAATTCATTATTTAAACTAAGTTAATTTTGCCATTTTAATTAAGATAGACATGTCTTTTAAGTTATCAGCAGTAAACGTGAAACTTTTATTCTAGCAAGGTCTACTGAAGGTAAATAACCTGTGTTATCTCTTGCAATTTATAAGCAAAAAGATGAGTAAACTGATGGTTAATTGTCTGTCTCAAAGTTTTCTTGGGTAATTGTTAAGATAGCTTTCAAAGTCTTTGGTAAATTAAAACTTTTAAAGTTTTGTTTGGATGATAAGTGGAATTAAATTTATTGGACATATAGGTCTTTTCCAAATAGGGTGAAATGCAAAGTCATTGATCCTGGACATAGGTTTGTGCTTTTGATTTCTTATTGCAAAGAAACTAAGGATATTTAAATCTCTTTATAAACATGTTTTGTTCTTAACTGATTCATAAATTTGCCATCTAAATAATTCTGGTATAACAGTTCACAACTGGTTACTCCTTAGTCTTCACTGGAGATTAAGGTTTCTAAAGAGTGCAAAATTCTGCTAACTGTAACAAAGACTGATGGAAATAAGGGACACAACTCTGTGTGTGGAAAAGTAGGAGATGTGTAAAAAAGATAGGAATGGGAATGCATTTTTGTTGAAGGTAAAAGAAGGTAATTTCATCCTAAATGAGATGGTTGTTAGGAAAGAAATGGTTTGGGACAAAATCTGAAAGCAAAGGAAAGTTGTAGAAAGTTTATGAAGGTAAAAATTTGGAACAGAATTTTAAGTGTGGTTGGGGATGACTGAGGTTAAAATGAATGAATTTTTAACTACATTGGTATAAGATTGAAAGTCTGGTGTCTCTGTGTTCAAAAAGACAAAGTATTCTCCAGTTGTTGGTCTGCTCTTGATATGAAAATGCAAATAGCTGTTTTCTCAACACCTGCCCAGAAAAACTAGTTTCTCTATCTTGCTTTTACCAGGTCTTTAACATCCCTAATCCTATTTAGGTGTGTGCTTAAAACTTTCTAAGGTTTTGGGGCACCTGGGTGGCTCAGTTGGTTGGCCGAGTGCCTTCTGCTTGGGTCATGATTTTGGAGTCCCAGGAATGCAGGGGTGGGGGGGAGTCTTCTTCTACCTCTGACCTTCTCCCCTATCATGCTCTCTCTCATTCTCTCTCTCAAGTGAATAAATAAAATCTTAAAAAAAAAACTTTCTAAGGTTTTGACCAACTTCCTCAAGATTTAAATCATGAACAAAGTCTTGTTGACTAATTAAGCTTCTTTGTTTGGTATGTTACCTTCTGGTTCTGGCTATTGAAGTATTATGTGCCACAAAATAACTGAGTTTCCTTGTCAATTATATCATAATGAACTCTCACATCAGATCATTAACAACGTCCTTTTCTGAGTTTTTTGTCATTTGTTATTGTTCTTATTGTCTTGCAAAATGAGTTTCATCTTAAAGGAGATTCATATAAAGGACTTTTAGGATAATACAGGTATTCAGTAGCTTTAAGATCTTAAGAGTGAAATGGGTAAGATTTTCCAGAACTAACTAAAAGCTGCATTCAAACTGAACAAGAACTAGTAACATGGGACTACATGAACAAAAAAGATTATAGTTTTGTGATTCTTGTTTGAAACATTGCTGGTTCTCTAATGTTTACTCTTCCAGAATAAGGAAACTTTATATTAAGATATCTATGACTTACAAAAACATGATAAAGTATTTGTAAACGTGAACAAATTAAAGCATTTAACTTTTCTCTCTACCTGAGCCCTCTGAAATTCAAAAGGTCTCAGAAAGAATTCTTTTTTCAATGGCAGTCATAGTCATTTGCATAAGTTTAATAAAAATCTGTTCTCCTTGTAACAGGACATCATTGGAAAATGTTGAAAATGTTGATTATTTTACCAAGACCTTGACTGGAATGTCATATTTGAGAGAGACATGCATAGACTCAAATATGACCAAACAGCTTTAAGGAACTAAGTAAGGTTGGCTTTATGAAATCTGGAGCCATAAAGCTCCTTGGAAATGTCAGCCTGATATGTTGCTTACAGTTTCCAGCAGCCTCACTGGATGAGTAAAGAATGTCACTTCCTGGCAGGTGAAGTAATCTCAAGATAAATTGGGCCCTCATGAAGAGAAAGCCACCCAAATCTACACGTATTGCAGGTATGTCTGATGACAAATACTTGACTTGGCTTCTGGCCTGAGGAGTCTACTAAAAGTTCAACCTAAAGATTCCTTATGAAAGTTGTAATGAAGCAGATTATAAAAAAATCTATATGATCAATCATTCTTGCTGAGCTTTTGTAAATAATTATGCCATTTGTTAAAACTGGACTTGTTTTTCAAACAAATTCGTCTTATTTGGCTATCTCTTGAAATTAGGGTTATTACGGAGAAAAATTGTTTCAGTATCACACCTTTGTGGATATTAAATTCTATTTCTGATTGTCTTTTTTTAAGATTTTATTTTTTTATTTGACAGAGAGAGATGACAAGTAGGCAGAGAGGCAGGCAGAGAGAGAGGAGGAAGCAGGCTCCCTTCCAAGCAGACAGCCCGATGCGGGCCTCAATCCCAGAACCCTGAGATCATGACTTGAGCTGAAGGCAGAGGCTTTGACCCACTGAACTACCCAGGCAGAGGCTTTAACCCACTGAACTACCCTCTGATTGTCTTTGGATAATGGTTACCTAAGCTAGACAAGAGAACAAAGGCCCCCAATAGACAATGGGGGTAGACTTATTAAATATCAGGCAATGTTTAAAATAATAGCTAAAACCTGTGAAACTTAAAACCCAGCTACACGGGATGCCTGGGTGGCTCAGTTGGTTAAGCCACTGCCTTCAGCTCAGGTCATGATCCTGGAGTCCTGGGATCGAGTCCCACATTGGACTCCCAGCTCCATAGGGAGTCTCTTTCTCCCTCTGAACTTCTAACCCTCTCATGCTTTCCTCACTCTCTCTCTCTCTCAAATAAAATCTTAAAAAAAAACAGCTATACTTATAACTGAACCTGAATATCATACTTCTATAGAGCATAACTATTGGAGGTCATTGATCGTGTTTATTCTAGTCACCTGGATCTAAAAGATTCTCGTAGTGTAAGGTCCAGTTTTGGAATAGAAACTGCCATCCTGTTTACTCAGACAGCTCCATGTTTTATGGATAAATGGCCCCTGGAAAACAAAGGTGAGCCAGGTTGGGGGAGGCACCAAACCACTTAAACCCATCCAAGGAGAGTCCCGGGGAAGTATTTAGATCCAAACTAAGAATGGGCAGTTGACAGTGTGGCTCCTGCTTGCTGATGGAAATGCATATAAACCCCTAGACCTTTGCATTCAGGATCCTTGCTGAAACCAGCTGTGCTGGGACCATTCCAGGATATTAAGAGACAACATGGCCAAAGTTAGAGAGGGCTTGAAAAAAAGGAATTATCCTAGCTGAAGATCGTTGGAAGCTTAAAAAGCAAAAAGCAGACTACTTTAAAAAAGAGTTGGAAGAAGATGGCGGAAGGCCAGGTGACCACATTTCGGGGAGTTCCCTGAAGTGAGCTCAATTCCAGCAAAAAAAATACTACAGGACCACTGTGAGCACCCATGAAATCAGCCTGAAATGTGATATTTCACGCTCTGGATCATCATGGGAGACAAAGACCATCGGCAAAAAGGTAGAAACAAGTGAGGCAAAAAGGTAGAAACAAGTGAGAGCGACCAGAAGCTTAACCCAAGAGATAAGGGTGTGGGGGAGGAAGCCTGCAGAGCTGAACCATTGAAAGCAAATACCCCAACATGAAAGTGCTCTATGTGTGGGGAATAACAGCAGATTACGGTCTGATTTGGGGCGAGACAGAACCGGGAACACAGCAGAGCCCGCGGCAAGGCAAGGAGACTGTTTTTTTTGCCGCCGCCGCCGCCAGAGCAGGGAGACAGGGACCCACAGGGACAGAGAGTGCCTTGTGATGTGCAAAATTTTTCTTCCAAGGCAGCGGGGAGACTGGAATCTGCAGGGAGAGGAAGTGCCCTGCAGCTCCAGGGAACTTAGAGGGGCTGGGCTTCATGGCACGGGGCATCACAGCGAGAGTGGTGAGACTGGATTCTATTTTTCCACCGCTGCCTTTCTCTCCTGCTTCTCTCCACCCCGTGGGCCGTGCACTGACCCCCCAGGAAAGGCGATTTTGCAGACTTGCTCAGGACCTGAGGAGCGGTGGGTCCCTGGGCACGGACAAGGTAGCGCAATCCAAAACCAGTTGTGGTTTCCAGGTATGGGAGTAAAGCGACAAGTGGGGGCATGGGCAGAAATCAATCCAGCATCTGCGCCTGCCCGACTGTGGTAGGCTGCCAACCGGGAGATGGGAAAGAGACCCTCTCTGTGTAGAGGCTCTCTCTGGGAAGGAGGTATGGGAACAGACATCTTGCTTTGACCTGAATTCCTCAGCAGCTGAAAAAGGACGTATAAGAACAACGCGCTGCCACCAGAGAATTGTAACCTGAAAACCCGGTTAACATTGAGACAAGGCTCTAGCAAGGGGGCGGAGAGATGCAGCCCAGGTAGAAGAGACTGAACAGCGTGGCAGGCCCTGCCCCCAGAAAGGAAGCCAGAAGCTCAGTAGGACAGCACTCAAACTGTAAAACCCTAAATCGGGGGGGAAGGCAATTTATTAAACTCCTGGTACTGACTACATGTACCAAAAGCCCTACACCTTATTGATACAGTTTTCCACCTTATTTGCTTTTTTAAACTTTTTTCTATTTTCACTTTTAAAGCTTCCATTTTAAACTCAAAAATACATTCTCACGGGTCTTCTTTCTTTCAATTTTTAACCCCCTTTTAATCACAACGTGATACTCAATACAACACCCCATAACATTTTTTTTTACCTTGAAATATTTTCAAACACACTCCTATATTTTCTGCTCTTGTTGTTGCCCCTTGTTTCCCTGTTTGTTTTCTCTGTTTTTCCCTTTCTTCTCTCCTCTTTCCTTTATTCTCTCTTTTATGTGTATATGTAGTTATAAGCTTCAAGTCAATCCCACATCCCTATTCAATACTACCCCTATATATTACCAGTTCTAATCCCCCTATATCTTTTAAAAGTGGGCTCCTGCAACAACAATAACAAGACAAACTCGGGAGCATCTGAAACGCATTCCTTGCCCACAAGGAGTGTCTGCCCTCACCTTCCCACTCTAGTTTGTCAGTGTGTCTGTGTAATTGTCTTTGCTTTTATATTATATAAATACCTGTCTTGGGGGTCATATAGGTTGGGCTTCACTTTTTGATCTCTTCATTTACCCTTGATAGCCCTTCTCTCTACCCTGTAACAGTTTTGTTCCATAAAAATCCTAACACCGGGCCCCACTTTGGCAGGGATTTCTTTTCTTGTTTTCTCTCTTCCGTTTTCTTTTTTCTTTATCCTCCCTTTTCAGTGGTGAATTCTGGTTGCTCCAAAACCTTCCAGCGACCAATCCACCTAGATAGTGGCTGATATATGTATCATATTTATCTATACACCCCCTTAAACACTCCTCGCCACAATGACTCGGAGGAGGAACAACCAACAGTAGAAGAACCCCGAGACTGCAACCTCGGTCACAGAATTAGTGGAAATGAACATAAACAATAAGACAGAAATGGAATTCAGGGCAACAATTGACCAAGCTAATTTAGAAAAGAACATTAGTCTCAAAGTGGAAGCCATAGTAACAGAAGTGAAAGCTGAAGTTAGAAAGGCTATTGATGAGATGCAATCTAATTTAAATATGCTAACAGCCAGGGGAAGTGAAGCTGAAGATCGTATCAGTGATTTAGAAGACAGAAGGATTAAGAAGGAGGAGCAAGAGAAGTATTGGGGCAAACAGCTAAAATCCCACAAAAACAGAATAATGGAAAAAATGATTCCATGAAACTCTCCAATATCAGAATTATTGGAATCCCCAAAGGAGTTGAGACAGAGAAGCCTAGAAGATATTGTTGAACAAATCATGGATGAAAATGTCCCTAATCTGGGGAATGAAACAAATGTTCATGTCCTAGAAGTAGAGAGGACACCCCCCAAGATCAATGAGGCCAGAAAAACCTCCAGGCACATAATAGTAAAATTCAAGAATCATAAAACCAAAGAATATGTCTTAAGGGAAGCTAGGAGAAAGCGATCCCTTACCTATAGAGAGAAGACCATGAGAATAACGTCAGACCTTTCAACAGAAACCTGGCAAGCCAGAAAGGGCTGGCAAGACATATTCAGGAAGTTACATGACAAAAATATGCAACCAAGGGTAATGTACCCAGCAAGGTTGACTTTCAAGATGGAAGGAGAAATAAAGAGCTTCCAAGACCGTCAAGGTCTAAAAGATTATGCAACCACCAAGCCAGCACTACAAGAAATGCTAAAAGGGGTTCTATAGAGGAGAAACAAAGCCAAGAGTGACACAAAACAGAAATTTACAGAGGTAATCTATGGAAACATGAACTCCACAGACAACATGATGTCAATACAAACGTATCTATCAATAATCACTCTCAATGTGAATGGCCTAAATGCTTCAATAAAAAGACACAAGGTTGCAGACTGGATAAAAAGACAGAACCCATCCATATGCTGTTTACAAGAGACTCATCTTGAATCTAAAGACAATTCCTGATTGAAAGTGAGGGGATGGAAGACCATCTTTCATGCCAATGGACCACAAAAGAAAGCCAGGGTAGTGATTCTCATATCAGACAAATTGGATTTTAGTCTAAAGACTGTAGTCAGAGACACAGAAGGACACTACATCATTCTTAAAGGGTCTATAGATCAAGAAGATCTAACAATTGTAAATATTTATGCCCCCAACAGGGGAGCAGCCAAATACATAAGCCAACTGTTAAACAAAATAAAGAATCGTATTGATGCAAATAGATTAATTGTAGGAGATCTTAACACACCACTCTCAGCAATGCACAGATCATCTAAAGAGAAAACCAACAAAGAATCAAGAGCCTTGAATGACACATTGGACCAGATGGATCTCATAGATATATTCAGAACATTCCACCCTAAAACAACAGAAAACTCATCCTTCTCGAGTGCACATGGAACTTTCTCCAGAACAGACCACATACTAGGTCACAAATCAGGGCTCAACCGTTACCAGAAGATTGAGATTATTCCCTGCATATTCTCTGACCACAATGCCATGAAACTGGAACTCAACCACCATAAAAAGTTCAGGAGAAAATCAAACACTTGGAAGCTAAAGATGATCCTGCTCAAGAATCTGTGGATCAACCAAGAAATCAAAGAAGAATTGAAACACTTCATGGAAACCAATGAGAATGAAGATACATCGATCCAAAACCTATGGGATATAGCAAAGGCCGTCCTAAGGGGGAAATTCATAGCCATCCAAACCTCACTCAAAAAAATTGAAAAATCCCGAACACACCAACTCTCACTACACCTTAAAGAACTGGAAAATCAACAAAAAATTAAACCAACCCCGCACACAAGGTGGGAAATAATAAGGATTAGAGCAGAGATGAATGAATCAGAAACTAGAGATAAAGTAGAATGCATCAACGAAACTAGAAGCTGGTTCTTTGAAAGAATCAATAAGATCGAAAAACCATTGGCCAAACTAATCCAAAAGAAAAGGGAGAAGACCCAAATGAATAAAATCATGAATGAAAGGGGAGAGATCACGACGAACACCAAGGAAACAGAAACAATCATCAAAAATTACTATCAACAATTATATGCCAATATGTTTAACAACCTAGAAGAGATGGATACATTCCTAGAAACCTATAAACTACCAAGACTGAAACAGGAAGATATTGACAATTTGAATAGACCTATATCTAATAATGAGATTAAAGCAGTGATCAAAAACCTCCCCAAAAACAAGAGTACAGGACCAGACGGATTCCCTGGGGAATTCTACCAAATATTCAAAGAAGAAATAACACCTATTCTCCTGAAGCTCTTTCTAAAAATAGAAACGGAAGGAAAACTTCCAGACTCTTTCTATGAAGCCAGCATCACTCTAATCCCCAAACCAGACAAAGACCCCATCTAAAAGGAGAACTTCAGACCAATATCACTGATGAATATGGATGTCAAGATTCTCAACAAGATCCTTGCTAACAGGATCCAACAATACATTAAAAAGATTATCCACCATGACCAGGTGGGTTTTATCCCAGGGTTGCAAGGGTGGTTCAACACTCGCAAAACAATCAACATGATAGAACAAATCAATAAGAGAAGAGAGAAAAACCACATGGTCCTCTCAATTGATGCAGAAAAGGCATTCGACAAAATACGACATCCGTTCCTGATCAAAACTCTTCAAAGTATAGGGATAGAGGGAACATTTCTCAACCTCATAAAATCTATCTACGAAAAACCCACAGGGAATATAATCCTCAATGGGGAAAAACTGACAGCCTTTCCTCTGAGATCAGGAACAAGGCAAGGATGCCCACTCTCACCACTACTGTTCAACATAGTGTTAGAAGTCCTAGCAACAGCAATCAGGCAACAGAAAGTAATAAAAGGTATGCAGCTTGGCAAAGAGGAATTCAAACTCTCTCTCTTTGCAGATGACATGTTACTATATGTGGAAAACCCAAAAGACTCTACCCACAAACTACTAGAACTCATACAACAATTCGGAAATGTGGCAGGATACAAAATCAATGCACAGAAATCAGTTGCATTCTTATACATTAAGAATGAAAAAATAGAAAAGGAAATCAGAGAATCAATTCCGTTTACTATAGCAACAAAAACTATAAGATACTCAGGAATAAATTTAACCAAAGAAGTCAAGGATCTGTACTCGAGGAGCTACAGAACACTCATGAAAGAAATTAAAGAAGACACAAAAAGATGGAAGAGCATTCCATGCTCATGGATCAGAAGAATAAACATTGTCAAAATGTCTATACTGCCCAGAGCAATCTATACTTTCAATGCCATTCAGATCAAAATTCCACCAGCATTCTTCAAAATGCTAGAACAAACAATCCTAAAATTTATATGAAACCAAATAGACCCCGAATCGCTAAGGAATTGCTGAAGAAGAAAAGCAAAGCTGGGGGCATCTCATTACCTGTCTTCAGGCTTTATTGCAAAGCTGTGATTACCAAGACAGTGTGGTATTGGCACAAAAACAGAGAAATAGACCAATGGAACAGAGTGGAGAGTCCACATATGGACCCACAAATCTACGGGCAAATCATCTTTGACAAAGCAGTGTAAAATATCCAGTGGAAAAAAGAAAGTCTCTTCAATAAATGGTGATGGGAAAATTGGAAAGCTACATATAGAAGAATGAAACTAGACCATTCTCTTACACCACACACAAAGGCAAACTTGAAATGGATGAAAGACCTCAATGTGAGGCAGGAATCCATCAAAATCCTGGAAGAAAACATAGGGAGTAACCTTTTTGACATCGGCCACAGCAACTTCTTTCAAGACATGTCTCCAAAGGCAAAGGAGACAAAAGTGAAAATGAACTTCTGGGACTTCATCAAAATAAAAAGCTTCTGTACAGCAAAGGAAACAGTCAACAAAACAAAGAGGCAACCCACACAATGGGAGAAGATATTTGCAAATGACACTACAGACAAAGGGCTGGTATCCAAGATCTATAAAGAACTACTCAAACTCAACATCCAAAAAGAAGATGAACATATCAAAAAATGGGCAAGAGACATGAAGAGGCAGTTCTCCATAGAAGATATACAAACGGCCAACAGACACATGAAAAAATGTTCAGCGTCACTAGCTATCAGGGAAATTCAAATCAAAACCACACTGAGATACCATGTTACACCAGTCAAAATGTCCAAAATTAACAAGACAGGAAACAACAAGTGTTGGAGAGGCTGCAGAGAAAGGGGAACCCTCTTACACTCTTAGTGGGAATATAAACTGGTGCAGTCGCTTTGGAAAACAGTGTGGAGATTCCTTAAAAAATTAAAAATAGAACTACCCTATGACCCTGTAATTGCACTACTGGGTATTTACCCCAAAGATACAGATGTAGTGAAAAGAAGGGCTATATGTACCCCAATGTTCATTGCAGCAATGGCCACAATCGCCAAACTGTGGAAAGAGCCAAGGTGTCCATCAACAGATGAATGGATAAAGAAGACATGGTACACATATACAATGGAATACTACGCCTCCATCAGAAAGAATGAATATCCAATTTTGTAGCAACATGGACTGAACTGGAAGAGATTATGCTGAGTGAAATAAGCCAAGTAGAGAAAGTCAAGTATCACATGGTTTCACTTACTTGTGGTGCATGAGGGGTAACCTGGAGGACAGTGGGAGAAGGAAAGTAAATGGGAAGTAGGGTAATCCAGGGAGAGAAATGAACAACAGAGACTTTGGACACAGAAACAAACTGAGGGACTTGGAGGGATGGGCGTGGAGGGATGGGAGAGCCTGGTGGTGGGTACTGGGGGCATCTAATGCATGGAGCACTGGATGTGGGGAATGGGAATGAATCTTGGAACACTGGGAAAAAAATTTAAGTAACAATAAAAAAAAGATGCTTTTATGACAGTAAAAAAAAAAGAGTTATGTGAAATGTTACCTTATAAAAAGTGTTGCCTGGTTTTAGATATTGGGCCCTTGTCCATTTAAATTAACCTTTTTCACAGATGGGTGAAAGACTCACCCTTCCCCTTTCCTAACTCCGGGAACCAAGAGGGAGTGACCCCCTGTGGTTTTGGTTAATAAGTGTGGGAACCAATCAGGTCATGCTGGAGTTCAAATTTAAATGTCAGCCAATAAGAGTCCAACTACCGTGAAAATTCCCAAACTTGTTTGTGCCTATCTACAAAAAGCTGTACAATCTGCTGTACAGGGCCTCTCAGCATCACTGGTAATGAGTGTGTGGAGGTCCGCGTTCGAACTCGCAAATAAACGACCCTTGCTGTTTGGCTTTGACTTTGGACTCTGGTGGTTGTCTTTGAGGGTCTCGGAATTTGGGCATTTCAGTAGCTATAATTCACCTCAAAGGCTCTATGGCAGGCCACCACCCATAATAAGCAGAGATAGAGGAGACCTAGAACATATTGAAGACTTAGAGTCCCAACACCTCCAAGCCCTGGGAAAAACTCTAAGGTACATCTCCTGAGAAGCTTTAGAAAGGACTGAAAGACTCACCCTTCCCCCTTTCATGCTGGGTGTTGCAAGAGGGAGTGCCCCTCTGTGGTTTCGGTTAATAAGCACAGGAACCAATCAGATCATGCTGGTATTCAAATTTAAATGTCAGCCAATAAGAGTCCAAGTACCGCGAAAAGTCCCAAACTTGTTTGTGCCTGTCTATAAAAAGCTGTAAAATCTGCTTCATGGGGCCTCTTAGCGTCACCAGTAACAAGTGCGCGGAGGTCCGGGTTCAAACTCGCAATAAACGACCCTTGCCGTTTGGCTTTGACTCTGGATTCTGGTGGTTGTCTTTGGGGGGTCTCGGAATTTGGGCATTTCAAGGACTCCCTAAAACCACAGTGGACAGGGCCCCACACTGTTGTTCTAACCACCCCTACTTTCTCAAGGTCTCCCATGGGCCCGCCATTCCAGAGTAAAGAAGTCTCACCAGTCAGATGAGGAATCACACCAGTGGAAAGCCCAACCAGACCCTATGGACCCGCTCTGGCTCCACTTTCACTGAAACCCACTGAATGATGGACGTTTTCTGTGGTCCCTGGCTATCTTTGTCACAATATCCCTCACCTCAGGAGCTGGACTTTATGCTACTTCCCCTTATGATTGGACTTTCTCCCAGAAAATTGTTATTATTACTGATTATTGGGCAACCTTAGAAACTTTAGAATGGATTGTTAAGTTCATAGAACACACTGTTACCCGGCGAGATGCCAACCAGATACTATCCTTGCAGGGCTATCAGCCTATAGTAGATGATAATAATACCCTCTAAACTAGGTGTTTAGGGGCACCTGGGTGGCTCAGTTGGTTAAGCGACTGCCTTCAGCTCAGGTCATGATCCCGGAGACCTGGGATCAAGTCCCACATCGGGCTGCCTGCTCGGCGGGAAGCCTGCTTCTCCCTCTCTCACTCCCCCTGCTTGTGTTACCTCTCTGGCTGTGTTTCTCTCTGTCAAATAAATAAAATCTTTAATAAATAAATAAATAAATAATAAATAAACTAGGTGTTTAAAGGGACATCAAAGGGGTGAATGATAAGGGAAAACTGTATCTAAGATGGCCGACCAAACCAGCAAGGGAATTCCAGTGCCTGTCTCAAAACTCTTCCGGGTTCTTCTTCCCTACCCTGTTTCCCGTATGCTAAAAGTACCACATATATGGAAGTAGAAGAGTACAAATTACCCTCCCTGATTATTTTTGGGGCTCAGACCTTTGGAGAACACTGTCCTCTGAGCCTGGTGGAGTTAAATAAACATCTGATCCTCCAAAGTCTCTCAGTGCCACTTGGTTCTTCCACCAGGATCTAGTCCACGTTCCATAATAATAGTGAAAATATTTTTACCTTGTGGTCAAAATTCCTCCAAAGGATCTTGACATCCCTAGTTTTCCCCAGATGACACTTTCAGAATTGCTGCTCTAGAATAACTAAACTCAACACAACTATTCAAAAGTAATCATATTTGCAGGTTTATGGAACAAGAACCTGAAGCATTGGTTGTGGTCCAAAGATGTTTTGTTTTAGTCCTTTCATATCTGGTCTGTAGTTTAGACATAGAGAATAAAAGTGACTACTAGAAGGCTGGGTTCATCCCCAGAAGACTAGGCTTCAAGGCCATAAGACCATGTAGTTAGTATTTCTCTGTTGTTATCTGAAGACTCCTACATTAGAATCAGTAAACATTTCAACTGCAGCTAACTGGATCCCACTACAAGCAACCAAATAGGAATCTTGGAGGTGGAGCCCAGGAATCTGCTATTTTAATAAGATCCCCAAGGCAATATGTTACTCAGTAAAATTTGGGAACCACAGACATTAATAAATGTATAGGTTACCTGAAATAGTGCATTAGGTCATAGCACCAATTGCTCTGGTTTGGCCATATGCAGAATGACCCAGTGCTTCTAGAAGGGTTCATCATTTGGTTCTGATATTACTAAAGGGCTGCTGAGACTTTGATATCTGAGTAAGATTCCTGCTACCTGCTAATAATCTTCCAAGAGGCACTTTCCCATTGTCAGGCTCACAGTCTAATCTTTTCTTCTGATGAATTCTTCCCCTAAATAAGCACACCTATCAATTCACTACTCTAAAAATGAAAAGTGGAAGATCTGAAACACTTCAAAATAAAGGCAAATAGATGCCCTCAGAGCACTTGTAGTTATCCAGGACCTCTGAACAAGTATAACAACATAGACACATAATGTAATTCAGGCAAGAATTAAGAATGGTATCTCTGGATGGGCTTTTTATTATTTATTTATTTTTGAACACTGAGTTACTGTCAGTCTAAAAAATGCTAACACTTTCTTCAGCAACATATTTATTTGAACACTTGAGAGGTATAGGATGGGGGGCAACTAGAATGGGAAAGACTTTTTTTTCTCTAATGTAGCAAATCCTTCAGAGAATCAATCAAATTTTCACTATCGGTAAGCCAAAGCAACCTTTCTTTTTTTCAGGCTTTTCTTTTTAATCATCACAGGAGCTTTCAGTGAAACACAAGATTTCCTGCTGTGAAATACAAGATTCCAAAACCCAATTAAATACTCAGTCAAACACAAAAATGCAGATTCTTTATTGTAATACAGCTACTTCATTAAATACAACAATGGGTGAGATTTATGTAGCACCAATTGAAAAGTTTAACATATTTACACCATGGGGCTTTTTAAATAGTGTAGCTAATCCTCCCCACCTTAATGATTCAGGAAATGAAAAATGCCCTTAGGTGTAGGTGGAATAAGTGACCACCCACATAGTGCTATTTAAAGTGTGCCCTAAAGTCCTCTTGCCCCTGAAATATTACCCATGGTTACATTAGCCTAATACATGTCAAGTGATTTACAGATTGCAAAGCAGTTTTACATAAGTATCATATTTAAATTTCTCAACTGCCTTGAAATAGCTTAAGAGAGGTATCATCATCCCCATTTTACATATAAGAAAACTGAGTCTAATATGTACAAGGCAAGGGATTACATTTTAATCACCTAGTATTTAACAATTACTTTTGGGTGCTTGGGTGGCTCAGTGGGTTAAAGCCTCTGCCTTCTGCTCAGGTCATAATCTCAGGGTCCTGCGATCGAAGCCCACATTGGGCACTCTGCTCAGCAGGGAGCCTGCTTCCTCCTCTCTCTGCCTGCCTCTGCCTACTTGTGATCTCTCTGTCAATAAATAAATAAATAAATTTTATTAAAAAACAATTACTTTTCACATGTGATTTAATATATCTATAATCTTACTTTATAAATGAGAAGAGTGAGCTTCAGAGAAGAAACATCCCAAGATCACAAAATTGATAAGTTGTAAAACTGAGACTTTAAACCAGGTCACTGTTCCTCTGATTTCAGAACCAAAGCTCTCAGCAACTTGGCACATATGATTCATCTTAATAAAGTTTGATAAAATGTTTTCAACATGAATTTACAGTGTCTTAATTATGAGAGGAAACTAAAGTAGTTTTTGTTTTTCAAAACAAGTGCTCAAAAAGTTAAGTATGCCTTCATCTCCTTTGCTTACCAATTAATTCTAACATGGAGAATATACATATGTGTATCTGTCATTATTATAGATTTATGGTCTAATGGGCTATGGTAAACTAACATTTTTCATTAAGTTTCCTTGTTTTACATATTTGTCCATGTTTGTATCTTAATTAATAATATATACCAATGTGAACATAAAGATAATTCAGAAATATATTCTCCAGAGTTATCATTAATAGCTCACTTGGACAACTCAACCTTACTCCCCATTTCACCCAACACACACAAACACAGAGTTATCTCTAAGTTCTTCCATCTGCTCCAATACTGAAAGGTGGATGACCTAACCACAATTATAGGCTCAATTTCATCTTAGTGCCATGGAAAAAATATGAGGAATCCTATATCTGCAGCTTAAGAGTTCAACATTAATTTAAGCTTAATATTGGTTATTTTGGACGTATTTTAAAATTAGATTGTTAGTAATAGTCACTCAGTGTTGTGTTATGGCTAATTTATTTTTTCTGTCATCATCTCAGTTGCTCCATGCAGGATTTTCAGTCTTTACCACCCTGCCATAGTACCACCAAATGCCTAATCATCACCTGCTGCATCCCTGCATAGGCAGGCATTTTTGGATGCATTGCAGCTTGGATGATTTCATTGTTGCAGAACTACTTTAGGATTAATCATTAAGTCCATGTGATTCACCTTTAGTTACAATTAGGAAGCCATGCAATTAAATGGAAGATTGGCTGTATCTGAATATTGTATGCCATTTATTAGCTGTGAGGCCTCAGGAAAAAAAAATGTTTAATGTCTCCAACTCTATTATCACCTCTAAAATAGGTATAATAATAACAACTGTCTTAAAAGTTTTCTGTGACTATTAAATGAGACAAAATATATTAGATGTCTGGTACAGAGTAAGTGGGAAACAAACAAATAAACCAAAAACTTGGTTTCCTTCTTCTTATTTCTTTTTCTCTTCTGGCTTGCCCTACTGTTACTTAATTTCCAGTTCTCACTCCCAGGAGATCAAGACAAAATAGAGTAATAGATATTCAAGGAACTGACAGCTTCTGATTTATACATAGAAATAACTTGTTTTGGAATAACTGCCATAAAGACCTGATTTGAAACTATTTTTTTTTAATCTGGAGCAAAGAACTTGAGACAAGCAATGATAGTCTATTGAACTTCATACAAATTGGTCCAACAGTGAGGCATATATTGTTAGCTATTTTTGCAAGTGCTCGTGGTGAAATAACCATACTCACCTGTTCATCCTCATCACTTACCACAGAGGGTTTGCAGGACAGCTGGTGACAAAGAGGATAGGAGCACTGCCTATAGTTGTGCAACTGAATAATGCTGTCTGACCCATTCTGGGATAATATCATGCTTTTTTAATTTGCTGAATTAAATAGAAACAGACCCATGAAAATATCTGGTCTATCTTTGAGAAGGACTTTTCAATATCCAAACTTGCAGAACTTCCCACAAGAATAGTTACATTACATTTTGAAAGTGAGTTAAGTGATAGAATCTTTTGACAACAGTGCCCCCAGAGATCAGCATGAAGATCTTCTCATCACTTCCTGATTAGCCTGATGGAAACAGAGAAAGCCATCTTATGTCTCTATTCCCTGAATTCTTTTTCTAAGTAAAAAAGAAAAGTTGCATTTTAAATGAAACTTTGCTTATACACATACACATTTGCAAGATTTCTTTGGAAAAAAACAAACAGCATGATTAGATATCTTATATATAAAGATGTGTCATGAAATAGAGGTCATGGGTAATGAAAGACATTTATATATTAGCTACTTTCACAGCTAAGCTACATTTCCGCAAATCCTCAATTTCCATTACCCATTTTTTTTTCCCTCTGCAAAGCAGTCACTCAAAGAAACAAACAAAAAAGGCGTACATTTTACTACCTCATTTTCAGAACTCAATGGGTAATTGAGGTAGCTCAATTGCCCTTTTTTTTCCAAAAGGTAGGTTTTGAGATAATTCTAGTTTTTCCTTTATAAAAGGTGAGTGCACTTGAATATTACCTGTTGGTACAACATGACTATTATCTTGCTGATCTTGCTGTCTCTATGGGGTCCAATTAGCTCTTTATATTTCCATTTCTGGCAAACAGGAACCCTAGATGGGATTAAAAATCTGAACTAAAAAATTCCAAAAATTTTCCTTCATTTTTATGTACATACCTATTCTTGTCACAGAATACCATTGATCCTCCCATATGAAATATTTCACAGCTACTTTAACTTAAAATTATAGTTCCTTCTTCTGAATTTTAATTGTGGTATTAGTTTATACCATGTAATGAGTTGTCTGTATTCATTTTTATAACATTCTTCAATTATTTTATAGATATTATTTTGTCTGCCAGAAAGTTTGAATATTCCTTGAAGTCCCCATTAATTGTATATTTAACTTTTTGATATAAGGCACACTGAACCAAATAGTCAATGCAGTAGACATTCAATAAATATTCATTGCACAAAAGTGAACAAGTTACAAGGCAAATCTGAGCTATTATCCATAAATTTATAATACCTACTATGGTTTTGGAAAATTCTCTGGTGCCATTGGTTTTGTCACTGTGTCCAGCAATTTGATGTTTATATTATACTTCACGCTTATGTAATCTAATTAATATACTTTTACTAAGCAGGCATTTCATAGGTAAATCAACCCATGATTGCACTACTTTGATAGGCATAGAAGGGTTTCCTGGAGCTTCTTGCCGTTATTCAGGAAAACAGCATAAACTATGTAAATATGACTTACTACCTATTAGGCATTAGCTCAAGTTGACTTTTCCCTCTAACATAGCAAGTGTTAAGAAAGTTTTAATGGTCCACCACAATTATATTGGTAATAACAATTTTTCTTATGCAAAAGAACAAGGAAATAATAATCTAAAGAAAAATAAAAATGAAGCTGGGGAATCAAGAAATTTCTTAATAGTGAACCATGCTAGACAAATAAACAGATTCTTCTGGGAGAAATGTTGGAAACATGCCACTTTTGTCTTTCAACAAGATTTTAAAAAACAACAAAACAAAACAAAACAAAACAAAAACAAACCCTCAATACGGTATATACTGGGACAAGGCACCCTGGCAGGAAGATGTGGACTTAGAGACCCAAAAGATTATTTCTATCATGAATTGTGTTACGTCACAGAACGGACCATTCCTTTGCGCTAGTATTTTATACTTATCCACTGCACACATACATGCACAAACACATACATACACATTCCATATATAAATTGAAACACATCATATTTGTCTGTTATTTTTCCTTAAGAAAAAAATGTAACCTTTGAAATATAACAGCATATTCTGATATTGGGAATAAAGAAAGATTTTAAAGTCTTCAAGGTATAGTCTGAAAAGCACAATTCTCACGTAAATTTAAGGAAGTAAGCCAACTTCATGGCTTTATCCTAGAGTAAAATTAGTAATCTTAGATGAGGGGATGGCCATTGTCATTTTAGAGCAATCAATCTGTATATCAATGGCAGAAAATAAAAGTTAGGGAAGCGTACTTGTTTAAAGTGGAGGAGGAGTGCAATGGATAAGCCTCGCCCTGGGAAAACCAACTTCATGATCATGGTATCTCCCCTGCGCTTTGGAAAACAGTGTGGAGAGTCCTTAAAAAATTAAAGATAGAGCTACCCTATGACCCTGCAATTGCACTACTGGGCATTTACAGATGTAGTGAAAAGAAGGGCCATATGTACCCCAATGTTCATCGCAGCAATGGCCACAATCGCCAAACTGTGGAAAGAGCCAAGGTGCCCATCAACAGATGAATGGATAAAGAAGATGTGGTACATATATACAATGGAATACTATGCCTCCATCAGAAAGGATGAATATCCAACTTTTGTAGCAACATAGACCGGACTGGAAGAGATTATGCTGAGTGAAATAAGCCAAGAAGAGAAAGTCAAGTATCACATGGTTTCACTTACTTGCAGTGCATGAGGGGTAACCTGGAGGATAGTGGGAGAAGGAAAGTAAATGGGAACTGGGTAATCCAGGGAGGGAAACGAAACAACAGAGACTTTGGACACAGAAACAAACTGAGGGACTTGGAGGGAGAGGGGTGGAGGGATTGGAGAGCCTGGTGGTGGGTACTGGGGACACCTAAAGCGTGGAGCACTGGGTGTGGGGAATGGGGAATGAATCTTGGAACACTGGAAAAAAAAATTAAGTAACAATAAAAAAATAAATAAAATAAAGTGGAGGAGGAGAATGCAATTTAGGCTGGAAGAACAGAAAGTGCCTTATGGAAAGAAGTTACAAGGTGAAATCTGAACTAATATTCATAAATTTATGATATTTGTTATGCCTTTCATTCCCCTTCCCCCTTATAGAGAAGTTCGCAGAGTTCTACTACAGGAAAATTGTATATTTATAGAGCTCTATTACAAGAAATATATATATATAACAGACACACGCACACAGATACACACATGAACACCAAAATACAGAACCAGTAAACTAGAAGGTAGAAAAAAACACAAATTGAAGGACTAAAAAATAAAGCCAAAAGTATTTTAGGGTAATTCTTTTTATAATACTATTTTTGTTCCATCTTCACAAGAGAGACTCAGATTGAAAACCAATTTAACCCTATAAACTTCTGTTCTCCACAAAGTATGCATCTTCAAAACTGAAATTATAAATTACAAGACTAGGCATGGTACAGTGTTCAATGTTTGTATTTCCAAACTCACGGAGGAGACATGGTGACTACCTTTCCTAACTAAAACTTCAGAAATAACTTTTAATAAAGTACCATACCTCCATGATTCTTCTAACATCTTGAAATGATTTGTCTTTCCATCTGGCCTGCAACGGGGTCAATTTAGTGACTGCCCTTACCATCTGTCTACTACTATGCAAAAAGGAGTCCTACATTTAGCTTCAAAGGAGTGTCAGCGATTTATCCCCTCCCCCTCCTCACTCCTTTTCTCCCTCCCTTCCCTAACAACTGGTAACATCAGAAAGAGAACTCCAAATCTAAAAAGAAACAGTTGGTCCCTGGCTTCATTTGAGTTGCCAAGCTGCTCTAAAGCAGAAGTACAAGTCCTCTCTCCAGACTAAATTGGCTTACCTGGGCATTCAGCTGGTTTTCTCCATCACCTCACAAAGGTTCTCCTGATCAACTTTCCACATGGCTTGTATTGAAAATGTGTAAGTACAAAACTGAGTAAGACTGTTTAATTTTTAAGGCAAAAGGCAGTTTTAATTGTTTTTCTGTGTAACTGGGACAGGGACAAGTGGGTTGGAGAGAGTACAGGAGGGTATCACAGACAAAACCTTGCAGGACATAAGCTCAGGTACTAAAAATACTGGATATAAGGGCAGCAATTCTCAAATATAATTTTGAAACAAAAGTTGCAAATCCTTAGTCTAAATAGTTAGTGTTAAACTTGAGGAAATTCATTCTCTAGGGTGTGGTATGGGTTGAATGAAAGAAAATCTTATTTTTTTTTAAGATTTTATATATTTATTTGACAGAGAGAGAGATCACAAGTAGGCAGAGAGGCAGGCAGAGAGAGAGGAGGAAGCAGGCTCCCTGCTGAGCAGAGTGCCCAATGTGGGCCTTGATCCAGGACCCTGAGATCATGACCTGAGCTGAAGGCAGAGGCTTTAACCTACTGAGCCACACAGGCACCCGAATGAAAGAAAATTTTAACAAAACTCTGTTGCAAATGTTGAATGATGCTTCAGAGAGACAAACTGGAGCGTTTAACACAACCTTTCTTTTACTTCTGTGGAGAAAGAAAAAAAAAAAGTATCTCCTTACACTACTTTACAGAACACTCCTGCTAGAATCTGAATGCTGGGCTTTAATGGATCTTGGGTCCTACGGAGGATGGGTGGGCGTGACTCTAAAGAGCTGCTGTTTTCTTTGGCAAGCCTGTACACGCAGCCTTTAAGGAAACTCTCTGGGTCTTCTTGGCTTCCTTGTGCCCTGAGGAGGTGGGGAAATGGGGAATGGGGTGGAGCCACAAGAAAGCCAGAAAGCGGAATCAGGTTGCCTGTTAAAAGAAGCCACCTGGTACTGTGAGCATGGGCTAAAAAAGTGCTTGCTGACTTTTTACGTGGGAGGAATAGGCTCTCCCTTTACCCTTGTATATTCCAGCGAATTTAATCAATCACATATTTCAGGTACTCTCAGATCACTGCCTTTTCTATTAATTTATTTCTTTTTTTGCAAGCCGTGGTGGACACGCCCCTTCACCCAGTGGAGTAGTTGCAGATGAGTGTGGGATGCGGGAGCCACACCCCGACGACGTATCCCTCCAGTGTCCAAGTTCAATGCCAAAAGCTGATGCGGAGCCTTGGGGCCACCATCGCGTCCTGATGAGACCTCCTGTCAATGTGCAGTCTGACCTGGCGAGAGAACAGCTGGAACGCCCCTCGGAGACAGCTGGAGCCTGCATTCCTGTGGACAGTTCAAGAGCTCACAAACACCCCTATGGGCCACCACCTGCTGTTACGGAAGAGTCCCTAGCAACAGCAAAAGTAAATAGCTCTGAGGAGCTGGCAGGCTGGAGGCTTAGAGGACAAGATTCTATTAATGTGTCCCAGGAATTCTCTGGCAGCCCTCCCACACTGATGATGGGGGCGGCAAGGGTGAGCAGTGGGGGCACCGAGAGAGGTGGCGATAATGCAATGTTTTACATGGCTTTGCCACGAGGCCAAATGTTCTTTCCATCCAGGGCTCCACAAGTAAGAGGCCCCCCACAAGTCCCCATGGTTAGATCAGGGGTAATGATGGAGCTGCCTCCAGGAAATACAAGAATGGCCAGCAAGGAAAGGCTGGCTCATGTTTCTTTCCCACCGGAAGGCCCCTGGCACCTGGTGGAGAACTGGCCTAGGTCTCTCTCCTTGTCTTCCAGTATTCCCCGTTTACCTTCTCACCCTACTGCTCACTGCTTTATACCTCCTCGACCTCTGAGTTTCAGTCCATTTCTTGCTATGCCTACTGCTTTTGCTCCACCCCTGATATTTGGTCCTCCACTGCCGCCTTATTTTGCCAATTTTCCTTCCTGGGGCATGCCAGCTCCTGTGCCCTCAAACAGAGAGAACAACTGATGACAAAAAAGGAAGGGAAAAAGAGTTTGGGGAAGAGGTGAAAATTACTCATTGATGTTTTTATATTTGAAATCTCCTACCCTCTTACACTTTGCTTAGCACTAATGTGCCTTACATGTTTGGAGAGTCAATAAAGATTCTAAAGTTTAAAATTTTGTGAATTATTATTTTTAAAGATTTTATTTACTTGTAAGAGAAAGAAAGAGAACATGAGCAGCGGGTGAAGGACAGAGGGAGAAGCAGGCTCCCGCTGAGCAAGGAGCCCAATGCCAGACTCAATTCCAGGACCTTGGGATCATGACCTGAGCAAAAGGCACCCGCTTAACCAACTGAGACACCCAGACATCCCTTTTTAGGGCCTGCTTAGCCTAAGGGCAGCCATGACAGGTTCTGTAACCTCCCTGGTGACTTAGGCCTCTACTTATCTATAACCCCCTGGTGGTTTAGGCCTTTACAAGGCCTGTGTCAGGCTTATCGGGACAAACAGGATTAAGGCAATGCATCTTGCTTCAGTTCCTGGAATTTTATCTTACCTAACCAGGTTATGGGCGGTTGACTTGTGAACTATGTGAAACTGCAAGAAGTGTGGAAAATTACTGTGTGACTCATGCTTGCTGTTTGAAATTCATATAAACCCCTAGACCCTTGCATTCGGGGTCCTTGTTGAAACCCGCTGCACCAGGCAGATACTTGGACCCCAGCTAGCTGGAAATAAACCTCGCTGTGTGATTTGCATTATCCTGAGCATCCTCGGTTCTTACTGGGGAAGCAGTCGACACTGGACTTTATCACCCTATTGTGAATTATTTTTAAAACGCCACCCTGGGAGCTTAAACCTTGGCTTTTGTTTTCTAACTTTAAGGAAATTAAAGCAATAATGTACTAGTACTTTCTTTTTTTCATTTTTTTTTTCCGTGCTAATACTTTCTAACTAGCTTAGTTGAATCCTTAGACTTGGCTTGCACCTGTATGACTAGAGGAGTGTCGACTGGATTCTTGCTAGGTCAAATTAAGGGTGAGGAATTACTACCTACCTAAGGCTATGGGGGTTGCTCAGAGCAGGATGGGAAAATTAAAACAAGGTACATAAAGTAGACCAAAGTCTAGATAATAAAGAAAAATGCACAGTGAGTAAGAATAGGATAAGACCAGTGTGTACTAACCAACATTTAATATCCAGTTAGAGGCAGAACCCGGCTGAAAGGTGAGGAAAGAAAAGGGACAGGGGAGGGATGCCTCAGTGGCTCAGATGGTTAAGCCTCTGACTCTTGGTTTAGAATCAGGTCATGATCTCAGGGGTAAGATGGAGTCCCAGATCCATGCTGGACATGGAACCTGCTTAAGATTCTCTCTCATTAAAAAAGCGGGGGCAAGGGAGATAGAGTTGTAGATCATTGCTTCAAACATGAACTAGTTTACCCTTCAACATTACAGTGTTGAGGTATATGAACATGGTATATATAGAGCTAGCTTTATAAAAGTTCAGGTACAAGGTGGAGCAGGGCTGGTCTCTTCACCTATTGCTTGAACACAGGGCTACTATCTACTCAGAACTTTTATTTATTTATTTATTTATTTATTAAAGATTTTATTTATTTGACAGAGAGAAACACAGCCAGAGAGGGAACACAGGCAGGGGGAGTGAGAAAGGGAGAAGTAGGCTTCCCGCCGAGCAGGGAGCCCGATGTGGGGCTGGATCCCAGGTCTCCGGGATCATGACCTGAGCCGAAGGCAGTCACTCAAGCAACTGAGCCACCCAGGCGCCCTGACTCAGAACTTTTAAACACAAATGAAAATTTTACTCACATAGAATTATTTTCTCAGATACTTCTGTGTTTGTACTCTATAATGTGCTGTGATGCCTTATTATAATGATGGTTCTGAGAGATGATCACAATCCCTGGGTAGGAGCTTTTTCAAATTTCAGTGACAGAGAGAAGTACAGCATGCAGAGTGGAAATATGGTCATTCTGACCACTGCACAACTCAATTCACTATATGATAAAATGCCCTAAAACAAAGTGTCACTAAGTATTAACAACCACTAAATTAGAAATGTCTTTAGAGAATGATTCTTCATATAATCATTTTTTCATGTCCAGAGCTGATGCTATAGGTGATGTAAGCAGTTAAAAGCTGAGAAAACCTGTATATCCAAGACACCTAGCCTATAAACAAAACCATTAATGTGTTTTTAGCAGCAATAACAGGTTTGTTCCTACTCTGACAAGGAAGGCACATGGATTTAGAGAGGTTATTTTCCTTCGTTTATTTAATAATAGACTGATCTAAATTTATAGGTGGTAGTGCAGGGCTTAGATGGAGTATCTGGTTAGTGCTTGCTACAATTCCTTTCTCTCTTTGTATGTCCTAAGGCTAGCACAATTCCATCAATTCGCTGTGGTGGGTTGAGCAGAGGTATTCAGCAAGTCATTTGACAGCTGCTCACTATGGGGTAGCTTAGTCCCAGTGTACCAAACACTTACTGAATTTTCAGCCTTAATGAACATAAAAGTTGGGCATGCTTATAGTCATCAAAGGTATCTTTTGAGCCAGATGCTAAAAGATATTTTGACAAGAAATCAAGTTGTGTCAACAGTAGTGCTGAATCTCTAGAGAGTTGTCAAAAGGTGTGTAAGTGACAGTAGGACAGGATACATTTTCTTTCTCAAAGGAAGTAGAGTGATAAAGGCTCAGAAAGACTACTAACAATTGCAACAATCCATGACAAATTCTCTAATAAGAAAATGTCACCAACACAAACTGCTGGTTTTCAACTCTCGATTCTCTTTCTTAACATCTTGTGTTTGTTTTTGCTTTAAATTTTCTGTTTCATTTCTAAACACTGAATATCTATAGTGAGCAATAAAAAAATTTTAACAAATTGAGTCATTGAAATTTTATTTATAACCCTGTGATGTAGGATGGATATATTTTCTTTAGTTTATGTAGAGCTCTGTGCCTATATAAAAAAATTCAGTGAATCCAAGTATGGAATAAGCCTGGGGTCTTGTTGTTAAATGCAAGTAAATTGTAAGTATTTTTGTTTATTCACACCCTCTGTATGAAATAATGTATTACTCTGGTATCATAGGTGCTGGCATCCTCAATGAGAGTCAAACATTCATTTTAAACACATGATTTGCCTTCAAATTGCTATTTTTAAATTATTCTAATATAGCATAAGCAAATATTAACCTATAGCACAACATACTTTTCATTTTGGAAACTGCTCATATGCAATATATTCAATACTCTTGAACATAAAAATTTTCCTTTCCTGTGGTTTAAATAGCTCTTTACTGCAAAAGGAAAAGATAAACATCATCAAAGTAGCCCTTTCTTCTGCTAGTAATGGGAATGGGTTAAGTATTTCATATTCTAAATTATAATCATTGCCACAAGTAGATTCATGTCATATGGTTTATTATTTATAGTTCTCATTATATTCTTTGTCACAAGACTGTAGCATCAGAATTTTAATGTCCTATATATTCTCTAGAAGATAATCATAAACAGTACAACTTTGACCTTTTCCATGTCCCAAGTATGATTCATTAGCCATTTCTACTTTTCATTCATTGTTTACAACTTCTGTAACTTGGTGGAAGCCAATCAAACTGAAGAATACTGAAAAAGTTAAAGTTCAAAGTTACAGACTTTTTTAAGTTTATAGTCTTATATAAGCCAGAATGACATTGAACGTACACCTCAGGGGCACCTGGGTGGGCTCAGTCATTAAGTGTCTGCCTTTGGCTCAGGTCATGATTCCACAGTCCTGGGATGGAGCCCTGTATAGGCTCCAGCCCCACATCAGGCTCCCTGATCAGTGGGGAGTCTTCTTCTCCCTCTTTCACTCCCCCTGCTTCTATTCCCTCTCTAGCTGTGTTTGTCTCTGTCAAATAAAAAAATAAAATCTTAAAAAAAAAAGAAAGAAAGTATGCCTCATTCTTCTGAGAATTATTATAGCAATAACCAGGACCAAATAATTTATTTTCACTGGAGTACTCAGGTTGGGATCATAGTGCTATCTTCATGTATCATGGAATAAGTGTTTTTTTTTTTTTTTGGTGGTTGCCACTGAAAAATTAGGTGGCATATATATAATGAGGAAAGATCTCCTTACATAACTGATACATTATACTATAACAGTGGATTTCGATTACCAAGTGTGACTGAAAGATGTTGATTTTTATAGGCCCTAAATACAGAACTATATAAAATTACTCTATTTCAAGACCAATGCACCAACCTAGAGGTAAAAGAAAATTTAGGCAGATAAAAAAACACTGTCGTAGGGCACCTGGCTGGCTTAGTAGAGTATACAAATCTTGATCTTGGGATTGCTGAGTTTGAGCCCCAGGCTTCATATAGAGCTTACTTTAAAAAAGGGAAAAAAAAGAAACACTATGTAATGTCATAGACTGATTCCATAGCTACCACAAAACCATTTGTGTCTTCTTTATAATGAGCTAGATTGAGTGATATTCCCACAAGTTATGGGACTAAATTAAGTGAAATGACCTGGCTATTTCTCTGTGGTAATATTCATTTTTTTCCTAATAATGGAAATGCATTTATCAAATCAACTATAGATCTGAGAAGTCAGAAAAATTGTCCTTCATCATCCAATATTTTTCATTTTTCTTTTTTTTTAAAGATTTTATTTATTTGACAGAGAGAAACACAGCTAGAGAGGGAACACAAGCAGCGGGAGTGAGAGAGGGAGAAGCAGGCTTCCTGCCAAGCAGGGAGCCCGATGCGGAACTCGATCCCGGGTATCCAGGATCATGACCTGAGCCGAAGGCAGTCGCTTAACCAATTGAGCCACCCAGGCGCCCCATCCAATCTTTTTCTTAAGTACTTGAGAAGGTGATATTCTTAGTAAAGATAGATTAAATACATACTTTTTAAATACATACTTTTATTTTTATTTATTTTTTAAAAGATTTCATTTATTCATTTGACAGAGAGATAGAGAGTACAAGCAGGCAGAGTAGCAGGCAGAGGGAGAGGAAGAAGCAGGCTTCCCACTGAGCAGGTAAACCAATGTGCTACTATGGAGCTCAGAATCCTTGGATTGTAACCTGAGCCAAAGGCAGCCTCTTAACTGACTAAAACATCCAGGGGCCCCTTAAATACATACTTTTAAATACATACTTTTTTCACCCATCTTTGGGGACTTCACTACCACTCAGAAAGGCTTTCTCAGTATCTCAGTTTCTCAGAGAAATTATCTGTGGAACTTACTTTCACAAAGTGACTCCACCATTGTTTTTTTTTTTTTTTTAAAGATTTTATTTATTTGACAGAGAGAAACACAGCCAGAGAAGGAACACAAGCAGGAGGAGTGAGAGAGGGAGAAGCAGGCTTCCCGCCGAGCAGGGAGCCCGATGTGGGACTCGATCCAGGGTCTCCGGGATCATGACCTGAGCTGAAGGCAGTTGCTTGACCAACTCAGCCACCCAGGCGCCCCCATTTTTTTTTTTTTTTTTTTTTTTTTTTTTTTTGATAATGGACCAGTATCCTGTTTGACTTTATGGAGGTAATATGTATTTTTTTAAACTCTGAAAATCTCTTTTCCCAAGCAAAATAAGAAAATAAAGCACAGAATTCCATCAATCCTGGCATAAAGGACTTTGTCCATCTAATTGTTTAATCATATAATTGATGGGAAAATATTAATTTATAACTTATTTCATCCAATACCCCGATTTTAAAAGTTTTAACTCATAGGCAAAGCAACACAAGGAGTACAGGGGTTGATGGATGCTGTTTGTGCATGTGAGGAAAAAAAAAACTGATGGAAAGAGACAGAGGATTAAAAATAGAGAGGGACACGACCACTGTCAGTTGAAAAGAGATGAAATACTTTAGAACAGGAAGCAGCTGCAAATTGGAAGTACTGTGGGAAATGTAATAAATTTGGATATAGGAGAATATAACCCAGAGAAGGTAGGGAGGGACAGTTAGAAAAGAAAAAAGTGTTATGGATTAAGTATTTAATAACAGAAAGGTTCCATGTAGGAGCCACACATTTGAGAGGGTGGGGGTGGGGTGATTAGAGAAACACTATCCACCCTTCCTAAAAATGAATCTATCATTTATCAGCTTCATTCCTTCCTATAAATATCATCTATCCTTAGATAGCAGCCAATCTCATATTCCTTACGTGAAACTGGAAACTTCTGTTTGAGGTTTCATCAAACCTCCCATACTGGCCTTGACAAGCAGATATCATCATCAAGGTTAATTCTATTAGTGAAGTGGGTATGCAAAGAATTAAGCTCACAAAAGAACATTTTTCTCCTCAAGTACTGAAAGAAATATGAACCTGGACTTTTTCTCATTTATAAAAATTTAAACTCCAATCATTTTTTCCCTAGTGAGGTACACTGATAATTTTGTTATTTTGCCTTTTCATTCTTCCTACTAAATCATAATTTTCTGAGGTGTACTTGTTGGCTTTATTAATTACACTTCATACAGACACCAAGTAATCTATTATCTTCCTTAGGGGGCAGATTTTTACCTCCTTTAAATATAAGATCCTTATAAATAGTGTTAATCCTTGCTGGTATTCGTTATTAGCAATATATTGTACAATACATGTATTGAGAACAGTGTTTAATGCCCTAACTTAAAAAGTTGGTTATCTATAAATAGAACATTGTTTTTTAAATATTGTATTAGGAGTAAGTCACATCTGGTGGAAAAAGTTCAAATATATATAATGTTTCATAGTTTAAAAAAACCTATGAGATAGTCTTACAAAGATTATCAGTAAATTTATGGATAAGCCCCAAATTAACAGAATGATTTGGCTTTAAGAAAACACTCTGGGGAAAAAAATAGAAAAATCTCTGCAGTGTTCCTATGAACTTTATTGTTTCAGTGTTAGGCATTTCCACAAACCAATTGCAACTAAATACATCTTAAATTGTCCAAGTTTATGATTAGTTAACACTGCTAATCCTACCACTCAAATGAATTCATGCCATTAGTAAAAGTTCACATCCTCCTGAAACATGGATAAGTGACATTACCAGGTGACTTACAAAAAAAGAAATAAAAATGGCTTTCATAAACATATAAAATAGTTTAAATTAAAATAAATACAATTCCTTATCTGTCAAATTAGCAAAGTTTTTTTTTACATAATTGTATCCATGTTAGAGATGGCTTGGGCATATGGGTACCCTCATATAGTATCTGCAGGAGTATAGATGGCAGAACATTTATTAGCACCTTTTGTTATATTAAACAAATTTCTTAAAATTATAATCTTATTTGATTCAAGAATCCAGCTTAGAGTTTGTCCTAAGGAAATAATCATGGATATGGATAAATCTGTAGCTATAATCAAGCTCATCTTAACATTATAACAGCAAAAAATAAGAAGTAAACTAAATGTTCCAAAATAGATAATTGTCTAAATTGTGATATATTCAAATGAGAGAATATAATGTCCTATCAGAATAATAACAATTATCATTTTAAAAACAAAAACTGTCAAGGGTACCTGGCTGGCTCTGTCTGCAGAACATGTGATTCTTGATATTGGGGCTGTGAGTCCAAGCCCCATATTGTATGTAGAGATTACTTTTAAAAATCTTAAAAACAAATAAATACATATATACTTAAAAACTTTTTTTAAATATTTTATTTATTTATTTGACAGGGGATAGAGAGCACAAGTAGGCAGAGTGACAGGCAGAAAGTGAGGGAAAAGCAGGCTCTCCGCTGGGGAGGGAACGAGGGAGGGGCTCAGTTCCAGGACTCTGGGATAATAACCTGAGCCAAAGGCAACCGCTTAACTAACTGAGCCACCCAGGTGCCCCACACTTAAAAACTTTTATATGCATTTTAAGTGAAAAAATGTTTCAGAAGTGTGTGACAGTGTGATCTATTTTTTCTTTTTGCTTAGTTATATTTTGAATTTTTATCATGAAAATTTCTACTTCTGTAATGAAAATTAAAAGTTGTAATAGAACAGATGTTACAAAGGTGCCTGACTAGATCAGTCAGTCAAACATTTGACTATTGATCTTGGAGTCATAGGTTGGAACCCCAGGTTGGGTGTAGAGCTTACATAAAAATTAAAAAAAGAGATTGTGTATGATTTCTAAGATCTCTTTCAACTGTATACTTCAATGAAACAATAGTATAATACAAAACGTTAGATATATTTTGTAATCTTTATTTTATTTTGGTCTTTAAAATTTATTTATCTATTTATTTATTTATTTATTTATTTATTTATTTATTTATTATAGAGTGAGAGAGAGAGAACAGCAGGGGGTACAGAGGGAGAGGGAGAGGGAGGAGGAAACTCCCCGCTAAGCAAGGAGTCCTATGCTGGGCTTTATCCCAGGACCCTGGGTTCATGGTCTGAGCAGAAGGCAGATGTTTAACTGACTGAGCCATCCAGGCATACATATTTTACTTTATTTGTAAGTGTAAGCTTGAATAAATGAAGACTCATAGAAAGAGAGAAAAAATCAAGTGTGATGGGAGTAGTTATAGAGGTTTAAGTCAAAGAGCTTGAGTAAAACAATTTCAGGAGCACTAATGTCTTTGCCACATTTTGTTTTTTGATCCTCGGTGAAGTGAAGTCCTTTTTAGTCATGTTAGCCAAAATCTGATATTTGGCTGTTTTCACAAGACACTGAGTTTCAATGAGTTAGGACTGGCCCAGACAGGCTAGGAATCAAAAGGATGAGCAAAAAGTAGGATCAGCTGAAGCATTATGGTGTAAGCAGGTATAAATTCAGTTTACCAACCTTTTCATATATCTATGACTTTTTAAAAAGTAATCTCTATACCTAATGTGAGGCTTGAACTCTCAACCCCAAGACCAAGAGTTGCCTGCACAGAGCCAGCTAGGCATCCCATTTCATATATCTATGCTTTTAACTTCAAATTTCTAGATTTCCCATTGAAATACAGTTATCCCAATTTTATTTTAAAGATTTTATTTTTTATTTATTTGAGAGAGAGAGAGTAAATGTTGGGGGGAGCAAAAGGAGAGAGACAAAGAGACTCCATGTTGAGCACATAGTTTGACCATGACCCTGAGATCATGACCTGAGCCAAAATCAAGAGTTGGGCACTTAACTGAATGAGCCACCCAGGCACCCCTAAATGACCCTAGTTTTAATACTAGCAACTTGGAACAACATATGTTAACTGTACCCAGAAGAATGTCAGAGACATGTAGGTGAATCATGATTCTGATATAGGCAGTAACAAAGGTACTAGGATTATCAAACTGGCCTTGTATCTTCCTCTTCTATACTATTTCCTGTTGAATGTGAGCAATTTAAAAATAGGAAGTTAAGATCAGCATGGATAATATAAACATTTTAAAATTGCCTATAATATAACCCAGACTATTGAGTACCAATAATAAATTATTTTCTAGGGGAACCTGGCTGCCTCAGTTGCTGGAGAATGTGACTCTTTTTTTAAAGATTTTATTTATTTATTTGACAGAGAGAAACACAGCCAGAGAGAGAGCACAAGCAGGGGGATTGAGAGAGAGAGGTCTTCCTGCCAAGCAAGGAGCCCAATGTGGGACTCGATCCTGGGACTCCAGGATCATGACCTGAGCTGAAGGTACACACTTAATGACAGAGCCATCCAGGTACCCAAAGAAGGTGACTCTTGATATCAGGGTCATGAGTTCAAGTCCTACATTGGGTGTGGAGTCTACTTTAATGAAAATTGTTTTCTGTAACCTAAGATGATATTTATACTTTAAAATGATTGTAAAAAAAATAAAAAAAATAAATAAAATGATTGTAAAAAGTAGGCACATAAAGAATAAGATTGTATAGTTTGTACCCTGCACAAAGGTATCTAGCCAAAAAGATACAAGTGGGGATTGAAATTCAGTTTGCATTCTGCTTGCTAAGCAGTATACCTAAGGAGAAGCAACTTTTTCTAATTTATCCCCACAGAGTGGGTGTCCTCTTCTAATTTGTCCATAGATGTAGTAGATACTAGGGCAGTTCAGGTTAATACCTAATGGGTCCTAACAATCTTATATCCAACAAAACTGGAAAATTGTTAAAGAGCATGAAACTAGTTTAAAGAAACCACAATTTCAGTGTTGATAGAATTAAAAAAATATCATTCAAAATGCCCAGCAAATGATCAAATGATCATTACCATTAGATGTAGAAAAATAATTCATATTAAAAAGTAAATTAGGGGCACCTGGGTGGCACACTCAGTTAAGCATCTGACTTTTGATTTGGGCTCAGGTTATGATCCCAGTGTCCTGGGATAGAGCCCCATATTGGACTTTCTGCTTGGGATGGTGGGGTCTGCCTCTCCCTCTCCCCACCCTTCATGCTCTCCTTATTTCTCTCTCTTAAATTAATTCTTAAAAAAATAAAAGTGGAGGAGAGAAGGGCCAGAGGGAGAGAGAGAAACTTAAGGTGGCAGCACATCCAGCACCGAGCCTGATGCAGGGCTCTTTCTCACAACCCTGAGATAATGACCTTGAGCAGAAGGCAGATGCTAAACTGACTGAGACACCCAGGCACCCCTCCCTCACCTTTAAAAAAAATTTAGAAAGTAAATTGAAACTAAAATTGACAAAAGACAGTTGCTTTAATGGTATTTATACAAAGAGAAAAAATCTCATAAAGCATCTCTTTTGTACTTGCATCAAGAATACTACATTATGAGAATAATGTAGAAAACAAAGCTGAAATCATAAAACCCAACACCAGGCTAACATTTCAAATATACTTTGGAAAATGACTGTTATCACTGATACTATTAAAATATTAAAAGGTATAACACTGAAATTTACAAGAATCATCCACTATAATGAGTCCCAAATATACTCTAAATATAGTTCAGTATGAAATCTAACCCTTTAAAGAGTATGTTGAATATCAGCTATAAATATATTAATGAGTCATTTTCTATGAGCAAAATAATTTTTTCTCCCTGAATACACTTAATATGTTTTATTTTTTATTTATTTTCTCTTTTTTTATGGGTGAGATACCACCAGGGTCCTTAAATGGAAATTCATCATGCCACTCAATAATATTCACATTTCTAGTAAAGAAGCCTATTTTACTATTTCTTTTTTTTAAGATTTTATTTATTTATTTGACAGAGAGAAACACAGCTAGAGAGGGAACACAAGCAGAGGGACTGAGAGAGGGAGAAGCAGGCTTCCCGCCAAACAAGGAGCCCAATGTGGGGCTCGATCCTGGGTCTCCAGGATCATGACCTGAGCTAAAGGCAGTCGCTTAACCAACTGAGTCACCCAGGCACCCCTATTTAACTATTTCTTAGATGTCTCCTGGGTTTAGGCAGGAAATGGTGTATTATTAGCACTTTTATGTGGCATTAACAATCTGTTAGTACATTACTTTTTAATATTTGCATCAGTCCTCTGAAAGATTAAGTGCAACTGTAATTTCCATATGCAAGATTCGTTAACAACAAAGCTCAGAAAATGTTGACTTTTATCAAAACCATGCCACAATAATGTATCTTCTATTTCTTTTCTCCCTGATTCCTTTTTCGCCTATCCAGATCTCTAACCCAGAGATTCTGGACATTTCTCTTTTAAATGAATGAAATAGTCATTTTGGTTTTATCTATCATGCTTACTAAAAAATATACAATAAATAAATGTTTTGTTTTGTCACTGATCCACATGACAGATATTATCCATGATTTTTTGTATTATCAGTGAAAGGATGCTGTGGGTAAAACCTTTTAAAAATTGAAATTGATGGGTGCCTGGGTGGCTCAGTGAGTTAAAGCCTCTGCCTTCAGCTCAGGTCATGATCTCAGGGTCCTGGGATCGAGGCCCGCATCGGGCTCTCTGCTCAGCAGGGAGCCTGCTTGCCCTCTCTCTCTGCCTGCCTCTCCGCCTACTTGTGCTCTCTCTCTGTCAAATAAATAAATAAAATCTTTAAAGATAAAAAAAAAGAAAACTACATATTTCTTAAAAAAAATAAAAAATAAATAAAAATTGAAATTGATTTATTTACTTAGAAGTCCTGGCTTTGAAGAAGCCTTGCTAAAGGATGATGAGTGATTACAATTATAGTAAATAGCTGCATAAATAATACATAGATATTGTATTTATAAAATGTCTTAATTTTTCATAGACAAAGCTACACCAGTGTTACTTAAGTTGCATTTTGTACACATGCCTGGTACATATTATAGGCATTTTCTATCTGTTTTAGGTACATTAGATAAATGTGATTACACTCATGGATGCATTGGAAAACCACAGGAGCTAAAGGGTTGCAGAAAGAGGAAAAATAAAGAGTGAGGTAGAAAGGTAAGCAGGTCTAGACTATACAGAGGCTTGTAGCCATGCAGAGCTTAGATTTTATTCTAAGTGAAATTTCAAAGACATAGATGGAGGAATAGTCCTGACTTAGCCGACTATTGAGAAACAGGCATGAATGACGTCTCTGTGTCCAGTGAAGTCGTGTGATTGTATCAACTACCTTTCATGTCTCCATTTACAACCTACAACAAATTCACTGTATGCTATTACATTAGAGGCAGCTCCCTATACTTAGATATTATTCCACCACTAAGCAAAAATATTTAATTATTTTTATTTTAAATGTAACATCAGGGGGCCCTAGGTGCTCGGTTGGTTAAACATCTAACTTTGGCTGGGGTCATGATCTCCTGGTCCTAGGATGGCCAGCTTAGGGCTCCCTGCTCAGCGGGGAGTCCACTTCTTTCTCTTCCTCTGCCCAACCCCTTGCTCATGCACACTTTCTCTTTCAAATAAATAAAATATTTGAAATGTAACCTCAAATACATATATATATTCCTAAAATTACGTATACCATTGTTGTTCTTTGTACTACTACAAACACTGAAAGCAAACTTTTATTTAACAACTTAAATTATTTTCCCTCTGAATGGGACACTAAAAACACAAGATTTTATTCCTTTGAATTGTGACTACATACTGAAACCAAGGGAGACTCTCTGACAAGAAATGTGGAATTGGTTCAATGCAGAGTCCTGAGGCATCACACTAAATACTCTCCTCAATTGAGTATTATGAATATCTGGCCATTTAACCAACTATGAATGGATTCAATTCACAATAAGCTGTTTTCCCCAGAACTATGTAATGAAAGATTTTGTTCAAAGACTTTTAGTAATCAAGACATACTATGAATATGACTTTTCCCCTTTAAATAAATTACATTTAAATTTTCACTCAGGATAATGACTAATATCATATAGAGGAGAAACTAAAACCCTCATTTTTATATAGTTATCTTCATAAGCTATGTACATTCTTGAATATTATACAGGAAAGCGTATACATTGAAAGATCAATATTAATTGATGAGGTCTTATCTGAGCAGAAAATGGGCATACATATTAGACACTTAGAAAAAAATTAGCCCAAATATCTTATGTATGCAAGGAATACAATGTTTACATAGATCAAGAATTCAGACTTCCTAATACACTTTCTTGGTTTCTTTCCCCTCAGGGTGCTTTCTTTACTTTTTTCTTTTTTTTTTTTGTTTAAGATTTATTTATCTCAGAGACACACACGGGGCGGGGTGTGCAGAGAGAGATGAAGAGAGAGAACCTCAAGCAGATTCCCTGCTGAACATGGAGCCTTGCATGGAGCTCAACATGGGGCTTGTCATGAGGTTGAATCCCACAACCCTGAGATCCTGACCTGAGCTGAAATCAAGAGCCTGACACTCAACTGACTGAGCCACCCAGGCATCCTTCACGGTGCTTTCAGGAAGAGAAACAGTAAAGGATTTTATGGGTACCAGTGCAGACACTGCTCCCTAACCATTGCTGAACTAGATGTTAAAGAAGATAAAACTTGGGACACCTGGGTGGCTCAGTTGGTTAAGCGACTGCCTTCGGCTCAGGTCATGATCCCAGAGACCCAGGATCGAGTCCCACATCAGGCTCCCTGCTTGGCAGGAAGCCTGCTTCTCCCTCTCTCACTCCCTCTGCTTGTGTTCCCTCTCTGGCTGTGTTTCTCTCTGTCAAATAAATAAAATCTTAAAAAAAAAGAAGATAAAACTTTACAAGACAAAACAATTACCTTCAAAAAGTTTACAACCCAGTAGCATTATTAAATACATAAAGCAATGATAATGCTATTTCTAGCAGTAGAGCTAATATTTATATAGCTAATTTTTGGATTTTAAAGTAAGTTTTTATGATGGAGGAAGGTGTACATTTAGAAAAATCACACACATAAATCAGCATAGCACTGAGTCATCTTATACTTGAGTTTAACCAACTACATAGTGTGTAAAAAAACTGTACTTAGGAAGTACAAGTGCTTCTTGTTTTACTCTATGAATGTATAGTAGAATATTCTAAAGAAACTCTTACAGGGGCGCCTGGGTGGCTCAGTTGATTAAGCAACTGCCTTCGGCTCAGGTCATGATCCTGGAGACCCGGGGCTCGGGCTTTCTCCTCGGCGGGAAGCCTGCTTCTCCCCCTCTCAGTCCCTCTGCTTGTGTTCCCTCTCTGGCTGTGTTTCTCTCTATCAAATAAATAAATAAAATCTTTAAAAAAAAAAGAAACTCTTACAAAAATTAAGAGAGGGTAAGAAAGCATCAGGCAAAACATTAAGTGTACCTTCTTTAAACTTCTTGCACCTCCATTTCTTTTACAATTTTTTTTTGTTTTCTTCTATAGTTTTTACTAAGTATTTAGTTGAAAATACAATGCCTTCTCTTCTGTCAGTGCTTCTTCTCTGGCTTGTGCATTCTTCATTAATGCTTCCTTAAATGTTCATACTTCCTAATCTGTGAGTGAAGATGACTGATAATGTGACCACTTGCTCAAGAGACATGGTGAAACATTCAAATGACATCTTTCCACCTTAACTTGAAAGTATCTTTGATAGCAAATGAAATAATATTTTGCAAAGTAATTTTCTTTATTGAAATGGAAAGATTCACATGGTAACTACACTTTCAGTGAATGACTATGTCTACTGCCTTAACTCAGCTATGGTATTTTCTTTCCTCTGCCTTTGTTTCTTAATTTCTTGCAATTTAAACTTTTCTAGTCTTTCTTTGAGCAATATATTGATTATTTATGTTTACCCAGGAAAGCTGCTTTTCTGAATGTATAGAAATTTTGTTGTAATGTTTAGAAATGCTATCAGGGGGCACCTGGGTGGCTCAGTGGGTTAAGCCTCTGCCTTAGGCCCAGGTCATGATCTCAGGGTCCTGGGATTAAGGCCCCTGTCAGGCTTTCTGCTCAACAGGGAGCTTGCTTTTTCCTCTCTCTCTGCCTGCCTTTCTGCCTACCTGTGATCTGTCTCTCTGTCAAATAAATAAATAAAATCTTAAAAAAAAAAGAAATAAAAATGCTACCAGCTTCCACATTGCCTTCAGGGCTCCATCAGAGCATGTGGTCATTGCTACCCAGAGATTGTGTGTTCCCTATTTTTTAATCAGTGCTATAAACATGATCAGCATGGAGGTGATAAGCACCACAGAATTTCTAAGAGTCTTGTATATTTTACAGTTTGGAGACTTCATCCACCTGAGTCTTGGTATTATCAGAATTCAGTTTTCCTATCATCAGTAATGAACTACCAAGCAATAATCCACTAGTTTAAGAAAAGGAGAATTTATGAGAGGTTGTTGGACAAAGCAAATAAGATTATTTGTTTTTTTCTCTTCAAAAACATTATAGAATTGAGAAATCTTTCAATTAGAATTATTAGCTCTACTTGTAAAAAACACTTGTTTTTATCATATATTATATGATATTGATTTTATTGGAAGAAAAACATGACCAAAACTGCTATACAACAAAATAGGAAAAAAGCACCACCATCTAACCTTCTGAGTCATGGCTTCCTCTCTCTACTTCTATACATTACAGTCTGAAAATGTTTAATGACTAAGTCTGGGTTTGAGGACAAGGACAAAAGCCTTGATATGCAGTATTTGGTGATTCCTTTGGTATAAATACCCCCTACCATAGCCTGCTTCAAGCTACTGTTTTACAACTGGCTCAGATATTTCTTAAATTTAAAAAATCAGCTCTTATGAGTTGTCACAGTATACCACTGCTCATAGTGCACAAAAACACTAATACCTTCATTGTCAATTAATCAGAAAACTTTTTTAGAAATATTTTATTTTATTACAAAATCCTTGATGGATTATTACATAACTATTTAACAGCAGTTTAGAAATGTTTCAGGGAAGTAATTAGTGCTACTAGACAGGTTGGAAATACATTATTATTTTTCTTATTAAAATAATGAAATACAGCATTCTGCTTTTTAAAAGTGTGTTTTCCACTGCATTTTCAGAAGAGATCAGATTCAGATAATAAAAGATGCCTGCAGTGTCAAGACCAGCCTAATTAACCTGAGTCACAGAATATCAGCTGTTGATGAATGCTAGGATTACCTAGTATAGTGTTTTCAACTATGCTGGGTTTTATACAATATATGTCATAAAACATGCTTCTTTTTTTTAAAGATTTTATTTATTTGACAGAGAGAGACCACAAGTAGGCAGAGAGGCAGGAAGAGAGAGAGGAGGAGGACGTATGCTCCCTGCTGAGCAGAGAGCCCCAGGACCCTGAGATCATGACCTGAGCTGAAGGCAGAGGCTTTAACCCACTGAGCCAACCAGGTGCCCATAAAACATGCTTCTTACTGTGGGTCTCATTCAGAACATTTTGGCATCTCTAATTTATATATGTATGCATGTATGTATGTATATATGTGTGTATGTGTTTAAGGTAGGTTCCACACCTAATTGTGGAGCTTGAACTCATGACCCTGAGATCAAGGGTTGTGTGCTCTTGATACAGCCAGCTGCCTCTAACCATCCCTGATTTAAATCAAATAAGATTGACATTTAGAGAGTGGAAGTGAATAATCCAAAGTCTCACAGCCAAGTCAGTGACAGAGCTGATATTAAATCCCAGACTGATTCTTTGTTCATAGCTCTTTACAACATAACATGATTTGGCATCTTATGTTTCAGAACATCCTGTGAAATATGTAAACCAAAATCTATATTGAGTCCTATTCAATTAATACCTTATTAAAGTACTTGTTCTTTTGTTTCTTCTCTTTTTTTTATCTGCTTTATATTTTTGGATTTTGCTTTAGAGTATTTAAATTTATGTTTGTATAGTTACCATGATGGAACTCTTTATTGATCTATTTTCATATTGAGCTATGTTTGGGATAGAGAGCATTCTCAATCAATATTGAACTAAACATTTGGTTACAATTGAATCAACTTCTTTCTGCTTTCTGTACTTCTTTTCTCTAGGACCCAAAAGACTGGACTGCTTTTACAACTGTACTTGCTAGTTCTTTAGTAAAACTAATTCCATGAAAAGGATGTGCTTTAGTGCCAGGCTAAAAGTCTGTTTATTTTAAAGGGCCAGATGTACCATTTCTTTCTCAGTTTTACACTGCACAAAATTTTATCCCATTAAAATGTAAGAAAAATAATTTCACCATAAATCCTGTTTCTTTGGTCTGAGCGAATCTTAACAGTAGGGATTTCCCTTGTTTTTGTTTCTGTTTTTCTTTTTCCACATATTTTGGTCTGTCTTGTTTTTCTTTCTTTTTTTTTATCTACACACACACATTTTTTAATGTATACAATCTGAACTGAATAATTTAGTGCAAGTTTTAATACACAGCTTAAATATTCCATCCTTTCTCTTAATTACATGAAGGTTTGGGTTCCCAGAGGTCTATTTCACCCACTTTGGATATATCTGAAATACTAAATATATCTGAACTAAACCATTCTGACACCTTTTTCTAGAATGGTTACAACAGCTTGCAAAGACACAGATTTAAAAAGGAGTTTATAGATAGAAACAAGAAATATTCCTACCCTGGAGTGATGGATACTTGCTACATTTGAGCACAAACATTTATGAGCTTTCTAACAAAGAGCTTTCCACTTTGTAGTGTCCATAGGCTATAAGCCAGGGTTGATATTCATCTAGTATCCAACTGTATAGCCGCAGAGACCATACTTGGTCTCCCTTCTGATTGGTTTAAGGCCCATTTCAGACCTTTTATTAAATATTTTGACTCTCACTTCTGATACTGAACAATTGCTTAGGACATATAATACTATTCTGCATCCTAACAACATCTTCCACATAAAGAGGATACTCAGTGGCACCAAATGACAAGAGCAATAAAATCAATGGTTATCAATCAGGTAGTACAAAAAAGAACATTAGGTAGTACTTATCATCTGCTTGGCACTGGTCTAGGAACTTTACATATATGAATTTACTTAATTCTTACACAACCTTTATGAGAAAGACTCTATTTTACAGAGGAGAAAACTGAATTAGGAAGAGGTTAAACAGCTTAACCAATGACACATAACTAATGAGTGTTAGATTTGAATTCTTATTGTCTAGTTTCAGAGTCATTTGACTTAACACTTACAATGTCGTAAAATCATTACTACTTAATAAAACAGTCCAATCAATTTCATAGAAATATTTCTCATTACTACCTCAATTTAAGCCAATAGCAATTCACTAAAGTATATTCCAGAAAAAATGCACATTTTATACAATGAAGATGTTATTTATGGTAGTATAATGTAGACTTTGTATTCTGATGGTAGTGTGTTTCATTCAGTAATGAGTAGATAGTGTGAGCCAAAAGGACCTCTACACTATCCCATCTCAAACCACCATTCACGCTGAATTTTGTGAGAATAATTTCTCCTGGAGTTGTGCAATATGTTTGGCCATTTTTGCAGGTATGCTCAGACTGCATATACTACAAACATTTATTTTTGAACCTAGAATACCTAGTTTAGAAGTTATCTTGCTATCTTTTTTAAGTTTAAATGCATGTGACTTATTGGAATATGAATATAGTTAATGCAACTTATGGTGTTCTGTTCTCCTAAGAAGACTCCTTAGGTGGCTCAGACAAGAAGGGCTGTCATGAATGCTGGAAAGAATTGATTTTAATTATTTCTTTAGCTCTATAGTGCTTAAGAGTTCAAATTTTGGAGTCAGACTGATATGAGTTCATGTACTGGTTCCACAACTTGGTAGCTGTGTGACATTGGGCAGGTCACTGAACTGCAATTTCATCATCTGTAAATGGGAGTAAGGAAGATGATAATCAAGTGAGATAATGTATCAAAAGACCTCAGCACAATTTCAGGTGTAGAGTACGTAGTCAGTAAGAATTAGAAAATTATTCTCTGAATTTTTCTGGAAGCTGCTTTTCTCACTATTTTGTTTTTGTCAGCTAATCATTTTCACACCTTAAGCTATAGTTCATTCATTTTCATAGTTTTAAATAGCAAAAGATTCTATAGTATAACTATGCATCTATTTATTAATTTGTAGTTTTCATAGTTTTTGCTACAATAAAAATAATGCAGTTTAAATTCTTGTGCATGGTTCTTGGGCAGCAAATTACTTCTTAATGAGTCTTTAAGCATTAAAGTATTATTTTAATTGTTTAGAATTGATAATATAGCATATCCCGTAGACACTGCCCAGACTTACATTATAGATTTGATAAGCTAATATTTATAAATAGATGTTTTCAAAAGCAGAGACAGCTTTGTTCAGATAAAATGATGTATTGGTAAATAATTTTCATCTCTAAAAGGAGATAGAAAAGTAATTTATCATAATCATGTAGGAGACAATCTGTTTAATAATAAGAAGCATTTGATGGAAATCTTAATTTAAAACAAAATTAAGATGATTTTTCTCACAAAATAAATGTTTGTGATACAAGTGTCCTAAAATCCTCTAGAATCTCCCACTACCTGTATACAGTTTGTAGAGAATCCACCCCCACTTCTCCACCTCCCACCCTTGCCCCAATCATGACTTTCTATTTGTTTTATCTTCATACAAACACCCTTGGAGTAAAGCATGTGTTACCAAGGTGTCAGTCTCTATGACAGTTATGGTGGGAATATCATTTCCTATATCCATTTTTCTCTTTGGGGTATAATTTACACTACAATACTCACTGCATGCTCCAGCTTTTGTTCTAGTTGCAGAAATAATGCCCCTGATTCACCACTAGTCCTTATTGTACGTTTTCTCTCTTGGCCCAAATCTTCCACACCTGCTTCATCAGCCCCATCTGCTGGAAAATACTGGACTCATTGAATAAAAGAAATTGTGTAGCACTGAATCAACATTTCCCATGATTCATCAATTTGTTTTTCTTCATGAGGCTCTCCAGAAATGTCTTCCTTCTGCTTCTGTTCATAAAAATCAACTTTGCCACAGATAAACATAACTTTTCTATATTTAAGCAATTCTTGTAATCAAACCAAAGGGGGAAAAAATCCTCATAGTTTTAAAGATCTCCTTGTGGCTTTTATTTCATCTTTTTTTCCCTATTCCCTTAAAACAATAGCAGGAGAAAATAAAGTTGTCTAGGAAAAGTAATCACATATTAATTACAGAATATCATTATCAGTTATTCCTGCCATACTTTTCAGAAGTTTAGTGACATTTCTATCAGTATTGCAAATATTAATTTAAAAAAACGCTGTAGCCCCTCTTATACAGTATAATATATTGCATAAGATGGGCTAGAGGAAGGGGAGCTGGAATGACAGAAAGTCTGGGGCATAACAAAGACTTTAACTTCCCTCAAAGGCCATCACCTTGACTGGAATGCTCTCTTAAAGAGTTTAGGAGAGACAGTCATTAACATCAGAAGTAAAGCCTGTGAACACTAAAATAGGAAGCAGGGATGCCTGGTTTTGGGGGGGAAGCTTTTAATAAAAATTAAAGTGCCACCATTATGCTGCATGCTGAAAGGCAAAACAAAAATTATTCTGGTATTTTACTTAGTAAACACAATTTTAACAATTCTAAAAATTTTGATTGATACTGTAAAGTCCCCATTTGAAAGATTTAAAATGTATTCACTTATTTTTATTTTTTGTTGATTTTATATATTATACACCATCAGAAATAATTTTCTATTTCCCACAAAGCTATCTCATCTATAACATTTAAATACATTTTCCCAAGTCTATATGAAATTTAATTATAGATGTAAACTTATTACAACAATCATTTTTTCCCTATTTCTTTAAAGTAATATCTATTCCCACTGTGAGGCTCAAACTCACCACCCTGAAATCAAAAGTCACACACTCCAGCAACCGAGTCAGCCACATACCTTTGTTATTTTTGAAGATTTACTCAAGTACCTGAATGCCCACAGATGGACAAAAGGAATTGTACTTAAGATATTTTTTTCTCAGGGTGCCTTCGTGGCTCAGTCTTTGGGAGTCTGTCTTCAGCTCAGGTCATGATCCTGTTGTACCAGGGATCAAGCCCTGCATCAGACTCCTTGCTCTGTAGGAGGCCTGCTTCACCCTCTCTCACTCCCCCTGCTTGTGCTCCTTCTCTAGCTGTGTTTCTCTCTGTCAAATAAATAAATAAAATCTTTTTAAAAAATAAGATTTTTTTCTCAACACTGACTCTTATCTCTGAATGTATGATGGAATCACCTACATAGTGTTTAAAAAGTGCTGATGAAGAGAGCTTAGTTATGTTACTTATTGCCTAACCTCCCTTGCTTCCTGTCCATTTATTTTCTACATTTTAAAATTCTCTTTCTTTTTTTTACTTTTATAATAAGATATAACATGAGAAAGGTGCATAAAGCATAACATACAGTATAGTGATTGATTATAAAGCAAGCACCTATATAAAAGCCACTCAAATGAACGAATAAAACATAGCACTACAGAAGCTTCAGCGTGACCCTTCTCAGTTTCCTTTAACTATCCCACACCCTGCAGAAGTAAACCTATCATTTTTATGATAAACAGTTACTTGCTTTACTCTGCAGTGTTATGATTATATATGAATCCTTAAGAGTATAGTCTAATTTTGTCTGGTTTTAAACTTTAAAAAGTGATACAAGAATCTACAAATCATTTTGTAACTTTTTTTCGTTCAACATTTATTTGTAAAAATTACCTGCACATTATTTGTCACTATACTTCATTTATTGTTCTTGATTTATATCACTCCATTGCATAAAATATTATAATACACATGTTTATTCAACCATTTTTTAATATTTAGTTGTTTTTAGTATAGGAATGCTGCTGCTATGAACATTATAATATATGTATCTTGGTGTATAATTGCAAGCAATTCTCTAAGATATATATTCAATAAGCATTTCTCTAAGGTATATATTCAAGAGTGGAAAGCCGATCAAAGGCAAGACATTTCTTTTACCTCATTAGATAATAACAGATTATTTCCCAAAATGGTGGAACTAATTTATATTCTCACCAATAATGTATAAAAAGATTCTTTTGTTCCACATCTGGACTAACTTTTTTGATGTTTTCAGGATTTTAAAAATATTTTGTCACTTTACTGAGAATGGTTTTGACTTGCATTTTCATAATTTACTAATGATTTTGTGAAACTTTTCATGTCTTTATTGCCTATTTAGATTTTTTTCTTCTGTGAAGTGCCTATTCAGTATTTTGCTCACTTTTCTATTCAATTGCTTGCCTTTTCCCTATTGATTTGTAGGAGTTTTATACATTGTAGATATAGGTCTTTTGTCAGTTATATGTTTGTCTGTTTTTTGTTGATTAGAGTTAGTTTTTGTTGCTTGTAAGCATGAATCCTATTTCCAAATATGATAAGCTAAATATGAAGTTAGCTATATTCATTGGATAACTAGGGAGAAACAAACACACATATATTTAGAAAATATTGGAAGTAAATATGTAAAGCCTGCCGCCCAAGAGGGCAGTCAGCTGGGAGCTTTGGAATGCCGCACCTATCAAGGAAAACTCTGAGAGACCGGTTCCATGCAAAAGCAAAGGGTTTATTGGAGCATGCTCGGGCTCACAGCCTGACCCCAAACCAGTCAGCAGCTGGGAGCCCCGAGTTTTTCTGGGGGTGGCCTTACATATTATTACAGTGTCCGTTACAACAAAACCCGCACCTTGACAGCCAATTAGTTTAAGACACTACGGCCATGGTCTGCATGCAGGCAGCCAATCGTTTCCCCAACCGCCTTTGCAGGGGAACATATGTCCTAATTTGGGTTAGCAAGGGGTACGTGAGGAGTTGCATACATACAGTCTTATGGAATTTCTTTTGTTCTCCGCAGGGCTTGAGGGGGCTGGGTAACTGCCTGCCCCTGCCGGTTGCTGGGCTCAGATAACAGGACGAGGGTCTGCTCTGACATTCTGGAGGGTGGGGGCCGTTACAGCATCCTTTCAAATACACAAAGAATATATTGAGAGTAATTGTAATTTGAGTTGTGAAATTGTGGGTGTTTCTTCTTTCTGTTGTTTCAAATATTTTAATTATAAGCATGCCTTTATCTAAAACTGTTCATGGGCTTACAGCAGGTTCAAAAAATGCGCTGAATTCTTATTGATTCCATACCATTTCTCTGGAAGTGTTTTGTGGATAAACCTCTGTAATCAGCAGATTTAAAAATTTGTCCAGAGAAATAATGAAGAAGTAGTTACAGGGGATCATTAATAAAGTGTTCTAGTTATGTGGTTTCTAATTATTTTAGTTGTTTCTGCATTAGGATATTTATTTTCTAAGTTTATGATTCTAAACACAAATTACCATTTATTTAGCTATGAATGTGTATTTCAGCTGGAATAAGAATATTTTGCAATGAATCTAAATGCAGAGGGCATTTTTCCCTCTAGTTTTTATTGCAACAGCTGTGTTTCTACACATTCATTTTATAAATATTTTCTACTTTACCCAAATATTATATTTTTCCATCCTTCTATAACACCCAGAGATTATTTATTTTTTTAAATTTAAAAGAAAAGTATTTATTTGTGTGTGTGAGAGAGAGAGAGAGAGAGTGTGCGCACAGGAGCAGGGGAAGGGACAGAAGAAGAAAGACGATTCCCTGATGAGCAGGGAGCCCGATTCTGGACTCAGCCCCAGGACTCTGGAATCACGACCTGAGCCGAAGGCAGACACTTAACTAACTGAGACATCCAAGTGCCCCCAGAGATACTTTAAATATATATATCATTTTTGATCTTGCTATCAGTATACTATATCATATTGTGTTGTTCAAAAAGGCAAACAATATAAGAAAAGAGTACCACATGGAATTGTACACTGTGGAGAACAATGCTCTGTGCTGAAGAAAATGTTGAAAGTAGATAAATCCCATAAATTAGACAGAATAATGCATAAGCAGATAGTTATAAGCATAAATATATTTTGAAAGATCCTAAAGAAAAGGAGTATTGGTAGACATCATTACAGAATCTTTCAAATAAATTAACAAAATTATCATTACTTCTTCAATTACTAACCTTTACATGCACCATTAAATAAATACACAGCTGAAAATTTATGGTAAGCAAGTATTTTTTCCATTTTTGTTGCTACGTGGAAGTCAGTACAATTAGTAATTTTACTTTACCTTAAATAGATAATCTCTTACATAAGTTGCTGTAAAAGAGGAAACTGCTTATGCATGTACCATATCTGTCTTGTTCATCACTGTATTACCTGTACTGAGCAGAGTTCCTTGTGCATAGTGGGAAATAAATATCTGTTTATTGAATGGAAAAATAAGTTCTTGGTTCTATCTGATTTTTCCCATTGGATTCTGTGTTAAATATTGAAGAGTGGGTACCATTTTTGACACTTGCTGGCAACAAAAAAGGTACTAAACGAGATTGTAATACAACTAGTGGGATCTAGCGACAATTACATATCAAAATAGGCACTTATGCTGCACAGTAGGATTCCGGTTAATGTTTCATTCCTTTTTATAAGATACTTTGCTTAAAGTTAACTGGGAACTAGCTATAGACTAGGATTTGTCAAATCTAGGTTGCTTTTCATAGACAAATCCTGTTTATATCACTAGTCCACAGAACTGGATCAAAGAAATAAGGCATAAAAGAGAAAAAAATGGAAGGACCCTTTTTCTCAAACATAATGATTATGAACATGGCGTTTGCTGCTGGAAAATACAAAGAGTTGTAATAGTCATGAGTAATCCTAATGTTTGGACAGCTAGCAGAAAAGATTGGTAGACTGCTTATTTTTTCTGCAAGGTTGTAGACTACAAAATAATAGCTATAACTGGGTTTACTAAAATATTAGCATAACATTTGCACTGAAATGAACCTGACAGAATGATTTCCTGTGAAAATAACTTGTGAAAAAAAATATATCAGCTCTGTTTCTAGAATTGGAGGGAGTGGTAAGGGAGAGGGAAATTTTCCTGAACTGCTAGTATTGAAACTCTATCTACCTGATTTCTTGCAACAATACTTTATTTGACTTGGGGCTGGAGAATATCACATAATGAGATGAGAACGGAAAATAGATTAAATTTAATTGGTGTGTATGTCACAACTGTTCTGTGTAAATACAGAAATTGTTAAAGTCCAATGTCGACCAGCTCCCCAAAGAGAAACCAAGGATGCTCAAGATAATGCAAATCACACAGCGAGGTTTATTTCCAGCTAGCTGGGGTCCAAGCATCTGTCTGGCGCAGCCAGTTTCAGCAAGGACCCCGAATGCAAGAGTCTAGGGGTTTATATTCATTTCAAACAGCAAGCACAAGTCACACAGTAATTCCTTGGTTGGGTGAGATAACACATTAAATTCCCCTCCCCACAGTTCCTGTAATGCCTAAACTTTCCTGGAACTGAGGCAAGGTGCATGAATGGGTTTCTTGACTTAACTGTCCTCATTTGGTAAACACAGGCCTTGTAAAGGCATGAATCACCAGGAGGTCTTAGATATGTAGAGGCCTAAATCATCAGGGAGTTTCAGAGCCTGTTATGGTGGCCTTTAAGCTAAGAAGTCCCTAACGGAAATAAAATTCAACATTATATAAAAGCTACTTCAATCCCTTCAGATTAAGTAATAAATTAAAAAGTACTTAAGGAAAGTAATGCTCAAATTTCATGTTATCCTCACAGTGCCAAACCAGACATTGCCATGTTAGCCAAATTGGTGTATAATAGAAGTCTTAAAAGTGTCATTATAAAAGGATAGATTACATTTTTCCTATCATCTCTAATTAGTTTTGTGTTTGTTCAGAACCAATTTAATCTCTTTGATCCTCCATAAGCAACAGGTAAATAGAATGATTTCAAAGTGGATTAAAATTAGAATCCTTTTCTCTCTTGACTTAGCACAATATTTCACAAAGTTACATTTGGAATTACCCTCGTAGATGAATATCTGTGTGCAAAATAATAGTGGGATTAAAGCTGAAAATTTCAAGCAAACTTAAGTTACAGTGAACTGAGCAGAGAAGAGATGGGGGAAACATTACAAGTTCCACTTTTCAAATTCATTCATTTATTTATTCATGCATCAGATATTTACAAAGGACCTACTATGAGTTAGATGTTGGGAATATACTGGTAAATAAGATAAATAATATAGATAACAAGTGATTATAAAATAAACCAATAACTTCAGGTAGTGGTAAGTGTAATGAAGGAACTAAAACAGGGTGATGTGATAGTGACTGGCAGTCACTTCCTCAGGTTTATGGAGTGAACTTACATAAAGTGGTGAGGAAAGGACCCTCTGAGGTGATGATACCTGAGCAATGTTCTTCATATTGAGGACTCAGTGTGAGGGAAGAGCACTGCTGACAGAGAAAACAGACGATGCATTGGTACTGAGGTCAGATGACTGTAAGTTTAGTTGTTTGAAAAAAATAAAGATTATTGTTTAAAGTTTCTGACCCAAAGGAAAAAAAAATAATTTCACATATGTTGGAGGGGTAAGTAGGACCAAATCATGTAGTGCCAACAGAGTTTTGTAAACAGTTTCATTCTATCTCTATGCAATGGGAAACATAATCATTTGGGGTTCATGAAGAGAGTAACATGACCTGATTATACTTTTGTATGAGAATGTGAGTAGGAGAGGGAGGCCAGAATGAATGGAGATAGGTCAGCTATGAAGGCATTGTACAAATTCAGATGAAAGATGACAATATTTTAAATCAGAGTAATTACAGTGTAGAACACTCATTTAGAGCCTACCTTATGCCATAACATAGAAAATATGCTATATCTACTCAACTGAGATTGACCATGTTTTCCTTCCATAAGGAAAGATCTGATTTCACAATGGAAAAGATATAGTTGATGACATGTGAGCAAAATCACATTTTATCCTATTTTTGTTACTTTCAATAGAAAAAAATATTCTAAGAAATAACTTCACTGTGAGGACTAACATAGGTGAATTTCTAGAAAAAAATCCTCAATATCCTCAGATTTTTCATGATCTACCTCATTTTTCATGATCTACCTCATTTTCAGTTGTCACAAGAGTTGGATGGGGAGGTATTCATACAGGCATCTAATAAGTAGATGCCGGGGATGTTGCTAAACATTCTACAATACACAGGGCTATCTTCTACACAAGAAAAATAAGTGTCCAGCCCAAAATGGTGCTGAGACTAAGAAACCCTGATCTATCTTTACTTTTTTTTTGCTTGGGTTTAATTCTGACTCTCCTTTAAGGACACTGCCTTCCCTGTAGTTTTTTTTTTTTTTTTTAGTTTTCTTTTCATTTTATTTATTTATTTATTTTATTGTTACTAAATTTTTTTTCCAGTGTTCCAAGATTCATTCCCCATTCCGCACACCCAGTGCTCCACGCTTTAGGTGTCCCCAGTACCCACAACCAGGCTCTCCCATCCCTCTACCCCCCTCCCTCCAAGTCCCTCAGTTTGTTTCTATGTCCAAAGTCTCTGTTGTTTCATTTCCCTCCCTAGATTACCCTAGTTCCCATTTACTTTCCTTCTCCCACTGTCCTCCAGTTTACCCCTCATGCACCGCAAGTAAGTGAAACCATGCGATACTTGAATTTCTCTTCCTGGCTTATTTCACACAGCATAATCTCTTCCAGTCCGGTCCATGTTGCTACAAAAGTTGGATATTCATCCTTTCTGGTGGAGGCATAGTACTCCATTGTATAAATGTACCACATCTTCTTTATCCATTCACTGTTGATGGGCACCTTGGCTCTTTCCACAGTTTGGCGATTGTGGCCATTGCTGCGATGAACATTGGGGTGCATATGGCTCTTATTTTCACTACATCCGTATCGTTGGGGTAAATGTCCAGTAGAGCAATTGCAGGGTCATAGGGTAGCTCTATGTTTAATTTTTTAAGGAATCTCCACACTGTTTTCCAAAGCGGCTGCACCAGTTTACATTCCCACCAACAGTGTAAGAGCATTCCCCTTTCTCCGCAGCCTCTCCAAAACTTGTTGTTTTCTGTCTTGTTAATTTTGGCCATTCTGACTGGTGTAAGGTGGTATCTTAGAGTTTTGATTTGAATTTCCCTGATAGCTAGTGACGCTGAACATTTTTTCATGTATCTGTTAGCCGTTTGTATATCTTCTATGAAGAAGTGCCTCTCTTGCCTATTTTTTGATGTGATCATCTTCTTTTTGGGTGTTGAGTTTGAGTAGTTCTTTATAGATCTTGGATACCAGCCCTGTGTCTGTAGTGTCATTTGCAAATATCTTCTCCCATTCTGTGGGTTGCCTCTTTGTTTTGTTGATTGTTTCCTTTGCTGTACAGAAGCTTTTTATTTTGATGAAGTCCCAGAAGTTCATTTTCACTTTTGTCTCCTTTGCCTTTGGAGACGTGTCTTGAAAGAAGTTGCTGGGGCCGATGTCAAAGAGGTTACTGCCTATGTTCTCTTCCAGGATTTTGATGGATTCCTGCCTCACGTTGGGGTCTTTCATCCATTTTGAGTTTGCCTTTGTGTGTGGTGTAAGAGAATGGTCTAGTTTCATTCTTCTATATGTAGCTGTCCAATTTTCCCAGCACCATTTATTGAAGAGGCTGTCCTTTTTCCACTGGATATTTTTTCCTGCTTTGTCAAAGATGATTTGACCATAGATTTGTGGGTCCATATGTGGGCTCTCCACTCT
>PITA01000460.1:0-258634 GCA_004023965.1 Spilogale gracilis
CCCTCCAAGTCCCTCAGTTTGTTTCTGTGTCCAAAGTCTCTCATGTTTCATTTCTCTCCCTGAATTACCCTACTTCCCATTTACTTTCCTTCTCCTACTGTCTTCTATATTACCCCTTATGCACCACAAGTAAGTGAAACCATGGGATACTTTTTTAAAAAAATAATTTGATTTTATTTTTATTACACTATAGTTAAATAACACTGTTTTATTAGAGTCACTATATTGTTTCAACAATTCCATATATTACTCAGTACTCATCAAGATAAGTGTACTGTTAATCACCTTCACTTATTTCTCCTGTGCCTCTACTTACCTCCCCTCTGGTTTCAAGTCTCACATTTAGGTCTTTAATTCATTTTTAACATTTTAATTCCACTATAGGCAACATACAGTGTTATATTGGTTTCAGGTGTACAATATAGTGATTCAACAATACCATATATCACTCAGTGCTCACCATGACAAGATTCTTTATCCATTTTGAGTTTATTTTTGTGTATGGTGTAAGAGAAAGTCCATTCTTTTTCACATAGCATCCAGTTTTCCCAACATGATGTGTTGAATAGACTACCTTTTTCACATTGCCTATTCTTGCCTCCTTTGTTGAAGATTAATTGACCATAAAATGGTGGGTTTATTTCTGGGTTCTGTATTCTGTTACATTGATCTATGTGTCTATTTTACTGCTAGTACCATAGTGTTTTGATTACTAGAGCTTTGTAGTATAACTTTAAATCCACAATTATGATATGTCCAGGTTTGTTTTTCTTTTTCAGGATTGCTTTGACTACAGGGTCTTTTGTAGTTCCATACAAATTTGGGGACTGTTGGTTCTAGTTCTGTGAAAGATGCTGTTTGTATTTTAATGGGCATTGCATTAAATTTGTAGATTGCTTTGAGTTGTATGGGCTTTTTAATGATATTTGTTCTTCCAGTCTCTGAGCATGGAATGTCTTTCCAATTTTTTGTTTCATCAATTTTTTTTATCAATGTTTTATACTTTTCAGAGTATAGATCTTTCGCTTCTTTGGTTAAGTTTATTTCTAGGTGTTTTATTTTTGGTGCATTTGTAAATGAGTTTTTTCTTAATTTTTCTTTCTGATGCTTCATTGTTAGTGTTTAGAAATGCAACAGATTTATGTACATTGATTTTTGTATGCTGAAAACTTACCGAATTCATTTATCAATTCTAATAATTTTTTGTGGAGTCTTTAGGATTTTCTATATATAATATTATGCCACCTACAAATAGTGAAAATTTTACACCTTCCTTACCAATTTGCATGTCTTTTATTCCTTTTGTTTGTCTAATTGCTATGGCTAGGACTTATAGTACTGTGCTGAATAAAAATGGTGAGACTGGATATCCTTGTCTTGTTCCTATTTTTAGGGGAAAAGCTCCCGGTTTTTCCCTATTGAGTATGATGTAAACCGTGGGTTTTTCATATATGGCCTTTATTATTTTGAAGCATGTTCCCTCTAAATCTATTTTGTTGACAGTTTTCATCATGGATTGATGTTGTACTTTGTCAGGTGCTTTTTCTGCATCTATTGAAATGATCGTATGGTTTTTATCCTTTCTCTTATTGATGTAATGTATCACATTGATTTGCAAATATTGAACCACCTTGCAACCCAAGAATAAATCCCACTTAATTGTCCTGAATGATTTTTTTAAAACGTATTGTTGGATTCAATTTGGTAATATTTTGTTGAGAATTTTTGCATCTATGTTCATCAGAGGTATTGGCCTCCAGTTCTCTTTTCTGTAGTGTCTTATCTAGTTTTGGTATCAGGGTAATGCTGTCCTCATAGAATGAATTTGGAAGTTTTCCTTCCTCTTCATTTTTTGGGAATAGTTTGAGAAAAATAGGTACTAACTCTTCTTTAAATATTTGGTCACCTGTGAAGCCATCTGGTCCTGGGCTTTGTTTATTGAAAATTTTTTTGATTACAGATTCAATCTTATTCCTGGTAATAGGTCTATTCAAATTTTATATATCTTCTTCATTTAGTTTGGGAGGTTATAAATTTGTAGGAATTTATCCATTTCTTCTAGATTTTCCAACTTGCTGATGTATAATTTTCATAATATTCTCTTGTAATCCTTTGTATTCTGGTGGTGTCAGTTGTTATTCCTCCTCTTTCACTTCTGCTTTTGTTTGTTTGAATCCTCTCTCTCCTTCTCTCTCTCTTTTGATGAATTTGGCTAAAGGTTTATTTTTTAATTAATTTTTATTTTTTCCATAACATAGCCACTCTATCCCTCCTTCCCACCTCCCAGCAAGTCTCAATTTGTTTCCCGAGATTAAGAGACTCTTATGGTTTGCCTTTCTCCCTGGCCCCATCTTCATTTTTTCCCTCCCTACCCACCACAACCCCCTGCCCTGCCTCTCAAATTCCTCATATCAGAGAGATCATATGATAATTGTCTTTCTCTGGTTGACTTATTTTACTCAGCGTAATACCCTCCAGTTCCATCAACGTCATTGCAAATAGCAGAACTTCATTCTTTTTGATGGCTGCATACTGTTTCATTTTATATATATACCACATTTTCTTTATCCACTCATCTGTTAATGGACATCTAGGTTCTTTCCATTGTTTGGCTATTGTGGACGTTGCTGCTATAAACATTCAGGTACATGTGTCCCTTCGGATCCCTACATTTGTATCTTTAGGATACCCAGTAGTGTGGTTGCCTGGTTGTAGGGTAGCTCTATTTTCAACTTTTTGCGGAATATCCATACTGTTTTCCAGAGTGGCTGCAGCAGCTTGCATTCCCACCAACAGTGTAGGAGGGTGTTCACCAACATCTATCCTGCATCCTCGCCAACATCTGTCATTTCCTGACTCGTTAATTTTAGTCATTCAGACTGGTGTAGGTGGTATCTCACTGTGCTTTTGATTTGTATTTCCCTGATGCTGAGGAATGTTGAGCACTTTTTCATGTGTCTGTCGGCCATTTGGATGTCTTCTTTGGAGAAATGTCTGTTCATGTCTTCTACCCATTTCTGGATTATTCGTTCTTTGGGTGTTGAGTTTGGTAAGTTCTTCATAGATTTTAGATACTAGCCCTTTATCTGATTTGTCATTTGCAAATATCTTCTCCCATTCTGTCAGTTGCCTTTTGGTTTGTTGACTATTTCTTTTGCTGTGCAAAAGCTTTTTATCTTGATGAAGCCTCAATAGTTCATGTTTGCCCTTGTTTCCCTTGCCTTTGGTATTGTTTCTAGGAAGAAGCTGCTGCAGCTGAGGTTGAAGAGGTTGCAGTCTGTGGATTTTGATGGATTCCTGTCTCACACTGAGGTCTTTTATCCATTCTGAGTCTATTTTTGTGTGTCGTGTAAGGAAATGGTCCAGTTTCTTTCTTCTGCATGTGGCTGTCCAATTTTCCCAACACCAGTTGTTGAAAAGACTGCCTTTTTTTCCATTGGACATTCTTTCCTGCTTTGTTGAAGATTAGTTGACCATATAGTTGAGGGTCCATTTCTGGGCTCTCTATTCTGTTCCCTTGATCTATGTGTCTGTTTTTGTGCCAGTACCGTACCGTCTTGATGATTACAGCTTTGTAATAGAGCTTGAAGTCTGGAATTGTGATGTCACCAACTTTGGTTTTCTTTTTCAACATTCCTCTGGCTATTCAGGGTCTTTTCTGGTTCCATATAAATTTTAGAATTATTTGTTCCATTTCTTTGGCAAAAATTGATGGGATTTGATAGGGATTGCATTAAATGTGTAGATTGCTCTAGGTAGCATAGACATTGTCAAAATATTTGTTCTTTCAGTGCATGAGCATGGAATATTTTTCCATTTCTTCGTGTCTTCCTCAATTTCTTTCATGAATACTTTATAGTTTTCTGAGTACAGATTCTTTGCCTCTTTGATTAGGTTGATTCCTATGTATCTTATGATTTTGGGTGCAATTGTAAATGGGGTCGACTCCTTAATTTCTCTTTCCTTTGTCTTGTTGTTGGTGCATAGAAATGCAACTGATTTCTGTGCATTGGTTTTATATCCTGACACTTTACTGAATTCCTATATGAGTTCTCACAGTTTTGGAATGGAGACTTTTGGGTTTTCCACATAAAGTAACATATCATCTGCAAAGAGTGAGAGTTTGACTTCTTCTTTGCTGATTTGGATGCCCTTTATTTCTTTTTGTTGTCTAATTGCTGAGGCTAGGACTTCTAGTACCATGTGGAATAGCAGTGATGATAGTGGACAGCCCTGCCGTGTTCTTGACTTTAGGGGAAAAGCTCTCAGTTTTTCCCCATTGAGAATGAGATTCACTGTGGGTTTCTCATAGATGGTTTTTATTATATTGAGGTATGTATCCTCTATCCATAAACTGTGAAGAGTTTTGATCAAGAAAGCATGCTCTACTTTGTCAAATGCTTTTTCAACCTTTATTGAAAGTATCATATGGTTCTTGTTCTTTCTTTTATTAATGTACTGTATCACATTGATTGATTTGTGGATGTTGAACAAACCTTGCAGCCCAGGAATAAATCCTACTTGGTCTTGGTGAATAATCCTTTTAAGGTACTGTTGGATCCTATTGGCTAGGATTTTGGTGAGAATTTTTGCATCCATGTTCTTCAAGGATATTGGTCTGTAATTCTCCTTTTTGTATGTAATCCCCAATCTCTTTGTCTGGTTTTGGGATCAAGGTTATGCTGGCCTCATCAAATGAGTATGAAAGTTTTCCTTCCATTTCTACTTTTTGGGACAGTTTCAGAAGAATAGATATTAATTCTTTAAATGCTTGATAGAATCCCCCTGGGAAGCCATATGGCCCTGGGTTATTGATTGTTGGGAGGTTTTTGATGACTGCTTCAATATCCTTACTGCTAATAGGTCTGTTCAGGTTTTCTATTTCTTCCTGGTTCAGTTTTGATAGTTTATAAGTCTCTAGGAATGCATCCATTTCTTCCAGATTGTCAAATTTGCTGGTATATACTTGTTCATAATATGTTCTTAGAATTGTTTGTATTTCTTTGGTTTTGGTTGTAATCCCTCCTCTTTCATTCATGATTTTATTAATTTCTCTTTTCTTTTTGATAAGTCTGGCCAGGGATTTATCCATCTTGTTAATTCTTTCAAAGAACCACCTCCTAATTTCATTAATTTGTTCTACTGTTCTTTTGGTTTCTATTTCATTGATTTCTGCTCTTATCTTTATTATTTCTCTTCTCCTGCTGGGTTTAGGCTTTCTTTCCTGTTCCTTCTCCAGCTCCCTTAGGTGTAGGGTTAGGTTGTGTACTTGAGACCTTTCTTGTTTCTTGAGAAAGGGTTTTAATGGTGTATACTTTCCTCTCAGGACCGCATTTGCTGTGTCCCACAGATTTTGAATAGTTTTGTTTTCATTTTCAATTGTTTCATAAATTTTTAAAAATTCTTCTTTAATTTCCTGGTCGACCCATTCATAATTTAGTAGGATACTCCTTAGCCTCCTTGTATCTGAGTTCTTTCCAACTTTCGTCTTGTAGTTAAATTCTAGTTTCAAAGCACTGTGGTCTGAAAATATGAAGGGAATGATCCCAACCTTTTGGTACCTGTTGAGACCTGATTTGTGACCCAGGATGTGATCTATTCTGGAGAATGTCCCATGTGCACTAGAGAAGAATGTGTATTCTGTTGTTTTGGGATAGAATGTCCTGAATATATCTGTGATGTCCATTTGGTCCAGTGTGTCATTTTTTTAAAAATATTTTATTTATTTATTTGACAGAGAGAGATCACAAGTAGGCAGAGAGGCAGGGAAAGAGAGAGAGGAGGAAACAGGCTCCCTGCCGAGCAGAGAGCCCGATGCGGGCCTTGATCCCAGGACTCTGAGATCATGACCTGAGCTGAAGGCAGAGGCTTTAACCCACTGAGCCACCCAGGCGCCCCAGTGTGTCATTTAAAGCCATTATTTCCTTGTTCATATTTGCTTAGATGATTTGTCTGTTTCAGTGAGGGGAGTGTTAAAGTCCCCTACTATTGTATTATTGTCAATGTGTTTCTTTGATTTGGTTATTAATTGGTTTATATAATTGGCTGCTCTCATGTTAGGGGCATAGATATTTTAAATTGTTAGATCTTCTTGTTGGACAGAACTTTTCAGTATGATATAGTGTCCTTCCTCATCTTTTATTATAGACCTTGACTTAAAAGATAATTGGTCTGATGTAAGGATTGCCACCCCAGCTTTCTTTTGATGTCCATTAGCATGGTAATTGTTTTCCATCCCCTCACTTTAAAACTGGAAGTGTCTTTGGGTCTAAAATGAGTTTCTTGCAGACAGCATATCAATGGGTCTTGCTTTTTTTAAAATCCATTCTGATACCCTGTGTCTTTTGATTGGGGCATTTAACACATATATATTCAGGGTAACTATTGAAAGATATGAATTATTGCCAGTGTATTGCCTGGTGACCGTTACTGTGTATTGTCTCTGTTACTTTCTGGTTTGTTACTTTTAGGCTCTCTCTCTCCTTAGAGGACTCCTTTCAATATTTTCTGTAGCGCTGGTTTGGTGTTTGCAAATTCTTTTAGTTTTTGTTTGTTCTGGAAGCTTTTTATCTCTCCTATTTTCACTGACAGCATAGCTGGATATAGTATTCTTAGCTGCATATTTTTCTCATTTAGTGCTCTGAATATATCATTCCAGTGGGTCTCTGTGGAGAGGTCTACTGCCAATCTAATATTTCTGCCATTGTATATTATAGACCTCTTCTCCCAAGCTGCTTTCAGGATTTTCTCTTTGTCACCGAGACTTGTAAATTTTACTATTTGATGATGGGGTGTGGACCTATTTTTACTGATTTTGAGAGGGCTTCTCTGTGCCTCCTAGATTGCCCTTCAACAAATTAGGGAAATTATCTGCTATAATTTTCTCCAATATACCTTCTGCCCCTCTTTCTCTTTCTTCTTCTTCTGGAATCCCAATTATTCTAATATTGTTTCATCTTATGGTAGCACTTATCTCTTGAATTCTCCCTTCATGGCCCAGTAGTTGTTTGTCTCTCTTTTTCTCAGCTTCTTTATTTTCCATCATTTGGTCTTCCATGTCACTAATTATCTCTTCTTCCACATTTATCCTAGCAGTAAGAGCCTCCATTTTTTATTGCACTTCATTAATAGCTTTTTTTATTTCAACTTGGTTAAATTTTAGTTTTTTTATTTCTCCATAAAGGGATTTTGTTTTTCTAGGAAGGGATTCTCTAATATATTCCATGCTTTTTTTGTGTCCAGCTAGCACCTTGATAATTGTCATTCTGAACTCTAGCTCTGACATATTACTAATATCCCTACTGATTATGTCCCTAGCCATCAGTACTGCCTCTTGTTTTTTGAGGGTTTTTTTTAAGGTGAGTATTTCTGCCTTGTCATCTTATCCAGATAAGAATAAATGAATGAGAGAACAAAATATTAAAAGGGTAGTGATGACCCCAGAACAATATACACTAACCAAATCAGAAGATACATGAAACCGGAGGGAGACGAAAGGAAAAAAATCTATATCTATGTCACCTATCTTTATCTATATGTCTCTCTCTATATATATGATTAGATTGGTGAATAGAAGAGAACCACACACTGGATTTTAGGTGTATTTTGGTCTGTTAGAAGAAACTGCCTCTCAAAATTTTAAAGAAAGAAAAACTTATATGTGTACAAAAATAATGGTATACACAATGAAGGGCTGGAATATGACTATAAAGATGAAAGTTAAAAGAGATTCTAAAAAAACAATTGGTAAGATAAGAAGTTGGTTGAAAAAAGGAAAAAGAAAAAAAAAGAGGAAAGAATGTGATGAGGCTGGAGACTAGAACAAAGACATGTGCTAAATTTAGGGTTTATTTTTTCTATTAGAAGATACTCTATCCCAAAATTTTAAAGAAAGAAAAACCTATATGTATACAAAAATAAGCTTAAGGACAATGAAGGGATAGATAGACTATGACTAAAACAATAAAATTTTTTTAAAAGACCTTTTTTAAAAAAGGTATTGATAAGATAAAATAGTTAAAAAATGTTAAAATAGGAAAGAGAAAAAATTTAAAAAAAATAAGAAAAAAATGAAATTAAAAAAATTTAACTTTGAAAGAATAAAGAATCATGAGAAAAAGCCATGAATTCCATGTGGTACATTTCCCTAGCTCTGGAGTTTTACAGTTCTCATTGATCCATGTGCTTGGTCTTGGATGGTTCTTGGTTCTCACTGATCTTCTGGGGGCGAGGCCTGTTGTATTGATTCTCAAATGTCTTTGCCCGAGGCAGAAGTGCCCCACCCTTGCCAGCGGCCAGGCTAAGCAATCTGCTCGTTTTTTTTTTTTTTTTCTCTCCGTAACTTTTGTTCCTTGAATGCTTTTCATACAGCTTTGGAGGACCGGAATGAAGATGGCAGCCTCCTGGTCTCCGACCCTGAGGAGCCAAGAGCTCTGGGCCCCACTCCTCAGTGCATCCCCAGAGAAAAGCCATCAATCACGCCTGTCTCCCTGGTCTCTGGCCGCGCTCTGTGCTCAGCCAGCCTGTGACCAAGCATTTATATCTCTGGCGCTCGGTCCAATTTGGAATCTCCAAACACAGCAGATTCCTACAACATGCTCCTCCTGGTGGAGGAAGGAGGGGGTCTCCCCGAATTTGCCACTTGTGGGGCCCCCGCTTGAAGAGCAGTGGCCTGACTGCACCTTGGATCACCATTTAAGGTAAGCCCAAGCTGAGAACCCCCTCCTGGGCTCCGTCTCTGCAGCCGGCTTCCCTGCTCAGAAATCTGGGAGCTCTGCCATGCTCAGGCACCTCTAGTCCTTCTGTGACCCAGCGGTTCCTGAGACCACACTGTCTCTGCAAGGGCCCCACCCCCTGCTTAGCCTCTGGGGCGACGTCCCTCACTGGAGCAGACTTCTAAAAGTTCCAATTTTGTGCTCTGCTGTTCTACTGCTGGCCGTGAGCTAGCCCCTCCCCCTGCTGTCTGTCTTCCCAAATGTCACCTCTGATTCACTTCTTCGTGCGTCCTACCTTCCAGAAAGTGGTTGCTTTTGTGTTCCTAGAATTGCTGCTCTTCTCTTTGATCTCCTGTTGAGTCTGTAGGTGTTCTGACTGATTTGATAACCATCTAGCTGAACTCCCGGGACCCGATGATATCTAGTTCTCCACTCCTTTGCCATCTTGCTCCCACTCCTGGCTAAAGGCTTATTAACTTTTTTGATCTTTTCATAGAACCAGCTCCTGGTTTCATTGATCCATTCTATTGGGTTTTTTAAAGCCCCTTTTTCATTTAATTCTGCTCTAATCTTTATTATTTCCTTCCTTCTCCTGGTTTTGGATTTTCTTTGTTCTTTTTCTAGCTCCTTTAAGTGAAAGTTTCGGTTGTTTGAGATTTTTCTTACTTCTTGAGGTAGGCAGCTATTGCTCTAAACTTCCTACTTATAACAGCTTTTCCTGCATCTCAAACATTTTGGAACATTGTGTTTTTCATTTTCATCTGTATCCAGGTATATTTTGATTTCTTCTTTGATTTCTTTCATTATTGTATTACTATCAATTATTTCCTTTATGTCTATTAGTAATTGCTTTTGTATTTGGGTGCTCCCATGTTGGGTGTATAGATAGTTATATTTGTTATATCTTCTTGTTAGATTGTTCCCTTTTTGGTTACATACCGTCCTTTGTGTCCTGTTACAGTCTGTTTTAAGGTCATTTTTTTCTGATATAAGTATTGCTACTCCAGCTCTTTTTTCACAATCATTTGTATGATAAATTCTTCATCCTTTCACTTTCAATTTGCATGATTCTTTAGCACTGAAATAAATCTCTTGTAGGTAGCATATAGATGGGTCTTTTTTAACCCATTCCATCACACTATGTCTTTTTAAGTTTTATTTTCTTTTAGAGAGAGGCAGAAAGAGGTGGCGGGCAGAGGGAAAGAAGGAATCTCAAGCAGGCTCCATGCCCAGCTTGGAACCCAACATGGACCTTGCTCTCACAACCCTGAGATCATGACCTAAGCTGAAATCAAGAGTTGGATGCTTAACCAAATGAGCCATCTAGGCACCTCACCCTGTGTTTTTTGATTTGAGCATTTAGTCCATGTATAGTCAAAGTAATTATTGATAGGTATGCATTTATTGTCATTTTCTTACTTGTTTTATATCTGTTTTTATATTTCTTCTCTGTTTCTTTCTTTCCTTGCTTTCTTAAGAACTAGGGTTTCTTTAAGGATATATTTGGATTCCCTTCTTTTTATTTTTTGCATATTACTTATTTTTGATTTGTGGTTACTATTCGGTTTGTATATATTATCTTCTACATATAATAGTCTATATTAGGTTGATGGTACCTTAAGTTTGAACCCATTCTTTACCCTTCTTCTTTTCATGCTTTAGGTACATGGTGTCATCTTTTATATTCTTTTATTTCATGAGTGTTTTGACTGAGAGATTTTTTTAAAGATTTTATTTATTTATATGATAGAGCAAAACACAGCTAGAGAGGGAACACAAGCAGGGGGAGTTAGAGAGGGAGAAGCAGGCTTCCCGTCGAGCAGGGGGCCTGATGCTGTGCTCGATCCCAGGACTCCATGATCATGATCTGAGCCAAAAGCAGACGCTTAATGACTGAGCCACTCAGGTGCCCCGGAGAGAATTGTTTTAGGTACATGGTGTCATTCTCTATATTCTTTTATATTGTGAGTGTCTTGACTGAAAGATTTTAGAGATATACTTATTTTTACTGCTTTTGTGCTTTCTACTTTTCTTACCTTTACTTATGGTTTTTCCTTTATACTCAGAGTACCCATTAACATTTCTTCTGATGCTAGTTAGTGGTCATAATTCCTTTAATTTTTGTTTGTCCAGGAAACTCTTTATCTCTTCTTCTAATCTGAATGATAGCCTTGCTGGATAGTCTTCTTAGTTGCAATTTTTTTTTCTCTTTCAGTGCTTTGAATATCTATCATGCCACTTTCTTCTAGCCTGCAAAGTTTCTGCCTTTGTATGTTACTGTTTTCTTTTATCTTGCTACTTATAATATTCTCTACATCACTATTTTCTGCCATTTTTATTACTGTGTCTTTTTGTGGACCTCCTAGGGTTGATTTTGTTGGGGGATCTCTATTTCTCCAGGACATGGATTTCTGTTTCCTTTCCCAGATTAGGGAAGTTTTCAGCTATTATTTCTTCAAATAAATCTTCTACCTGCTTTTGTCTCTCTTTACCTTCTGGGATCCCTGTAATGTGAATTTTATTATACTTGTTGGTGTTGTTAAGTTCCCTAATTCTATTCTCATTTTGCATAATGTTTTTCTCTCACCTGTTCAGCTTGTTTACTTTTTACTTTCCATTACTTTGTCCCCTAGATCACTGATTCATTCTTTTTCTCCTCTTAGTTTGCTATTTATTCCATCTAGTGTATTTTTAATTTCATGTATTATATTCTTCATCTTATTGGTTCTTTTTAAATCTTTTTGTTAAGTGTCTCACTAATGTCCTCCACCCTTTTCTCAAGCTCAGTGAGTACTTTTATAATCATTACTTCAATTCTCTACCAGGCATATTACTTATCTCAATTTTGCCTAGTTCTCTTGCTGTGGTTTTGTCCTGTTCTTTCATTTGGGACATACTACTCTGTCTTCTCATTTTGTCTACTTCTCCATGTCAGTTTCTGTGTGCTATGTCTCTTGTTCTTAAAAGGAGTGTCCTTTTGAAGATGAGGTCCTGTAGTGTCCTGCTGTGTAATGTCCCCTTTTCACCAGAATCTGGAGCTTCAAGGGTATCTCCTATGTGTGTTGCATGTGCCCTGCTGTTGTGGCTGAGCAGTCTTTTCCTTCAGCTCCATTGTCTGCAGTGCCTCTCTTTCTGTTGTGGGCAGTGTTTGGTTCCTGTGGTATTAGTGGGCCAGACTTGGGCCTCCTTGGGGTTGAATTGAGTCAGACCAGGCATTTTCCAGAGATGCCATAGCACCAAACTACAGGATGCTTTCCCTGTTTTGTTCCCCAACAAGCTTTTATTAGTGGATGGGACTGACAGTCAGACCAGCTGTCTTGCCCCAGTCCCACTGCTAAGGCTGCAGTCTGGCTGCCCTCTTCCCAGGACAGGAGTCACTTTAAAGTGGTGTTGGTCTCTGTCAGGGCTGCTTGCACACTGCCAAGCTTGTGGTACCACTTTGGATGGGCTCTGGCCAACAGCATATAGGAGGGGCAGCTCTGCAAAGTGTGAGGGGAGGGTAAGTACTGCATTAGCAAGGGCTGAATGCTGGACCTCTGCCACAGCCACCTGAACTGAGGCCAACCAGGTTATAGGGGCGAGAGCTGCAAAGCATGGAGGTGGGGGGGTGGGAAGTGTGGTGTTCGCAAGCTTTGTGCCAAGTCTCTGGAGGAGGAGACCTGTAACACCAGGACCACAACAGGCCTGGCTGGATACATGGTGTTAGCAAGTGAGGTTGACATCACACTAGTTCCTGCAGATGGTTGTGTGTTTATGCTGGGCTGCAGGGGAGGGAAAGAGAGCCTGCTAGATCCTTTGTTCCTGGAGGAGTCTTACAACGATCTCTGTCCCTCTAGGATACACTCCGAATTTAATAACTCTCCCTCCTGTGTGACCCAATTGTTTTTCAAACTACTGCTTCTTTGCTGCATCTCTGTGGGCTGTTTGTTGTACTGTATCTTTAAGGATGGGGACTCAGTTTCCCTTCATACTCCCAGGTCTTCCAGAGCTGAGCCCACTGATGTTTAAAATTCTAAGTTTTAAGTCCTACCGATTGTAAGAACTCATGCAATTCGGTCCCTTTGGTTTTCAAAGCCAGATGTCATGGGGATTTGTCTTTCCAGTGCAAGCTCCCTGGTGTGATCATCTCTTTCTCTCCTCTCTCAGTGCCCATGGCTCCCTTCCTCCTACAGACAGTCCAGTGTGTCTGTTTAGCTCCACTATTGAGTCTCAAGCTTTCCTACCTGTCGGAGACGGTGCGTGATCCGCCCCTCCTGCCATGCCGCAAGCCACCTGCATGGTCAATTAGGTGATTGCCCTCTGCAAGGCAGGGAACACCGACCCTCCTACAAAGTGTGAGGAGTTTGCGTGGGGCAGCGGTTTCTCCACCCTGCTTGTTTGCCATTCTTTGTGCAGAATGCTGGTCATTTAAAAACCATGTCTGGGGTATAGCAGAATGCTTTGTTTCTACTTACCATCACGAAAAATAGCTTAATCTTAGACATCCTGCAGCCCTGTGGAAGAGATTGTCAGGGTTTTTAAATGGTTAAATAAAGGGCTTAATATAAGAAATAAAACGTACTAACAAGAACATTGCCACGCACACAAAGGATCCATAAATAAAGAGTTCTGTATCCAGTCATGGAAAACAGGCTTGAACAAGTACTTTTAGCCTTGCAAAATAAGTTATCTTTCTCCTTGATGCCAGACTAACCTTTGGTCATTGTATTAATAATGTAGCTAAAACTTTGTACATAACTCATCTAAGCCTTTCAATTGCCTTCTTGTTTGCAAGACCTGCTTAAAAAACACCATATCATTAGTCTACCCTTTATCATCTAGGCACCAAATGTAAGAAACTGTAAAAAGACCTTACTGAACAACATGTCCTTGGTTTGGTTCAGGGAGTTAACTCTGAACTGTAGATAGGTGCACCTGCAAAAACATGTTTCACTAATCAAAGCATGATGTTTCTCTAACAAAGACACTGTGTAGAAAAAATCACCCTCTGTACTTGTTGCCTATAAATAAAGACACTGAAAGTGAGCAAAGCAGAGATGCCTGGCAGGTGATCGGAAAAGAATCTTCCGGGCTCTCTCATTTCGTATCGCCGACTCCATCACCACCTTCTGGAAGCTCAGACTGTTGTCGGGGCTGGCTCCCGGCACCTACCCTCTTTAATGTGGCCTGTTCTCTACCTTTAGTTGTGGAGCTTGTTCTGCCAGTCTTCAGGTTGTTTTCTGGGTTATTTACACTGGTGTGAATGCTATCTCATGTACCCCTGGGATGAAATGAGCTTAGGCTTCTCCTGCTCTGCCATCTTCCCAGCATCTCTGGGAATCACTGTATTTATGACTGAGCAACCTTTGTACAGTTGCCAGATAAAACACAGGATGTCCAGGGGCATGTGGGTGGCTCAGTTGGTTAAGCAACTGCCTTTGGCTCAGGTCATGATCCTGGAGACCCAGGATCGAGTCCAACATCGAGCAGGGAGCCTGCTTCTCCCTCTCTCACTCCCCCTGCTTGTGTTCCCTCTCTGGCTGTGTTTCTCTCTGTCAAATAAATAAAAATTAAAAAAAAATACAGGATGTCCAGTTAAATTTAGATGTCAGATGCAATGAATCATTTTTAGTGTGTTTCCCAGATATTTCATGAGACATGCTAATGCATTACATGTCATTTATCTGAAATTCAATTTTTCCTGTATTTTTCTTTCCTAAATCTGGCAACCTAGTTGTGTTTTGTTTCTTGGGCAAAGCAGGACACTTGTAAGCCCTCTGTCATTTTCTCTGCAGTATCTTCAAGTATCCATGTCTGTCTGTGTTGTATTTATGGAGGACTTTTTATTCCCCTTAAGCTAAGTTACAGTGGCATAAATTTGTGGGGTGTGTGTGTGTGTGTGTGTGTGTGTGTGTGTGTGTTTGTGTGTGTCTTTCTTTGCTCATTATGCTCCCTGCAAAATGCTGAACTAAACAGCACTGGACTCAAAGTGTTGTAACTCATGAATGGATATGATCTTCCAGCCTATTTTATGCTTCCAAATAGCATCTGATACTTTAGGCTTAAGGCCACTAACAAAAGATGTGCAGATTGTTGTTGGGGTGTTAGCACTGATACCCAGCTCTGAGTATTCCTTTAATGTGGTTTATAGTGGGTCCCTGAAATTAGAGACAGATTCATCACACCCTTGTTGACAGGTTTGGATTGTTCCTCAGTCAATGCAAGAGGGAAAAACCTTCAGGGATTGCCTTGAAGATGTTTCCTTCTGTCTCTGCTCAGGCAGATCCTGTCCCATTTCTCAAAACTTAGCTCAGATACCTTGTCTTCCATGCAGTGTTCTGTCTCTATGGTTTTTGCATGGTTGGAGAGTTCTGAAGGTAGGGATTTAAAAGTTAGAGGGAGCTGAGAAAGGGAAAGAGGAGGAGAAGGAGAACAGAACAAAGGACAGAGAACAGGAGATGTACAAATCCAGGAGGGAGTTGGGTTATTAGGGACAGAAGCAGAGTTAGAAAGAAGCAGTTTTTTACGGAGGGAGAAGGCTCAGTAGATTGGAATCTTTCTGATCTTTTTCTTTTCCCAGCATCACCTTACCAGTTAAAGAAAGATGCTCCTTGTTAGTTAGCCATTTTCTTTGCCTTTTGTCCTAAGGCACGAGTCTTGATGTGTTCCCAGAATCCCAAATGGACCCCTGCAATTCAAAGTTGTTTCTTCAAATTCATTCCACTTAGGCCATAATAAAAGATCCAACATAGAAGAAGAGAGAAAGGCATTCTCCCCTAGGATCTCATTTCTCTGCTCCCAGAGAACATAGAGGGACAGAGAATTCCCAAAGACAAAAAAGAAATAGAGGCAGTGACTTCAGTCCAACAATAGGTTAACCCTTTCAAAGAATCAAAGCCTGCGATTTTCATGCTACAACAAAGAACTGGAACGCATGCGTGGGAACACGACTTACCATTTGACCCAGTGGGGGACCCTGAGAAGGGAGAAAGAGATTCTTTAACTTACTGTGTTTTTTTCTGAGATCTCAGTAGGTTTGGGGGCTTGTCCAGACCCAACTGGAGTCATAGCATCAGACTATTACAGACAAAAATAGTTAAAGTGACTCAAATAGAGGTTACAGGCTTTGTTCAGTTTTGGCACATCTGGGAGTACTGTGACATCAGTAACTCCTTGAGCTGAAATAAGTTGGGAGTTTTCATAAGGTAAAGAGAAGAGAAGCATATTGGACTGTAGTCTTGCCCCCAGGATGCAGTTTTCTTTATCTATAGGTGCCACACAACTTGCAGTCAAAATGGTTGGAGATTGTTCTAGTTGATGACAACTCTCTCGGGATTGCTGGTGCAATCTTGTTTTGGCTGCCCTCAGAACAGTTCCGAAAGCAATCTTTGTTAGCCTGTGTGTTGTCTGTTAACTGTTTAATGCCAGAGATGTAGAAAAGAAAGAAAACAAGAAGAGGAAATAGAAAAGAGACAATATTCTTTCTTTCTTTCTTTCTTTCTTTCTTTCTTTCTTTCTTTCTTTTTTCTTTCTTTATATTTTTATTTATTATTTTGCAAGGATTTATATATTTATTATATTACAAATCAATAAATATAAATTATAAATTAATTATAAATTAATAATAAATAATTTTATTTATTTATTTATTATATCTTGCACATATGCAAGAAAATACTGGAGTTCATTTTAATTTGGGTCACAATTCTCTCAGCTACCACCTGTCACATATGCTCTTCACTCAGGTACACAAATTCTCAACTTCAAACTTCAAATTTTTCCTTCTTCCTACAGCTTATCTCTAACCATCCCAGTACCTCCAATACTCCCCTGCACCCGATTTTTGTTGCCTTCATGTCCTCCACCCCATAGCCATAACAAATGTCACATCTATTGGGTGGGGAGCCTAAATCATGGATGATTTCATGGAGAAGGCTGTATCACAGCTAGGCCTTGAGAGATTGGACAAGATCTGCTTGGGTAGAGACAGAGGGGAGACCTTCCAGTAGAAGATGATAATGTGAGTTTGTTCATTCTTCAGGTAGAGTATTATGGAGGGTTTTCTTTGTGCCAGGTGTTAATCGTGTTCCTGGTAAGAGCGTGGATTTGAAGGACAAAGACTCAAACCCCAACCCTTGCTATTTCCTGGCTGTACTAGGGGTTGGGATGAGATGTAACATAATCGATGAAACAGGCTGGATGGAGACTGACAAACTGGAGAGCAAAAGCCCTGTTTAACAAGGACAACTCCTGCTCAGATGCTGGTCGGTCATCATAGCCATGTGGGCTAGTTTGGTGTGATTTTATGATATTTCAAGAAAACTGGGGTTCTGGATTTTTATGTGAAGTATTTTTCTTTTTTAAATACTGGCAATTAAATTAAAAAGTGAACTTACATATCAAACCAGGCACATTCTGTAGGCTGGTTCTCTTCGTGGTTGACAAGTTTGCCCTCTCTTAGAGGCTTAACTCTGTACTTCATAGAGCAAGTAAGGCCCCCCCAGCCAGCACCTCTGCTTCACCTCCAGCCTTGTTTTTCCCTACATCTCTCCTTCCCTGCCAATCCATGGCCCAACACAGTAAAACTGTTGCCCAGATGAATGTCTGCATTGGTGCACAGGTTGTTGAAGTGCCTTTCTCCACATCCCCACTTCAATTTTCTTCTCCTGACTAACATCTCCTATTCTTCGAGAGCCATCTCCTTTGAGAAGTCTTCACTCACTCATTCCTTGTGCTTCCCCATACCTTGGATAACTATTAGCTGTTGTTATTCTTTGTCCATTTTCCTGTCTTTTCCATAAGTCTTAATATATTATGCATGAGACATAAGAGCATGCAGTAAATATGTGCTTGGTAAATGAATAAGAGGAATGAATACATGTCTGCAATGTCATTTGCTATATATAAACACGTACCAAGAAAAATATAGAAGTCCCCTTCTCTATCCACTCATCCATTTATCCAGCAAATATTTATTGCGCTTTTATTGTATGGCAGGGACTGTTCTAGGTGATGGAGATACAAGAATGAACATGCCAGACAAAGTCCCTACCTTCACGTATCTCATATTTTAGTGTGGGAAGACACTAAACAAAAATATGTAATATACAAGATAGTAATAAATGCTAGGAGAGGAAAATAAAATCAGGGTAATGGCTTAGAGGGTGACAGGTACACTTTCCAATAGGGTAGCTGGAGAAAGGATCTCTGGGAAGGTGATATTTGAGCAAAGGTGTGGGGGAAGGGGGGCAAACCACGCAGATAGATGGAGAAGAACATGAAGGAAGGAACAATAACTGCAAAGGCCCTGAGGTGGGAGCATGAGCAGCATATCTGAGATATAGCAAGGAGTCCAGAGTGGCTACAGAGGACTGAGCAAGGGGAAGAATGGTGGGAGGTGAAGTCACAGAGGCAATGGAGGGCTAGACCATCTCATCATCACCCCTCTCAACCATCTCATCATCACCCCTCTTAACCACCTATTGAACACAAACCTTGGCAAATAATGGATTAAGTAATATCAGTCTTGCTGGGCTATGTGATGGCAGTGTCAGAGAGATATGCATAGGTCTAAAGAGCTTTCCCCACGAATATATGCTTCTCATTGTGCCCTCTCTACCCAGAGTCTTTACCGCAGGCCTCTAAAATACAGCTCCCAGGTGCCTGGGTGGTTCAGAGGGTTAAGCCTCTGGCTTTGGCTCAAGTCATGATCTCAGGGTCCTGGGATCAAGTCCCACATCAGGCTCTCTGCTCAGCGGGGAGCCTGCTTCTCCCTCATTCTCTGCCTGCCCCTCTGCCTAATTGTGATCTCTCTCTGTGTCAAATAAATAAATAAAATCTTTAAAAAATAATAAAAATAAATAAATAAAATGCATGTCCCACCTGAGACTAGGCACTGTTTGCCTTGGGAGGGTCATGAACCTGTAGAGATTGGCCAAAGTTACTTCCTGCTAGTTGACGTTGGGACCAGGCTGCGCACCTCCGCCCATTTGGAAAGGGCTCCAGAGTTGTTATTCATCAGATACACTGTCGTTTAGAACAAGTCCTGAGTTTCCCACTTCTACACCTTTTCCTCTCCTAGGAAATCACACCAAGAATTGGGAGACCTAGGTTCTACTTCCTGCTTGACCTCCACAGTGGGTTGTGAGAGCTAGGGCAGGTTTGGTGCTCTGTGAGAGGAAGGACTGAGACTTGATATTCTAGTGCTGTATGCCAAATCTGGGTCTTGAGTCTTTCTGCACGATGGACCACCTGATTTCGAGCCTTGGAAGTGGGCCTTCTATAGCCCTCTTCTCGGAGCCGCTCTCAGGTATGAGCATAGCTGTCCTGCCTATCCAAAAGCCGTGGTAAGTGGTGAGGTTTGACTGAAGCCCCCAGGTCTCTTTTCCCAAACATCTCCCACAGCTTCTCCTCACCTGCATGCCCTGACATTCCCGCCATTAATCATTCCTCACAAGTAAATGTGGGAGGCCGTCTCCAGAGGTGACTCCTGGGAGCCCACAGGCCTGTACACCCAACCTGCCCCAGTAGGATTCAATCATCTTCTTGGTGTGCAGAAAGAAAGGACGTCTCAGAAAACCAGGACTGTCAGAAAACCACTGGGGAAGGCTCAGGCCAGGCTCCCTGCTGAGCAGCTCTGAGCAGCAACCTGAGCAGGAAGAACAAGAGACCACAAAAAGCTCACTACTTGGGAAAGCTGTAATGAATGGTGGCTCTGAAGAAAAACTTGGTTGCTCTTGTAGCTTAGTTTGGGGCTAGCTGTTGGGTCAATTCTTCCTGAGCTGTGGTGTTTTCAGAACTTGAGACACAGTTTAAACCCCCTAAATGAGCATAAGGAGGATGACACAATTTGTCAAGGCTCCCTAACTCTGAGAAATCTTGCATATTCCTGCTTTGCTGATTTCAGCCCTGGGCTTTCCCCAGACTTGCTATTGCAAAGGATTGTGGGAGCCCTAAGTCCTCCTTTGCATCAGAAGTGCTGAACTGTGGGGCACCTGGGTGGCTCAGTTGGTTAAACATCTGCCTTTGACTCAGGTTATCACCTCAGGGTCCTGGGATTAAGCCCCGAATTGTTGGGCTCCTTGCTCAGCAGGAAGCCTGCTTCTCCCTCTCCACTGCCCCCTTCCACTTATGCACCCCCACGTGTGTGTTCCCTCTGTCAAAGTAAAAAAAAAAAGTGTCAAACTAGACAGGAAGGCTTGAACTGATAGAGGAGGCTATGAGGAGAGCAGTGCTGCTGCAGCCCAGGGGCCCAACACCTGGGGCTCAGGAGGGACCCCAACTGAAGGAAAACAGATATTTCCCTTAGACTCTAAGGATTAGTGCGTGCTATGAGCTCAACCCACCCTGGGTTCCTGGCCCAGATTATTTCCTTCATGAGCTCTCTTTGTAAATATAGGGGCATATTAGGAACTTGAATGTCCATTCACTTTAAACCAGGAGTCACAAGATCACACAAAATGAGTCAGGTATAAGCAGTTGGTGGTGGGGACTGGGAGAGTCCCATCTGAAGACAGCAGTCACTCATCAGCTATCCTTGGTTGCAGTGCTGGAATCTGCCTGAATGGCCCTCCCTATCAGTTGTTTTTAAGAGAAAGCTCTTAACACAATGATTTTACAAATTTCCCACTGGGTGTGGTGCATAAACAATGAATCTTGGAACACTGAAAAAATAAAATAAAATTCCATTAAAAAAAGAAGATAGAAATTTCCCCACATGTTTCAATGTTGATAAGGACTTGCATTTAAATGGGACACCTGCGTGGCTCCCTCAGTTGGGCTTCTGACTCCTGGTTTCGGCTCAGGTAGTGAGCTCATGGGTTGGAGTTGGAGCTCTGGGTCAGGCTCTGTGCTCAGCTGAGAGTCTGCTTGGGGATTCTCCCCCTCTTCCCCTCCCCGTTCTTTCTTTCTCCCTCTCTCACATAAATGAATAGATCTTTTAAAAAAAGGAATTACATTTGTATTAATACAGCAGGCACATCTAATACCACTTACTATATGCAGGCAATGTTCTAAGCACTTTGCAAATAATAACTTGTCTAATTCTTACAACAATAACAACCTCACAAGGTAGGTCTTCCTTCACCTCATTTATTGATGAGAGAAAGGAAGTCCAAAGGAATTAAGTAACTTGCTCATAGTGCCTCAGCTGGTAAGTGGCAGAGCCGGGCTTAAAGCCAAGCTGCCTGACTCTGTAGTCTATGCTCTTTGTTGCTCTGTTATGCTGCCTCATTAAAACCAGCAAACGAGCAAACAAAACCCAGGAAACACAAAACACTGTGCAGGACAAAAACCAAGCAGGCAAGAAGATGCAAAAACAAGCCCTTCATTTACTGCCTCCGCTTTATACCAAATCCAACGAAATTTGGCACCTCTGCCATTTTCTTCTACTTTTGTCGTCTGTCTTCTTTGTAAGCTTCCTCATGCCTGAACCTTATCTTAACACCTCTCTTTTTAGATACCCCCAACACTGATTTCTTTACTTGGCCTCATTGCCTTGTCAATTTTGCTCTCTGAAATGTTACCTGTCACGTTTCATGGTTCATTCTTGATCTTCACGTTCAAAAATTCTCCTCAAATCCTCCCAGATCCCAGTTTCCTGCCAGGTGGAGGTGGATCCCATGAACTTATTTTGTGATGAAGATTTTGGGGAATCACAACCATCTCTTTCAGTGGCCCACATTTCTCTTTCTGGCTTGTACTCATTTGGTTTCTGTGTTGCATAATGCGGTCTTTGATAGTCACATACTTTTTAGTATTCCTCCCTGTTTTGTGTGTATTTGTCTTGTCTTTTCAGCAAGAGTGTAAGCCAGGCATACAGGGGCTGTGTTGACTATGTTTTCTACCATCCTTTTTCAGTGCCAAGAAGTCACATCACATAAATGGCAAAGGTGTGGTCTTTGGAGCATCCTCCCTTGGACCCAAGCCTCGGCTTTGCCACTTATAAACTGTGTGACCAGTGATGATTCATTTGACCTCTCTGAACCTCTTTTGTAAGATTATCATGAGACATGATGCATGTGAAGTGTTTAATCTAGGGCCTGACTCTCATCTAGTAAGCCTTAGAATTTGACAACTCTTATTACGATGTCATAGGTACTATTAACCAGCTCAGGCAGTTGTGAAAGTGTTCAATCTCTGGACTCCAAAGGGATCTCTGGTTTTTAAGATTAACATCACACAGACATGTTAGGAAATGTTGAAAAGGATTGGCTAAAAGCCAAACTAGCAAACAAAAAAATGTAGATGTTCATCAACAGTTGAATGGATAAAGAATATGTGGGGTATGATGGAATATTATGCAGCCATCAAAAATGGTATCTTGTCATTTGCAATGACGTGGGTGGATCTAGAGAGTATTATGCTAAGCGAAATAAGTCAGAGAAAGACAATTATCATATGATCTCACTGATATGAGGAATTTGAGAAACAAGACAGAGGATCATAGGGGAAGGGAGGGAAAAATGAAAACAAGATGAAACCAGAGAGGGAGACAAACCTTAAGAGACTGTTAGGCTCAGTAATCGAACTGAGGGTTGCTAGAGGGAAGTGGGTGAGGGGATGAGATGGTTGGGTGATGGACATTGGAGAGGGTATGTGCTATGGTGAGTGCTGTGAATTGTGTAAGACTGATGAATCACAGACCTGTATCTCTGAAACAAATAATACATTATATGTTAATAACAAAAATAATAAAATTTTAAAAGAGAATTTAAAAAATACAATCCAGGACCCTACAACTGTACAATTAGAACGTAATTTTGGGGGGGTTCAAGTCAAGCTTAACCTCTCCTAACTGGAAAGAATAGGAAGATCTAGGACTTCTTTGGATTGAATATGTGGGCACATGTGTGGGCAGATGTGTGCATGCTTGTGCCTACATGAACATGTGAATTTTTCAAAGCAGAGCCTATGACACGTGTTTGTATAGTGCGTCAACACAAATTGCCTAGGAGTAGGCTTCCCCAAACACTTTAATGTACACAGCAGGTTGAGTCACACTATCAGTTAACATAGAGTTCCTGGTACTAACCCTTTTCAGACTCCCACTATCGCTAGGTAAGCAATCCTAGGCTGCTAAACACAAACTGACTCATACTTACTGTTAAAGCATGACTTGCCAGAGGAGAACTTTCTGCAGGATTCTTCCCTCCAGGACAAGAAAACAAAGATTTCCCAAATTCAAGAGGAGAGAAGCTTCATGGCCCTACTTACATATACTCCTGTTTCACAGACTTATTAAGGGCCATGACAGTTCTCTGGAGGACTCCCAGTAAGGTGTCCAGAGAGCACATTTAAGGACTCTGTGTTCACACCAGGCTAACCATTGAGAGAAATTCCTGTTCTTACACCTGGAGATAGAAGGGAAAGAGGAAACTTTCACTGCATAATACCATCACAGGATTCCCTTGAGGGCCCATGGTCTGGGACTCTCAGCTTCTTGGTTTGGAGAATTGTAAAATTATGTTCCACTTCTTCATTTTACTGTGTTCAAGGTAAGTCGGTGTTAACCTGCAATAGGAAATGTGTTGTTGTTGATGCTAATGATATGGTCCTAGGTTTGTTTTTCAACAAACATACCAGATTGTGCACATCCAAGTGAGCACTATCCTTTCAAATATTCACTTTGACATATCATGCGCCTGAAAAAGTGAATTCACCAAACAGAACAACTCTGAGTCCCCAACATCATGGTATACTGTAAGTCATGAGCACATGTTCTGCAGCCAGCTGACTTGAGCTGAGACCCCTGGACTCTAGCGTTTATGTGGTCTTCAAAAACATTCTCTCTGAGCCTCAATTTTAGCAATAAGAGGGTTACTAGGGACTGACACTTTGACCAGTAACAGCTTTATCTGCGAGGAGGATGATCGGCGGCCATTTCCCAACAGGGAACCGGTTAAGCAAGATTAAAATGACTGCTCACTAGCTGTGTGTAATAAAGGATGGGGAGGGGGAGTAAGAGCCAATAGGTACCGCTCAGTGAAGAGAACAGAAAACTACCAACTACTTGTGAAATAGGACGCAGGTTATATAGCAGGAATAGTTGAGATCCGTCGTGAGAGGTGAGAATGAGATCTGAGTCTAGGTGTTGCTATAAATGAGATGTGTGTAAATTGCTTCGTTTCCCTGTGCTTCTGTTTCCCTACCTATAACACTGGGATAATACGACTACTTACCTCATAACGCCATGGAGAAGATTAAGTAAGATATTGCCTATAAAGCACTTAGCACAATGCCTGGCCAATAACAAGCTTGTATGTGTGTGTATGTCACCTAAACATGGTTCTTATCCTCATAAGGAGCTTGTGTTCTTAAAGGTATGAAGAAGGACCTACGCATGAAGAGTTGTGCTATCCCCTAAGTGCTGTGCAAAAGGTAATGATTAACGCTCTTAACATGAGATCACATCATATGGCAATCAGGAGACAGTCTCTGGAGGAGTTGACAGTTGGGATGAGGCTCACAGGATGAGTAGGTTTTCCGCAATTCAGTTTGGTGGAGAGGTAGGTCTCAGAGGAGGGGATGGCTTTGTAGAGGCACAGGGATGGAAAAGTGAGGCTTATGTTCAGGGAACAGAGAGTATTCGGTTTTGTTTGGAGACCACTTGTAAGACTTTGTTCAGCCCTGACATTCCTTGGTGTTGCAAACCTCAGAAAATAGGTAGCAAAGATAGATTGGGCACCTATTGAATGCTAGATAAAAATACTTATGTCTAGGCAAGAAGGGGATAGGAGTCATGGAAGATTTTTCAGTATGGGAATGACCTGATTAGACTGGACTTTAGGAATACTTGGCTGGCGGGACTGTTTAGGATAGATTGGAGAGGGAGGAAAATTGGAGGCCAGGGGATGGGCTAGGAGGCTATCACAACCATCTAAATGAGAGCTAACAGGGATTGAACTAGATGATGACAGGATTCATTCTCACCTCTCTCAACTGACCTCAACTATTCCTGTCGTATAACCCGCATTCTATTTCACATGCAGTTGGGCAGTTTTCTATTGACTTCACAGGGTGGTACCTATTGGCTCCTGTTCCCACTCCCTATGCTTTGTTACACACATCTAGTGAACAGCCATTTTTAAAAAGATTTATTTATTTAGTTGAGAGAGAGAGTGAGCGAGCATACAAGTGGGAGGGACAGGGAGAGAGAGAGAATCTCAAGCATATCCTGCACCAAGTGCAGAGCCCGACATAGGGCTATCTCATACACTACACAAAAATCAAATCTGAATGGGTTAAATTCAGAATCCTAAATCCATTCATTTAACAAATATTGAGTACCTGCTATGTGCAAGGTGCTGTTCTAAGCCCTTGGAATAAATAGTAAATGAAATAGAAATCCCTGCCCTCTTGAAACTTACATTACAGGGGTGCCTGGGTGGCTCAGTCTGGGGCAGCAGGGGATGGGGAGGGCTGGAGTGGAGACATCTACAGTTTTAAATCATGTAAACAGGGGAGGCTTTGCTGAAAACTGACATTTGAGACAATACTTGAGGAAGATGTGAGTTGGACCTGCTGATACCTGGATTTAAAGGGTCACAGACAGAGGAAACCACCAGTGTAAGTGCCCCTAAAAGTGGGAGTGTGCTGAGTTTATTCAAGGGTCAGTAAGGACTGGAGTCAGTGTGGTTAGAACAGGGTGAGAGGGAAGGAGTGGTAGGAGGTGAGGTAGGTTGGACAGGTGGTAGAAGGGGTGTATGGGGTCTTCTAAGGTATTTAAATTTGTTTTAATTTGTATTTATTTATTTGAGGAGGGAGGGGCAGATAGAGGGGGAAAGAGAGACTCTCTAGCACACTCTGTGCTGAGTGTGGAGCCTGACGGGGTACCCTGGATCCTAGGACCCTGAGGTCATGACTTGAGAAGAAACCAAGAGTTGAACACTCAGATGACTGAGACATCCAGGTGTCCCAGAGGCTACTTTAAAGACTTTGGCTTTTGTTGTGAGAGAAACTGAGGACACTTGGATGATCTTGAGCAAAAATGAGATGTGATCTGACTTGCATGTAAAAGGATCATTCTGGCATCTGTGATGAGAATAGACTGTCGGGGACAAGGAAGAAATAGGCAGACCGGTTAGGAGGCCAGTCCAGTGCGCCAAGCAATTGATGGTGGTGGCTCAGACCTGGGTGGTAGCTGTGAAGGTGCGGAAGGGCATTGGAGTCTGGGGCTACTTCAAACATGGACCCAAAAGAATTCGCTGACAATTTGATGTGGTACATGGGGGGAGGAGAGGAATCAAGGATGATACCAAGGCTTTTGGCCTGAGCAACTGGGAGGACAGAGTTGCCATAACTGAAAGGCAGAGCAAAATTAAAGAAGCGTTAAAAGAAAGTATAATATTATATATGAATATATATTATATAATGATACAATAACATTTCCATAGTCTTGGATCAGAGATGGCTTACTTAAGGAAAACATGAAACTCAGAAGCTATGGAAAGAAAACTGCTAGATTAACTACAACAAATGGTGGAATATGTCCAATTTTTTTTTGAAAAAAAGGAAAATATTTCTAATATATATATATACCAAACTTAATTCCTTTTAAATTAATTCTTGATTATCAATTAATTCATCCTTAATTATGGGGGATGAAATTAAGATTCCTAAGGTATAAAGAGCACTTCAATGATACCAAAAGACAGATAATTCAATGGAAATTGTTCTAAGGCCATAAATTGGCAATTAACAGGGAAGGGAACACCAGTTAAGCCAGCAAACCTATGAAAAAAGGCTGAGCTTCATTAGAGAACTACAAATTAAAATAGCAATGCCACACCAGTTCTCACCCACGGTACGAGTAAAAATAAATGGCATACTTTTCATCGTTAGCAAGACTATGGAGAGAGAGGCACTCTTATGCATTCTTTTTTTATTTTATTTTATTTTTTTACTCTTATGCATTCTTAATGGAGGTATCCATTTGTAAAGGATTTCCGGTGGTAATACAGTGGACTTTCCCAAAATTTGAAGTGTTTGTCTCCTTTGATCCAGCAGTTCCATTTCTAGGTACCTAATCTATAGAAATAATCATGCAAGTGGGGAGAGATATAGGCAAAGGGATGTCCATTTCACTGTTGTTAATAATAGTGAAAACCTGAAGGTGATGCAAGACTCGACCACCATCTTGTGTGTGTGTGTGTGTGTGTGTGTGAATTGGCAGAAACCCTGAGAAAAGGTGAAACTCCCATCGCTTGTGTGCATGGCATGGGATTACACCCGTGGGTGAGAGAATGGAGGCTTTCTTTTTATTCCCCACATACTTCTTTGTTCTTTGAAATCCCATTACAATCAAATTGTGTTATTTTTGTAATTTTTAAGTTAACAAAAATGAGAAATAAGTCAGAGGCTGCACATTTCTGAAAGTTCCCAAAGAATCTTGGAAGCAGTAGCATGATTGATACGTGACATTCACACTGTGCCACTGTGATGGGAGGGACGGCATTTAATGCGTGCTCTGTGGCCTTGGGAAAGACACAACGTTTCTGAGCGTCTGTTTTTTATACAAAGAACCGAGATAATTTCTCCCCTGTTTATTTTAGCCGGTTGCCAAGTTAAAATGCAAAACCAGCTTAAAAATTATAAAGCCATGTGAAAATACGAAGGATATTTGACAATACTTCATGCACTAATGACCCACTTCTTTGTCAATAACATCAAATTCAATACTAAGAAGAGAAATTAAATGATCTCTTTGAGTTTGTTTTGACAGAACTCATCCTGTCCCGACTGGGTTCTACGAAAGCAGTAATGTAGGCATTTTACTTAAATGTTCTAGAGAGTTCTGTGTTTGTCTGAGATATTCTGGTGCAGATGGGTTTTGGCAATAGCCTTAAGTCATACTCTCCACCCCACCCATTTCAGAGCCAGATAGCTTGGCCAGTAGTGGATTAATTAGAAAGCTTTTACTTAGCCCCTGCTTTGTACTTAGCATTCTACCATGAGCAGGTGACCAGACGTCCAAGTTCACCTGGGACTGTTATGATTTACACCATCCATCCCATGTAATGCTAATAACAGCCTATCCACTCTCAGAAGTACCCTAGGTTTAATGACAAATTATATGCTCACTTATGGGGCACGGAAGGAGACACAGGAAGCCCTTGGCTTACAAACACCAGACTTAGAAACTTCTTTCCCTGTCCCAGCTCTTCACCACTGGAAAAAGTATTACTTTCATGAATCTTTTGGAGACTTAATGGATTCAGAGGTCAAGGCAGGTCCAAGGCTGAGAGGAGTTGATGTGGACCTCCAGAGGGCTTCTCTCCAAACTGTCCTCCTCTGCCAAACCTCCTCTCTCAGACCATTTCTCTTTATTAGGAGATTCATTTGCAGTGGGGAAGGCAAGCATTCTATTTTCAATAGTGTAAACTGGGTGGGGCATGTTCATGGCAACTGTTTTTTTTTTTCCTTTCCTAACATGGAGCTGATTCTCTGTACAGAGGAGGAGTATTTCTGGGAGGCATAAACTTAGAAAGGAAAAGGTAGTCTTGGAGTCTGAGTTATTCTAGTAAGACCTTCCCTTAGGGCAAGCTAGGAACTCAAGGGTCCTGGGGCCCATGAGAGTTGGGGGCAGAAAGGAAAGTGGGCTCAACATATGACTTAGGAAGTGAAAGGAATGTTCTTTTTCCGCCACTGGCTGCTCCTTCTCCTTTTCCCCTGTTCTGTATGACCCAGCACCAAGAATTCACACTGGTGGTAGACTATGTGTCTCCTAAGTCTGGGAATGAGACTTTCATTTAAAACATCCTGCTTTGGCAGGAATTTGTGCTCTTGGATTCAATCAAAGGGCTTACCAAGACATTTTGGTATATAGCCCTTCCTAACTTGGGGGCTGCCTTATAAGACTTTGTCTCTGCCCTGGAGGGGCTTACAACTATTGGATTTGGGGGAGATCCCATTAATAAATAGGACACTACTGGAGATCAATCAGGTGCCATATAAGACAGCATGACTGATCTGCCCTCAGAATATGCTTGGACAGCAAGGGGATAGAGGAGAACATTCTAAGCAGTGCTGGAATTCACCTAGAACCGAGGTTTGGCATCTGCCATGAGCATGGACAGGAAAGGCTGTGGGAAAAAATCAGGAAGTAGCAGGAAATTGACTGGCTAAGGTGAGTGGGGCTCAAATATTTCCTGTAAATTAAAATTCATAAAATATGGACATAGGGGCTGGCTAGGTCAGAAGAGCATGTGACTCTTGATCTCAGGGTCATGAGTTTGAGTTCTGCCGTCGGGTATAGTGATTATTTAAATCAATGAAAACTTTAAAAAAAAGTTCACAAAACAAATCACTGCAACTTGCCCATGTTTCATGTGACTGAACACTCTGATACAGGAAATTGTGACAGCACTTTTTGGTGAGTAAAGCTCAGATGAGAGGAGAGCCAGGTCTTGGAATCCTGGGAATCTAGATTAAGGACTCTGGTCTTGTTGGTTGGAGTCCCTAGTGGTGTTAATTGAAGATGTTTGATCAGGGTTGGAACATCGGACCTAAGAACCTAGGACGGAAGTGGCAGATTGGTGAAAGGATAGATCTAAGAACCATTGCACAGGTGACAACAGCAGGACTTAGAGATGGCCTAGGAAGAGCTGGAGGAGGCCTTCATGTCTCTCAACTTGAACATGACAGGAAGGGAACTCTTGTTAGCGAAGGCTTCTCACTGAGGCAACCTGCCATTCCCTTCTAGGGAAACCTCTTTCCAAAGAAATCCCATTACATTTACTCATTAACCTAACTCTGGAAAAATTCAGATTCATCCAATGGAAGTCTTAAAGCAATTACTCAGTGTCCTGATGGTGCAGCGTTCAGTTGGGGAAATGCTGTAGGATTTCTAAGCAGGAAGACCAAAGCATGCTATTCATTCTATTGCCCAAGTGGTGAGAACCGCCAGGGCTTCAAGGTGTGATATGTGCAGAGTTTGGTCACACAGAAATGCATGCTTTTTGCTTCCTAAGCCCCATGTCCTTCCTGTGAACTCTGTCTCCTGAGAAAATCTTAGAGCACCAATTTACTGACCTAATTTGCAAAAGGAGGTTAGTGAATCCATGCTGGAAATCTTCGATGGAAATATTTGAAATTAATTAGCCTTGTCAACGTTTATTTGTATAGGCTCACTTCCCACTGTATAACCCCCCACGTTTAACTTTTTAATAATATTGCTTTTAAACACTAAAACTCAGAGAATCTATGTACAAAGAGCTTGAAGAATTTAAATGCACAGGTTTATTATTAACACAGTAGCAAATATATAAAGGAAACACGCCCCATGAAAAGTGTTTCAAAGAAACACAAATCTGTTCTGAGAAAGGACTGTACCCAATAAGTAAGCCCGAAGAGGCTGTTTGCTTCGTGATGCCTGCAGATAAGCCTGGCAAAGCTCAGTGTGATTGAAGGAGGCAGTTTGAGAGTCAGCCTAGCCCAGGCAACTGACCGGCCCTCCGCTGCACTCCACCAGCCTTGACAAAATGGTGTTCGCATTTTGGAAGGTCTTTCTGATCCTAAGCTGCCTTGCAGGTAAGGAGAGGATACCTAAACTATCCAAGATGATTGGGGACAGAGTTCTCTTTTAAGCCGAAATCACAAATTTTTCCACGAATGTTCTCCTCTTGTACTTGAAAGGAATTATGATTACTTTGCTGAATAAAGTAATTTTCAGAGCTCTAGTTTAGCAAATATAGGCCATGTTGTAAATTTAATTTTACGGAGGTTCTGAATTAAAATTTTCTCAGAAAAATCAGTCTTATTTCTCTCTCTCTTTTTTAAATTTGGAAGGTGAACAGATTAATTTGCTCAGAAGGTGAAGTTTGCACTGAGGATAATTTTTTCCTCATTTATTTAATGTTTCTTTTAAGGGAACTCACTGTGATCCACTTGCTTGGAGGGCCTGCTATGCTTTATTCTAACATTTCTTTAGCAGTTGCAGTTTTCAAAACCGAACACCAAGATCATATTTTGGAAAATATGTGAGTGATTTATTGTTGTGCACAATATGAGTATTTTTATGGATTGGAGCAAGACAAAATAATTTTTAAAGTCAAGGTCCTGATGTTGGTAAGACCCAGAAGAGACCACTCTTTCAGAAAATCTCTTGGCTCATTTTTTTCAAATACCAGATCCATTTGAATCTGTTTTTAATGTTAACGCTAAGATTGGTACAATAATATTGTTTACCATCATTCTGATATAATTAAGCCATTGGTAATATTAGGCAGTCATTAGAAGGAAGGTCACTGAGCATATTTTGTGAGAGAAGAAAATGTTCAGGATAAAATATTAAGTGAAAAAGAAGATACACACACTTGACTGGAATAAACTGTGAGAAAGTTATATACCAAAGTGGTTATGGTGATTGCCTCTGGGTGATGGGATTATAGATGACTTTTGTTTTATTCCCCAGCTTTCTGCTAGTTTTTGGAGTTTCTACAAAGAATATTATACTACGTTCATAATTAAAAAGTGTGAATTTTCAAAATGACATGGTAATCAGTAATGGTTCTCTAAATGTTCATTTCCACATATTTAAACATACGTGTTCTGTGGAGTAACCAGAGGCAATATTGCATTTATCCCATGATCTAACTAGGACTTAGAACTGGAACTTGGCTTCTATCCTGGTGGGAACACGTCACAGTTTTTCCTTCCCCCCAAACCAGGAATATTCACTTTAAACTTTAACTTTATTTATTTTTTTAAAGATTTTATTTATCTGACAGAGAGAAACACAGCTAGAGAGGGAACACAGCAGGGGGAGTGAGAGAGGGAGAAGCAGGCTTCCTACTGAGCAGGGAGACCGATGCGGGGCTCCATCCCAGGACTCCGGGTTCATGACTGGAGTGGAAGGCAGATGCTTAACAACTGAGCCACCCAGGTGTCCCTAAACTTTAACTTTAGACAGTGCAAGTCTTCATTCCCTCTCAGAGAGCTTCCAGTCATTAGCTAATGGGCTTGCCCCTGGGCCTTCTGCACCAAGCCCCTAAAATCACACATGTAGTCAGTACCCATTTCCTTATGAGGTCTTATGCAGGCCTACACTTGACACAAGTTTTGGAATAGTTACAAGGATGGTTTTTACTAGAACTCATTTTTACTGATTACAAATGTAGTGTGTGCTCATTGTGGACAGGTCGAATATATGAAAACATATAAATAAAATAAAAATCACCAGCACTCTTACCACTTGGAGATTTGGGGTAAACTTCTTACATATATTTTTTTTCCTTTGCAAGTGTGTGTGTGTGTGTGTGTGTGTGTGTGTGTGTGTGTGTGTACAGTTTTCTATTGTTTCAAAATTATTTAGAATGATGTCAGGATCTTATTTGATTGTGACTTTTAGAACAAGGCCCAATCGGAGTAACCAATAAATATTTCAAGGCCTTTGCTCTTCAATGACTCTAAAGCTGGTTTTGTTGGCATATAGTGTAGACTGTGTTTCTATATCTATACAGTCTAGTTGGTCCATAGCAAAATACGGTAATGTCAGTCTAGCAGGTAGAATGGAAATATGGTATATATTATTGTTTGCTATGCTTACATACATATGGAAGTCGGAGAAAGGAAGATTTCAGTAATCTATACTTGGCATTGGTAGTGTCCCTAAGTTGATCCAGATAAATCTGTGAAACAATGATAATGTTTTTATCAATGCATAATTTGGTGTGCTACCTGGACTTGTTTCCCAGTCAGGAAGAATGTCATGTTTTTTGGTGTCAAGCACAGTGCCTGGCATGTTGTAGGTTCATAGTAAATGCTTGTTGAAATAATGAATTACCTTCTGAAATGCTGCCATTTGGAACAACATAGATGGACCTTGAGGGCATTTTGCTAAGTGAAATAAGTCAGACAAAGACAAATACTGTAGGATATCACTTAGAAGTGGAATCCACAAAAGCCAAACTCAAAGAGACAGGGTAGAATGATGGTTAGCAGGGGCTGGGGTGGGAGGATGTTAGACAAAGGGTACAAATCTTCAGTTAGAAGATGAACAAGTTCTGAGGCTCTCGTGTGCAGCATGGTAACTCTAGTTAATAATACTGTATTATGTACTTGAAAGTTGCTAAGAGAGTAGACCTTAAATGTTCTCACCAGAAAAAAAGAGATGGTAACTATGTGATGTGATGGAGGTGTTAGTTAACACTAAGATGGTAGTCATTTTGCAATATGTTAAGTGTATCAAATCAACACGTTGTATGCCTTACACTCACACTTTGTTTTTTGTGAATTATATGTCAGTAATCGGGAAAAACAAAAGAATGAATTACCTTACCAAACCCCAAGCATTCAGAAGTAATTTTCACATACATATAGAAAAGCGATTTTCTGTACAATTAGGCAAGACAGATTTTAATCAGAATCTTTCTGTGTATTGGCATATGTTAATTATACTACAATAGAAGTTATGATCAAAAAAATCTTTCTGATGACTTCTTAGGAAGTGCTTAGGTTACATTCCATTTCAGGAAAATCATTTCCATCAAAAATGTCTTTGGCAAAAAGTTCACAAGTATCATTTGGATACTTGCAAAATATATTTTAGCCACCCGTTAAAAAGATGTTTTAATGTTATTTTCATTTTCTGGAGGTAGATGCTATGCATTTCAAAGCAGTAATATACTTGAACTTTAGTCTCATGAGCAAATCCAAAAAGTGATCCCTTGGTTATATTAGAAGTCAAAAATGAAGCAATTGCATGTGAAATTGCTGGAAATTAAATCACTTCAAATGCATTATGTTAAATACGATTATTTGAGAAATATTTTTGCTGTGATATATTAAAAGAATAATCCCCTCATGAGCACAGTGCCTGCCATATTGTAGGCAGTATGTACACGAGCGAACCATCATTATCAAAACCTGAGAAAACATCCTTCAAAAATGTTGATTAATTTAAGTGTATACACTTTGGATTCGTTTCTTTTAATTTTTTTTATCAGCCCTGATTTTTAAAAACAGTCACACATATTTAAACCACATATGTATTGTTTTGTTTTGTTTTGCTTTCTCATCCCAGCCAGGACAGTGAGGGAGAGCGCAGCTCTGAGTTTCGTTTAAATCAGGCACTAATCTATAGGTTGCTATTCATTCACTGTCTTGTTAACACAGAGATTTTTCTGACTTTTTTCAATTTTAAGATAATTTCCCAATTTAAAGTAAGTTAATCCAAAGGGAGGGAGATTTCCTTCCTTCCTTCCTTCCTTCCTTCCTTCCTTCCTTCCTTCCTTCCTTCTTTCCTTCATTTCTTTCTTTCTTTTTCTTTTCTTTCTCTTCTTTCTTTTCTTTCTTTTCTTTCTTTTTATGTGCCACTCACAGAATCACTTTCAGTTTAAGGTTACATTTGTGCTGTTCACTCTCCACACACGACTATCTCAATTTAAATGAATTCAAATGAAATAAAATGATAAATTCAGTTCTTCAGTCACTCTAGCAAAATTCTGTGTGCTCAACAACCTCGTGAGGGTAATGCCTTAATGAGTTGGTCAGTCGTGCAGAGACAGAATACTTACACCACCACAGGAAATCCTACTGGTTGGGCTAGAGGCTGATCTCTGTGGTTGAAGTAATGTGCACTGATGGAATCAGGTGGAAGACAAAAATGATGACCAAATAATACCTCCAAAATCTGTTTTTAAGGGAAAGTTTTTGGGAACTTTAATGGCCACCAAATCCCTATTCCATCCTTTTTATTTTGGACACTTTAAAGACATTTGGAAATCATCATTTAAGCATAGCCAAAGATGTGTCTAACTTCCAGGAAAAATGAGATGGGGTCTTCAAGGGCAGAAGAGAGCCACTTAGCCTTCCCCAATAAAGTTTCCATTGGAAAGAGTAGCTGTTTTCTGTAGGTCAGTTTTGTTTTTTGGAAGGGATAATGGGACCTGGGAAAGCATGGGGAGAACATTGAGGGGAGGGAAACTGCACAGAGTCAGAAGGTACTGCATTGGGGTCTATCCTAAATCACTTTTCTCAACTGATCATGATATTGGTTTCACTATAAACAGCCAACGTCTGGTAGAGAAGCAGATGGACCAGGTAGCCTGGCAGTGACAGAGAACTTGGCTATTGAATATGGAAAACCAGGGGTCTCAGTACATGGTTTGTTTTTTCTTCTAATTTTTCAAAATGTTTGTCAATTCCCTGATTTATGTTTGCTTGTCATTAAGTAAAAAAACGTTAAATTAATTCTTAGGGTGTGCAACATTGGGAAAGGAGCCAGGATTTGTCTTTCTGTCATATCTCCTCTGATCTTTCCATAATCTCTCTATCCTCATTATCCTACTTGTCTGTACCCTGCAAGTAGCCAGAACTCTCACTCGGGTTCCTCTGCAACATAGAGACCATCTCTTAAACTTGTCCTTTTCTTTTAATATCTATCTGATGGTCTTATATTCCATCTTGGAGAACTTCTATACTCTGACTTTTCAATGGGTAATAACCAGTTAATCAGATGAGCCAGTGCCTCTATGGTGTTACCCAAAGTATTGTCCCCTATCACAGCCTTTTTGAAAGATGCTTATATTGTACTGAGAACTTCAAGCACAGTGGTAGGCTGGGTTTTGGGGTAGGGGGCTCTTTGGTGTTCCTCCAAATGACAGGGGCAGCTCACCCTTTTGGAAGGCCAACAGTTCTCAAAGTTGGTGGTCTCAGGACCCTTTTACACACTTAAAACTTGAGGAAATTTTCTGGTCTGGATAAAATGGCAAAGATTTGTTTGTCCTTGCTTCTTTCTGCTAAGCACAAGTATAAATAACCCTCCCTGGAGATAATGCAAGAGGCAACCAAGAGAGAACTCCGAAAGGTGGTAAGAAGAAGTAAAGTGGTTTGGGTCCCTGGGAATAACACAGTGGCAAGGTGTCTTATTTCTTTCCATCCCAAAGAAGAAGGGTAGCCAATTCTGACATTTCCAGATCCCAAACTAGCAACAGAGGGCAGCCTAGGAAAGCTTATTCTTCCACCAGATCTAATGAGAGTCCCTCTGACATCAAGTGAACCCAACACTACTGGGTGAGTCATCGGAAGCCACACTAACAAGAGTAGACAAAGGAAGCATTCTTTTCCCCCACTGGGCCCAAGACTACTCACTTTCATCTAGAGATACTGAGGTGGGAGGGTAGAACAGAAAAGAGGAATGAAGTCACAGCAAATGCTCAGTTCTGGAAGGCTCTTTGTGTGGGTCTGAGACCCTTCCCCGCCACTCCCCGAGACACAGGAGTAGTCAAGGCTACCAGTGGGAGTGTACCACCATACTGATCCCCCACTGAGAGACCCCCAGCAACCTCACCTGCTGAAATACTTCCACCCCCCTCAGGTAAGAGTATCAGAGATAAAGGAAGCCCTAGTGATAGCAGATAAGCCAAAGAGATCAAAACATCACTGCAGAGACTCTGGAAATTAAACTAGCATTAGATGGGCACCTTGGTGGCTTAGTTGGTTAAGCGTCAGCCTTCTGCTCAGGTCAAGGTCTCAGAGTTCTGGGATGGGACCCCACATTGGGCCCTCTGCTCAGCGGGAAGCCTGCTTCTCCCTCATCCTCTGCCTGCTCTCTCTGCTTGTGCTCTCTCTCTCTGTCAAATAAATGAATAAAATCTTTATGAAAAAAAAACTAGCATTTGAACCCCAGCCCACAAAAGTAGGCTGAGCCCTGTGGGAAATCCATGAAACCAAAGAAAAGAGACTTTCTGCTAAAATGACATTTAAATGGGAGTTTCCTAACATGATACACAAAATGTCTACGGGTTTGGATAAATGTATGTTGACATGTATCTACCATTATATTATCATATAGAATATATTCACTGCCCTAAAAATCCTCTCTGCTCCACCTATCCATGTCTTCCTTCCCACTAACCCCTTGAGTCCAATGGTCTTTATACTGTCTCCATAGTTTTGCCTTTTCCAGAATATCAGAATTGAAATCATACAGTATACAGACTTTCCAGTTGGCTTTTTTCACCTAGTAATATGCATTTAATGTCCCTCCATATCTTCCCATGGCTTAATAGCTCTTCTTTTTAGCACTGAATAATATTCAATTCTTTGTATATTCCATGGTTTATGTATTTTAATTTATTTTTAAAGGGTATTTAAAATATTTATTTATTTATATTTAGAAAGAGAGCAAGAGAGCGCATGTGGAGGGAGGGGCAGAAGGATTGAGAAAGTGACAAAAGAATTCTCAAACAGATACCCTACTGAGTGGGGATCCCGATGTGAGGTTCAATCCCAGGACCCTGAGATGATGACCTGAGCTGAAATCAAGAGTTGGACACTCCACCAACTAAGGCACCCAGGAGCGCCTATATACCACAATTTATTAATCCATTCACCTACTGAAGTAGTCTTGGTTGCTTCCAAGTTTGGGCAATTATAAATAAGGCTGCTATAAACATTCACGTACAGATTTTTGCGTGGATTTAAATTTTCACTTTTGGGAGTAAATACCAAGGAGCATTATTGCTGGATAGTATCTTAAGAGTATGTTTAGTTTTATAAATAAACCCCAAACTGTCTTCCAAAATGTGTCTACCATTTTGCATTCCCACCATTAATGAATGAGAGTTCCTGTTGTTCCACATCCTCACCAGAATTCGGTGTTGTCAGTGTTCTGTATTTTGGTCATTCTAATGGGTGTGTAGTAGTATCTCATTATTTTGATTTGCATCCCCCAATGACATAGGATATGAAGCATCTTTCCAGATGCCTATTTGTCATCTGTGTATTATCTTTGGTGAAATGTCCGTTAAGGTCTTTAATCCATTTTAATGTGGTTGTTTGATTTCTTATTAACAGGTTTTAAGAGTTCTTTGTGGGGCGCCTGGGTGGCTCAGTTGGTTAAGCAACTGCCTTCGGCTCAGGTCATGATCCCGGAGACCCGGGATCGAGTCCCACATCGGGCTCCCTGCTCGGCGGGAAGCCTGCTCCTCCCTCTCTCCCTCCCTCTGCTTGTGTTCCCTCTCTGGCTATGTTTCTCTCTGTGAAATAAATAAAATCTTAAAAAATAAATAAATAAATTAGTTAGCTTAAAAAGATTTTTTAAAAAAAAAAAAAAAAAAAAAGAGTTCTTTGTATATTTTGGATAGCAGACCATTATCATGTCTTTTACAAATAGTCTATGTTAGTCTGTGGATTTAGTCTTCTAATTCTCTTGACAGTGTCTTCTGCAAAACAGAATATTTTAGTTTTAATGAAGTCTAGCTTATCAATTATTTCTTCCATGGATTGTGCCTTTGGTGTTTATCTAATAATTAATTACCATATGAAAATCATTTAGATTTTCTTTTATATTATATCCTGGGAGTTTTATATTTTGTTTTTTTTTATTTAGATCTGTGATCCATTTTGAGATAATTTTTGTGAAGTGTGTAAGGTATGTGGCTAGATTCATTTTTTTGTACATAGGCATCCAGTTGTTCTAGCATCATTTGTTGAAAAGATTATCTTTGTTCCATTGTATTGCCTTTGCTCCTTCCTTTGTCGATGATCAGTTGACTGTTTTATGTGGGTATATTTCAGGGCTCTCTATTGTGTTCCATTGATCTATTTTTTCACCAATACTCTACAGTCTTGATTACTATATAGCTCTATAAAAAGTCTTGAAGTAGTGTCAGTCCTCTAAATTTGTTCTTCTTCAGTATTGTGTTGGCTATTCTGGGTCTTTTACTTCTCCATACAAACTTTAGAATAACTTTGTCAATATCCACAAAATAACTTTCTGGGATTTTGATTGCAATAACATTGACTTGATAGATCAAGTTGGGAAGAACTGACATCTTGAAAATATTGAGTCTCCCTATTCTATTGAGACATAGATTACCTCTCCATTTATTTGTGTGGTTTTTTTTATCAGAGTTTTCTAGTTTATTTTCTTAAAGATTTTATTTATTTGACAGAGAGAAACACAGCCAGAGAGGGAACACAAGCCGGGAGAGTGAGAGAGGGAGAAGCAGGCTTCCTGCCGAGCAGGGAGCCCAATGTGAGGCTTGATACCGGGTCTCTGGGATCATGACCTGAGCTGAAGGCAGTCGCCTAACCAACTGAGCCACCCAGGCACCACCGAGTTTTCTAGTTTTTGTCATACAGGTTTTGTACACATTTTGTTAGATTTATACTCAGTTATTTCATTTTAGGAGTGCTAATGTAAATTGTATTGTGTTTTTAATTTCAAATTCCACATGTTTATGGTCAGTATATAGGAAAGCAATTAACTTTAGTGCCTTAATCTTGTATTCTGAAAACTGGCAGTAGTCGCTATTAGTTCCATAAGTTTTCTTTGTTGTTGTTGATTATTTTGGATTTTTCTACATAGGCAATCACAGCATCTGTTATTTCCTTCACAATCTGTATACTTTTCATTTCCTTTTTGTATCTTATTGCCTTAGGTAGAACTTCCAGAATGAGGCTGAAAAGGAATGATAAGAGATAACATCCATGTCTTGCTCCTGATCTTAATAAGAAAGCTTCTAGTTTCTCACCATTAAGTATGATGTTAGCTTCAGTTGTTTTTATAGATGCTCTTGACCAAGTTGAGGAAGTTCCCCTATATTCCTAGTTGAGAGATTTTATCACAAATGGAAGTCAGACTTTGGCAAATGCTTTTTCTCCATATACTGATATGGTCATGTGATTTTTAAAAACCTGTTTACGTGATATATTGCATTAATTCTTTTTCAAATTTTGAGCCAGCCATGCATGCCTGAGATAAATCCCACTTGGCTATGGTGTGGAATTCTTTTTATGCATGGTTGGATTTGATTTACTACTATTTTGTTGAGGATTTTTGCATCTATATTCATTAGACATATTGGTCTATACTTTTCTTGTAATGTCTTTGGTTTTAATATTAGGATGATGCTGACATGATAGGATGAATTAGGAAATATTTCTTCTGGTCTACCTTCTGAGAGATATTGTAGAAAATTGATCAAACTTAAATGTTTGGTAGAATTCACCAGTGAACCCATCTGGGCCTGGCACTTTCTGTTTTAGAAGGTTATTAATTACTGATTCAATTTCTTTAGTAGATAGAGAGTAGATATAGGCCTGCCAAAATTGTCTACTTCTTGTGTGAGTTTTAGTAGGTTGTGTTTTCCAAGGAATTGGTCCATTTCTAGGTTATCAAATTTGTAGACAGTTGTTCCTAGTATTCTTTCATCACCCTTTTAATGTCCATGGGATTGATAGTCATGCTGTCTTTCATTTCTGATATTAGCAATTTGGGTTCACTGTACTTTTTTCTTAGCCAAGTTAGAGTCTTCAATTTTGCCATCTTTTTCAATAACCAGTTTGGTTTCATTGGTTTTCTGTATTGATGTCTTGTTTTTAATGTCATTGATTTCTGCTCTAATTTTTATTATTTATTTTCTTCAGCTTTGGATTTGGTATACTTTTCTTTTCTAGTTTCCTAAAGTGCAAGCGTACATGATTGATTTTAGATCTTTCTTACTTTCTAATATATGTATTCAATGTTGTGAGTTTCCCTCTAAGTGCTGTTTCATACCACAAATTTTTATAAGTTGTGTTTTTATTGTCATTAGTTAAAAATATTTTAAAATTTATCTTGAGATTTCTTTGACTCATGTGTTCTTTAGAAGTGTGTTGTTTAATCTCCATGTATTTTGGGACTTCCCAGTAATCTTTTGGTTAATTTATTTCTACTTAAATTCCATTGTGGTCTGGGAGTAAACATTGTGTGGTTTCTCTTTTTCTAAATGTGTTAAGATTTGTTTTAAGGCCCATAATGTGGTCAAACTTGGTGAGTATTCATAGTGAGTTTTTTTTTTAAGATTTATTTATTTATTTGAGAGATGGGGGAGGGGCAGAAAGAGATAGAATCTTTTTTTTTTTTAAGATTTTGTTTATTTGACAGAGAGAAACACAGCCAGAGAGGGAACACAAGCAGGGGGAGTGAGAGAGGGAGAAGCAGGCCTCCTGCTGAGCAGGGAGCCTGATGTGGGACTCGATCCTGGGTCTCCAGGATCATGACCTGAAGCGAAGGCAGTCGCTTAACCAACTGAGCCACCCAGGTGCCCCGAGAGATAGAATCTTTAAGCAGACTCCATGCTGAGCAAGGAGTCTGACACTTGGCTTGATTCCACCACCATAAGATCATGACCTGAGACAAAACTAAGAATCAGACACTTAAACAATTGCACCACCCAGGAGTGCCCATAATGTTTTAAAAGGTATCTCTTTGTATAAAACGCTTCACCCAACCATAGCAGAATGCATTTGTTTCCCTGCACACGTGCAGTATATTTACCAAGATAGAGTATATGCTCGGCCATTTAAAAAAAATTCCAAATGTAAAAGAATTAAAATCATACAGAGTCTGTTCTCTGAGCACAATAGAATCAAACTAGAAATCAAGAACAGGAAAAGGAAAGTCTCTAAAAACTTGGGAATTATACTACCCACTTCTAAATAATCTATCCAAAAAGAAATCTCAAGGGGAATTTAAAGAATATACATAACGTTGAATAAAAATGAAAACATAGCATATGGAAATATGTAATATGCAACTAAAGCAGTGCCGAGAGAGAAAATTACAGCATTAAATGCTTCCATTTGAAATTAAGAAAAGTATTGTCAATAATTGAAGTTTCTACATCAAGGAACAGGAAGAAGAGTAAAATAAACCCAAAGCAAAGAGAAGAAAGGAAATAATAAAGAGCTGAAGTCAATGAAATTGAAATAAGAAAATTATTAAATGAACAGAAATCTGGTTCTTTGAAAAAAGTAGATAAATACTATTAATAGACCTCTAGCAAGTCTGGTAAAAATAGAGATAAGACACAATTCTCTCATATCAGAAATGAAATATGGGATATCAGCACAGATCCTGAAGTCACTAAAAATATAATAAGGAAATAATGTGAACAACTTTACATTCATGTATTTGACAACTTAGAAGAAATGGACCAATTCCCCCAAAACAACAAACTACTAAAACTCAACGAATACAAAAGTGATAATCTGAATTTCCCAAAACTCTTAGAGAAATTGAATTCATAGTTAAAAAGCTACTGAAAAAGAAATATCCAGGCCTAGATACTTTCACTGGATAATTCTACTAAACATTTAAAAAATAATTAACAACAATTTTACACATTCTCTTCCAAAACATAGAAGAGGGAACACTTTCAACCCATTTTATGAGGCCAGTATTACCCTAATACTAAAACAGAGACAGTACAGAAATAGAAAACTATAGACCAAATTATTTCGTGAACTTAGACTCAATACCTGCAAAAAACACTGTGAAATTGAATCTTACTCTGTTCAAAAAGAATTTTATACCATGATAAAATGGGATTTATTTCAGGTATGTAATGCTGGGTCAACACTCAAAATTATTCAGTGTAATCTATCATATCAACTAGCTAAAGAAAAAAAGGAAATGATTATATCAATTGATAGAAAAAGAGCATCTGACAAAATCCAATACTCATTTATGAGAAAGACTCTCAGCAAATTAAGCAATTAAAGGTGTTTTCTTTTCCAAGAGCTGTCACAAATTGCCAGAAACTGGGTGGTGTGAAACAAGAGAAATTTATTCTCTCACAGTTCTGGAGGCCGAAAGTCTGAAAGTAAAGCTTTGGCAATATTGTTTCCCTCTAAAATCTCTGAAGGAGAATCTGTGCCATAGCCTTTCTGCTACTTGGCTTCTAGAGATTCTTGGTATTCTTCGGTGTATATACAATGCTCCAGTGTTTGATTTTATCTTCATGTGGACTTTCTTTTTGTGTGTCTGTGTCAAATATCCCTCTCTTTTTTCTTATGGGGACAATAATCATTGGGTTTAATGCCCACCCTAAATCCAGGATCATCTCATCTCAAGATCCTTAACTTAATTACATTGCAAAGACCCTATTTCCAAATAAGGTCACATTCACAGATATCAGGAATTAGAACTTGTACATATCTTTTGGTGGAACACAATTCAATCCATGACAGAGGAGAATTACCTCAGCTTGATTAAAAGAGCATATAAATAACTAACAGCTAACATGTTTTGTATGATATTATGAACATGTTATGCATGTAAAGTACTGGAAGTTATAGTCACTGCACTAAGGTAATAAACAGAAATAAAAAGCATATAAGTTGGAAAGGAAGAAATAAAACTGTCTCTACCCAAGAAAGGACTGGAATCTAGATTATATAGGGAACTCTCAAAATTCACCAGTTGAAAATTAAATAACCCAATTAGAAAATGAACTAAAAATATGAACAGATCTTTCACTGAGGAAGATATACAAATGGCAAATTATCACATAAAAAGTTGTTTAGCATCATTAAATTGCATCAGGGAGAGACAAATTAAAATCACAATGATATATTACTATCCTTTTTTTTAATACTACCCTCTTATTATAATGGCTAAAGGAGAGAATAGTGACAACACCAGGGACGGGGGAAGATGTGGAGAGACTGGACCACTCATGTAATTTGTGAAAATGTTTTTTGGTATAGCCACTCAGGAAAACAATGCGACTGGTTTTCAGTTTGTTTGTTTGTTTGTTGTTTTTTGTGTTTTGTAAAGTAGGTCCTATGCCCAGTGTAAAGCCCAACATGGGGCTTGAACCCATGACGCCGAGTTCAAGACCCGAGCTGAGATCAAGAGTCGGACCCCAACCGACTGAGCTACCCAGGCACCCCTGTTTTTATTTTTAATAAAACTAAAGCTATCACTACCATCCGAGCCACCAATTGCACTCTTGGGAAGTTTTCACAGTGAAATAGAAATTTATGTTCCCACAAAAATCTGTACATTGGAGTTTTATTCAACAGCCCAAATCTGGAAACAACTTAGATGTTCCTAAATAGGTGAATCATTAAACAGATTGAGTACTTCTAAGTAATAAATGGTAGTGCATTACAACATAACTTGGGTAGACTCCTAGGTAATTATGATGACTGAAAAAAACCCATCCCAAAAGATTACAAAATGACAAAATTTTACAAATGAAAGATTAGTGGGTGCCAATGCTTAGAGTCAGGGATGGGGTGCAGGAGGGAGGTTAGCGTGATTATAAAAGGGCAACATCAGGGATCTTTGTGGTGATGGAACTGTTCAGTATCTGGACTGTGATGGTATATACACAAACTTACACATGTGATAAAAGTGTATCAAACTAAATGCACACACACACTTGAGTACCAGTAGAACTGGAGAAATACGAATAAGATTGGTGGATCAATGCTAGTGTCCTACTTGTGATATTACAGTTTTATTAGATGTTACCATTGTTGGGGGCTGGATAAAGTGTACATAGAGTATCTGTGCTGTTTCTTAGAACTGCATGTGAATCTACTATTATCTCAATAAAATTTTCAATTAAAAATTGAAAGGACCTGAGGAACCCCAAGGAATTTTTGCTATGTCACTTATTTATATTTATATTTACTGAATTAGAAATTAAAACTAAAAGTTATTTAAACAAAAATACACAACCACACATTTCATTAGCTGTGAAAGCAATGACATCACCATCATCAGTAGCTAGTGGAACACTTCACTGTACACTCATGAGAGGGTGACAGGGAAAAAGAAAAATAGCCTCTTGGTATTATTATTAATATCATTCTGATCTTAAAGCCTCTCAAAATGGTCTTAAGGATAAGGTGACCAACTCATCCTGGTTTTCCCGAGATTTTGCTGGTTTAAGCACTGAACATCATAGCAAAACCAGTGTGATTTGTCTGAGACCTAGTTTTAAAACTGAAAGTTCCTCCAAAAGAAGACTTACAAATGGCCAACAGACACACAAAAAAAATGCTCAACATCCCTCATCACCAGGGAAATACAAATCAAAACCACAATGAGATACCACCTCGCACCTGTCAGAATGGCCAAAACAACAAGTGAGGAAACAATAGATGTTGGTGGATGCAGAGAGAGGGGAACCCTCTTGCACTGTTGGTGGGAATGCAAACTGGTGCAACCACTCTGGAAAACAGTGTGGAGGCTCCTCAGAAAGTTTAAAATAGAGCAACCCTATGATCCAACAATTGTACTACTAGGTATTTATCCAAAGGATACAAAAATACTGATTTGAAGGGGCACATGCAGCCCAGTGTTTATAGCAGCAATATCCACAATAGCCAAATTATGGAGAGACCCCAAATGTCCATTGACCAATGAATGGATAAAGAAGAGTTGATATATGGAATATTACTCAGCCAACAAAAAGAATGAAATCTTGCCATTTGCAACAATGTGGATGGAACTAGAGGGTATTATGTTAATGTGTCAGTCAGAGAAAGACAAATACCATATGATTTCACTCTTATGTGGAATTTAAGAAACAAAATGAACATAGGGGAAGGCAAGGAAAATAAAATAAGATAAAAAGAAAGAGGAAGGCAAACCATAAGAGACTCTTAATGATAGAGAACAAAGTGAGGGTTCTTGGATGGGAGGTAGATGGGGGCATGGGTTAAACGGATGACGGGCATTAGGAGACACTTGCTGGGATGAGCTCTGGGTGTTATATGTAAGTGATGAATCACTAAATTCCACTCCTGAAACCTATACTACACCATATGTCAACTAAACTGAATTTGAATAAAAACTTGGAAGAAAAAAATCTGTAAGTTCCACATCCAAGAAATGTTAGTCCTGGGCAAACTGGTTTAGTTGTTCCCCATATTCATGGACCTTTTTTGGTCCCTGAGCAGCATTTCAAGAACCTCTGTTTAAGGCCATCCTTATGCAGAATTCCCAGTTTGGTGTTACTGCCTCACCATCACATAGGATTTGAGTTTCATTACATTGAAATTTGTTAGAAACTCCCTTATCTCCATGCCAGTTGCTTGCTCAGCTTTCCTGTACAGTTCATTCTACCTCTGTATCCTCACCCTGGATTCCTCAAATAAGATTCCTTGAAAGTTCTTTGTAATGAAAGAGTGTCATCAGAATGTGAGAGTGTACTATTTTCTTTTTGATGATTATTTTTTCAGGTCAAGTTAGTATGGTGCAGGTTACCATCCCAAACAATGTCCTGAATGTGACTGTTGGATCTGATGTCACACTTCTCTGCACCTACACGAGCACTGTGGCCTCCCGGGACAAGCTCTCCATCCAGTGGTCATTCTTTCACAAGAAGGACTTGCCACCAGCTTCCGTAAGGACTTTTTCCCCCTTAACTATTCCCCTATGGTAGTTCTGACATAAACTGTCGGGGTCATTGTGTGAAGGAGAGGTAAGCCAGCGACAACAGTGGCAGTGTCTTGGATATAAAGAGTTTGAAGGTACTTGTTTAGGGAAGACCATAATGTGTAATGTGGTCTTTGTTCTCTCTTCATATTCAGTTATATCCTGTTATCTCAAATCTGAGTAGGTCAGCATCTGGTGTATCATGTTTTCTAGAGTAGACAAGATGGTCCTTCTCCTAAGTGAAATGAGCAGTAGTTCTGAAAGGCCTCCTCCTCCCCCAAATAATTTCCCTATTATTTCTAGAAGACCCCAGTTCACATACATGTCCTACTTGATCTGCAGATCTTTGTCAAATATAGTATCTGGAATTGCCCATCAAGTGAACTTGATGGAATGAGACCCCCAGATGGGTGGAGAAGGGCCAAGGCAGTGATGAACCCTGAGTAATCAAGGGAAACAAGAAGCTAGAGGATAGAGGATAGGGCAAGTAGGCTGAGGTTAGGGGTAAGAGGTTGTTAGAAGGGGGTGCATGAAAGTCAAAGGAGAATGTTCTACCTGTGCGCTTGTCTAGTTTCAGGTTTTCTTCATCTGGCCTTAACGGTAATTCCTTTTTAAATTAGCCCAAGGACTGAAATTGCATACTCAAAAGTGTGTGTGTGTGTGTGTGTGTGTGTGTGTGTGTGTGTGTGTGTGTGTGTATGAGAGAGAGTGAGATAGAACATGCATGGGAGAGTCTGCATGAGTGTGCAATATGTCTGCCAACACATATCCCTTTAAGGGAAAAGGCCTATAGCTTTCAACAGATTTTCAAAAGGATGTAAGATCCAAAACAAGGAGTTCAGAAAAGAAACAAATTAGTAGGGTTTGGAATAGCTGGATGCAATTAAATTGGGGTTTTGATTAGTAGAAAAATGGAGAGTGTGTTGAGTGAGCTAGAATAGGTTGAAGGATAAAGGTAGAGAAGAAGATGGGTGTTAGCTTGTAGGGCCCACACCTTGGCCAGTGTAGCTCCAGCCATCTCTGGTCCTTTGGAGGTTCTAGATCCTCTCTTTACCAGAGGTCATGAACACTTCTGTAGTGGGAAACACCATTCAAGAGGTGATTTCACTCATGCCACCCTCTAGTCAATGTTCAACATTTTTGTTCAGCACCGGTTACCTCAGACACATGTCTGAATCACTCTGCATCTTTCCTCAAAACATGGCGGAACGCTAACACTCTTCTATTTATCTCATGGGGAATCAGCTGACAAGCTCCATGTGAAAATTCTTGGGAAAAATATAAAGACGTGTGTGTTTTCTCCCTTGTAAACACCTTTATCATCTTCAGCAGCAGCAGCACCACCAACAGTTACTTTACCTCTTTTTGCCACCCAGATGTCTTGACCCAAGACTTCACATATTGCAACCAACTGAGCAATCATCCTTTTGAGCAATCACTCTCTTAGACTGTGGATGGCAGTAATCACATGAACTTTCTTCCTTTTTTCCTCTCTGATACTGGAATTTACAGGGCCATGTCTTGGTTGAACCATGTAGTTATGAGTTGGGAGATGCAGAGCAGAAGGCTCTTTTGAGCAGCAATGAGATATTTCTAGACCTGGAGATGCACAGGTGTAGGGGATTGGACGGGGTGTGGCTTGAGCTCAGAACATCTGTTAGAGGCACTTTGGAAAGAAACTTTATTAGCAAGTATGCATTTACTTTTTTAAGATTTTATTTATTTACTTGACACAGAGAGACAGACAGCAAGAGAGAGAACACAAGCAGGAGGAGTGGGAGAGGGAGACACAGGCTTCCCACTGAGCAGGGAGCCCAATGTGGGGCTCAATCCCAGGACCCTGGGATCATGACCCGAGCCGAAGGCAGACAGTTGACTGAGCCACCCAGCCTCCCCAACAATTATGTATTTATTGAGTAGCTTATTTACTTGCCATTTGCCTCATTCTTCAAAATGTCAGGTATAGGCAAGGCAAGTAATTTAAGGTGTCTAGGCTTTTGGGATGTCCAAATCAAAGGATCTGATTCAGCAAAGAACTAGCTTCTTGATCTTAAAATATTTTAGATGTTTTCCCAACGTGTGAGACCTTCGTTATGCCTCCACCTTCGCTGCATAGGAGACAGGGTACGGGGGTGGTCTAGCTCTTGGCTTAGAGACAGTGAAAACTATCTCCCCAAAGTCAAACTTTCTCTTCTTTCTCTTTTTCCGTCTTGCTTGCTTCAGCTTGCCCCAGGAAAGTCTCCACTTCAACCAACCATCCTTAGTTCTCTACCTATAGAGAACTGGGGGCTCTTACCTTTTCCCACAGACCCTGCCGGCATGTGCTTCTCTCTGCCTTTCCAGATGAGTAGTTTTGGAGCACCAGTGGAAACTTCCCAATGAATGTTGGCTCTACTCCTTGCTCTACTACCTATTTACTGACTGGACGACCTTAGACAAGTCAGTTAACTTTTCAGATGGTCAATTTTCCCACCTGTGTAATGGGGCCACTTACCTCCCTCATAGGTTTACTGTGAAGATTAAATGAGATGATGCTTGTAAAGCACTGGGAAGCCTTCCACATAGTAGCCATTCAATGAATGTGAGCTCTTATGAGTCGTAGTATCATTACTTACCAAATGGTGATTTTGTAAAATCCCTATCCCATCCATACATCATGGGTGCTAGGGATCCTCCCCAACGAAGACATTTAGTATAGCTGAACAGCTGGGACAGAGCTCTTGGGGGAATCCTGGCTCAGGATTAGTTTTCTGCTTCACTGCCTGCCAGGTTCCTGTGGCTGAAGGGAGGGGTTAGCCTTCTCTGCCTGCTCCTCTCCCTGAACAGAAAGTTTGCTTGACAAAGAAGTTGTAGAAATCTTCAGTTGAGATGGTATTTTTCAAAATGGGATTTAACTTCTATTTCAAATTTGTTTCTTCTTTGGGTACTTCCATGCATTCAAAATTCTGTTCAGTATGTTGTATGCTAATCTAGGGATGGCTGGTGAACATTTTGGGAATGATGAAAAGAGACTGCTATGCTATTAGACAATTCTCTGATTTATGGGAATAAGATGTTGCCAGACTTATCACTGAGTGACTCAATTCAGCTCCTGGGTTGATGTGGCCGTATATCATGTGGCATTCAGCTCTCAGACCCACCCATTTCTGCTCAAACACAGCACAGCCCGTGCCTCAATACTGAGGGTATGGAGGAAAAGGCAATCAGTCAGTGTCTAAATATGGTGCATGCAAGAGACGCTCGGGGAAGATGTAGCTGGACCTCTCAGGTAAGAACACTGATTGGGGTGTACTACTGGACCTCTTCATTGTTTGGAATATCTAGGACAATGGCACCAGCCTTTAGGAGTGGGGTGGGATGGTCCAAGTTTGGTAAAAGCCCAAATCAGCACAGGTTCCTTACAAAACTGGGACAGTCTTGAGGTTGCCTTCTCACGGCAATGTCTGGAATTGTTTTCAGCCTCCTCCAAAAGGCTCAGGAACTTATTGCTGCCTCAAGTAGAGCAGGGGCCAGCTCTTGTCATACTCTAATATTTTTCTCCTACCCCCAAATCAAGGAGCAGTTGACTCCAAGGCATAGTATTTCTCCATATCCAGGGGAGGGTGTTATCACTTACTATTCCCTCCAAGGGTTTTCTTTGGTGAATGGGGACTGCAGAAGTATCTCATAAGACTTCTGACCAGGAAGACCAGGATATTCATTAACATGGTCCTCCTCTTAGAGAAGTCCTACTCTCAGAAGACAGAGAGAGCTTCAGGGACTCTCAGTTGAAGACTCTAGGCCCCAGAACAGGCAGGCTAGCATGGAAGTTTTGGGTGGTTTGGTGCCCTCTGATCACACCAATTTTCTCCTCTTCCACCCAGCCAGTAACTGGCAAAACTAAAGAGACCTCACCTGCCCATGAACAGAACAGGCATTGGTCCCACTTAACATGGGTCTCGCAGACAATATTTACTCTTCTAGAGCATCTGTAGTGGATGAAACCCCTTGCCATTTTCATATCCCCAGCATGCATTCAATGTGGACAACTTCCTTTCAGAACCTAGTGTCTTTATATTCTCTGGCCATTAAGATTCTCCCCACCTGGCCTGTCCTCTTCAGATAGCATGATTATCAAATGCTTTCTGAATGTTTGCAGGGTGGGTGTGTATCATCTCCTCACATTCATTTGAAAATGAAGGGGGGTGTTGGTGTGATTGTTATAAATGGAAGCCCCTGCTGGCAGTTAGTGGGTGGTGGCTAGAGATGCTAGATGTCTTATGATACATGGGTTAAACCCACAGGAGAAAGAACTGTCTGCCCCAAATACTAGTGTCACTCCCACTTAGAAACACTCCAATTTCTTCCCTTCCCACCACCCCCTCCCATCGAAGTTTATCTATTCTGTATCCCATGGTCTCAGGTGTATATTCTTACTAAACCTGATAAATCAATCTCATTCTGAGGGGCTAGGGACTGGTGATGATAGTTTATTTTGTTCTCTTCCAAAGAAAATCCTTTTAAGTGTAGACTTGTGCCATGTCTTCACCCAAAAGAAGCAGTTCAAATGGTGGAGGTCTTAGGCAAATGGCAGGCTGGGAAGGGAGTGGTTTGAAGACAGGGATGTCTTTATTTTGGTGTTCTTTCCCTTCCATGTGTAATCTCAGCGCTGCCACCGCCCCCTCTCCCCCACTGAGGACGGTCCAGAAAATGTTCTGGGCTTGAGACCATTGCCACTCCCCCTTCCTCCTCTCCAACCACTAGTCCCTTTATGAGGAGTGCATGAAATCGAGAAACTGAAGGGAAAGAATGGGTGCTTTGCTGTGGATTTCCACACCCTCCACATTTCCAAAAGGAACCTACAAAAGTGGCTCTGGAGGTGAAATGTGTTTATTAATTCCAACTCAGACTCAAACAGAAAGCAGACTGAATTATTTCAGCCCTTTTTATTTATACTCCAGCCTCTGGTTAGCGAACAGTGTCACAAAGCTGGGGCGGGGGGGATTCTCTTTGGACAAATCTGGCTCCCAGTTGCATGGCCTCATGTGAATAGGAACTTGGCACCATGGGAGGAGAAAGGCTCTTGTGCAGCTGGCAAACATTGAAGGCATCAGGTGGCAGGCCCACTCAGTGTGGACAGCATCATGCCAATGAATAGTAGCAATTGGCAGGAAGAGGATCAGGCTGGAGGGTCCAGATGGAAGCGCCCTAACAGGGACAGATTACCTAGGAATCATCTTACCTTCTCCCTCACCAAAGGCAGGACTAGGAGTGCCATTTTCGTGCATTTGGGGGGAGAATCAGGAGGTCTAGATTCCAGGTCTTGTGTGGCCTTGGACAAATCACTTCCTCTATTGGGGCCTCAGTGTCCTTTTTTGTTATTGAAGAGGATGAAATGGAGGTTGCAAATTGGCAGCTTCTGGGCCCAATTTGACCAGTGGATTCATGTTGGCTGACCAGCCTAGTATTTTGTTTGTTTGTTTCCACTGTTTGGAAGCCTTGTTTATATTGGCTTTCCAGTTCACCACGGTCCCCACTGTCCTCTGTGATCCTCCCACCCTCCACCAGCTCCTCCTAGCTATTGCCCAAATTTCTAATACCCATTTGGCTCCCAAAGGGTCATCAACCTTAGAAACCATGAATGAAGTGATCTCAAAGGGGGTCTTATAACTAATGTGTCACTATGACTCTACATATCAGCCTCTAATATCACGGAGGAGCAGAGGGGACCTGGGAGTGGGGGGAGTAGGGCAACCACAAAGGACAAGTGGGCAACAAATTAACAAGTACCACTTAAGGGAACACTTGGATGGATTTTTCTTTAAGCAGATTTGCCTGTCCCCTCCCTACCAAAAGGTTGTGTGGCCCATCAAACATCCATGGCTTTTCCTGGACCTCATTTGCTTTGATCTCTAGATTGACAATATATGTTCTTTGAAAAGGTACAAGCCTCATGGGATCATGGGCTGAGTCCTGGCCATTGTTCAGCTTTGATTTTTCAAAGAGTTATTCTTTTGTAGAAAATGGCACCATGTTTCAGTACTTCCTGTGTGATTAGATAAGCAGTTTCAGGAAAACATTTCTTTTTTTTTTTCTTTACAAGCACAGTGTGACAGCTTGGACTTCCCCTAACAGAAAGTCCCTCCATCTGTGTGTCTGGCCACTGGCTATTCTTGGGGACTTTCCTTTCAGGCCAAGGCCTTTCCCTTTTAGGTGTCCACTGTTATCATTCCTTAGCTCCATTCTTATCCCTGATACCCTTCAGTGTTATTTTTGAGGGTGAGATATATGGGGGGACAGTATGAAGAGTGAGGGTAGAATGGGGGGAGGGTCCTTTTTAGAGGTAAGTTTCAAGTCCAGGGCCTCATAACTCATCTGCTCATTTCACCCGGATTCATGAGCAAATGTGAGACTTTCATGGCTTCTTTGCACATTCTAGTCCTGGCCTACAACACAAACTCTCTTGGCTCCCTGCTCTGGGCAGAAACAAGCTCTTTCCCCCCAGACCCTCTGGTACTCACTGTGGGCAGTAGGCAGGACTGATGTTGTATCTCATTGTGATGTCGCCAAGCCTCAGCATAAAACAGGCTGACTTACCCCCAGACTTCCTGGGAGCAGAGGAAGCAGGCAGATGTCCAAGCTGTAAAAGGGCTTTCTGGATGGCCTGCAGGCTGGGTTCCAGGTAAGAGTCCAAAGGACCTCAGGTTGTTGATTAGCAAGTAAATAAGCCCAACACTGGCTAAGGAGATGGAAAGCCTGAGAGCTTGGGTGTCAACTCAGATGAAGGCAACAGACCTCTGATGAGTTGAACCTCCTCCTGGACCCCTTGAGTACCTTTAGTTAATATTGGCTTTTCAGTTTATGAGTCCAATAGGACTCCTTTGGGGCAAAGATTGGCAATTTCAGTAGGTGTGAATGCACAAATTGAATTAAAAATGGCTCATTTGAGGCAGGAAGGAAGGCTACTTGATGTTAGACAACTGGAGGAGAGAGACAAGTTTTTTTCTCCTTAAATATGGTCTTTGAATTTTCCCTCAGAATCCACCTCTCTGCTTTAGTTTAAAACTATATTGGCTTTCTATTTGAGGGGGAATATATTTGAATTTATCTAGACCATATCTTTTGGTTTGCTGATTGCTTTTCCTCTCTCATTATCCTATTAAGGTAAAGAGCACTGGACAAGGAGTTAGAAAAACCAGGTTCTAGACTTTTCCTCACTTTTAACTGTGTGTGTGTGTGTGTGTGTGTGTGTGTGTGTGTGTGTGTGTGTGTGTGTGTGTTTACCTCTCCAAGCTTCAGTTTTCTCTGGAAAGTGAGGAGAGTGAATTAAATGAATAAAGCCCTCTTAGTAGATTTTATGAAAATATTTATTAGTTCCACCGGACTAGGGTGATACCAGTTTATTAAATAAACCCTTACTTGAATGACACACATTTATGTGAAACCAGCAAAGTGTATATAAGATGTGTGTGTCTGATGAAGAAACCTCAGAGATCACCTAATCCAGTGATTTCAAAGCTTCATTCCTTTATGTCTCATCTTTATGATTTTTGTCATAATTGTGCATCACCAGCAGTATTATTTAATGTTGTTTTCCACAGTGATTTGGTTTCTTAAAATTTTTAAAATATCTACCTTAGTGCTACCCTAAACAATAATATCCATGGAGTCACAGATGTGATATGCGAGATACATGTCTTTCTAATAAGTTTTCATTTATGGGTCACCTAAAATCAGCTTATGTGCCTATACCTGGGGAATACATCTCATAATTTGGAGGACATTGCTTGGGCTCCTTGTTCAGATGTGGAAATGAAAGGCTGGAGAGATTAAATTACGTTGTTTCTCATCACAAAGCAGGTCGCCATGGAGGCATGCCTGGAGGCCACCTTCCCTATGTCACAGTCAGGGGCAGAGCTGGGGCTAAAACCCAGGTCATCTGACTCCTAGACCAAGCCTCTTTCCACCTCACCATGCTGCTTCTAAAGTTGCCATCATGACCTAACTATTCATGATCTTTACGAGAGATGGGACTAGAACCCAGATCTTCCTCGAGTGTGGTATATCATAATAATAAGAAATGAAGCCTATGACTTTGGTTGAGTCATTTAATCTTTCTGGGTTTGAGGGCCCTTATCTGTCTAAATGAAATAATAATTCCAGTTCTGCCTCCAGCCACATGAGGAGAAAGGGAGGAGCTGTTATTGATGAAGCACTTCCTAGGCTACTATGAGGGGATGGGACCAGATGACTTCCTAGGGGCCTCTCTGCTCTGAAATGTACTCTTCTAACAAGCAGGATAAATCCAAGTTTGCTTATCCAGAGGAATAGGTGTGTATGAAAGGAGTATGAATATTCTAACTCTTAGGGAAAGTGGATAGCCCTGTAGTCCCACTGAATAAAGTAAAATCAAGTAATAATAATAATAATAATAATAATAATAATAATAATTTATAAACTGTGTGTGTGGGAATGACGGTTTTGGCTTTCCCATTGGGCATCTGTGTTTTATACAGTGAGTTTCTCCAGGTAAGCTCTTCAGGTGAGCACCTTGATCTAGCCTAAGCTTAGTAGTTGAACCCTGTTGGCTCCAGCTGTTTATCATCTGTAAAATCGGCATGCGTCCCTGCTCTGATGACATCATAGAAGGGTTGTGCACACGCATGAGGAGGTGGTTGTGCACAGCCACGAAAAAGCTATAGCACCCCACTGAACTGAGACCCTCTTTGCCATGGGATCTATGCCGTGCGGGAGGGGATGGGTGGAAATGTTGCCTCTTGCCAACAAAGGTAACATTGGATGGAGGGTTCTTCCGGGTAGCTTATCTTAGCCTGGGACACTCTCCAGTTCTCATTTCTGTCATTTTTCTGTCGTAGATTTACTATTCTGAAGGTGGACAAGCCATAGCCCTCGGACAATTTAAAGATCGAATTGTAGGGTCCAACGGTCCAGATAACGCATCTATCACCATTTTGCATATGCAACCAGTGGATAGTGGTGTCTACGTCTGCGATGTTAACAACCCCCCTGACTTTTCCGGAAACAATCAAGGCATCCTCCAAGTCAATGTGTTAGGTATGGGCAATTTTTTCTGTTGTTGTTTTTTTTTTTTTCTTTTCCTCTTCTTAGAACAACTTAGGAACTTCAGTGAGCTAGGGCAGGGAGCTACGGTGCTAAGTCCCAGGAGGTAAATATCCTCCCTGTTCCTTTTCTTGTCAAGAAAATAGAGACACACCACCAACCCAGCCCTTAGCATAACATAACAGTGAGAAATCACTCATAAAACATGTTGAAACAATTGCCAAATGACAGATAGCAGAAGATGACCCAACTTCCAGGGATCTGGGTCGCAGAAGGGTGGAATGAGGACAGATGGGACGATGCCCACTAAATGATCAGTAGCAACTCCTTTGGAGGCAACCAAAGGTTAGAGCCAGTCCTACCTGGGGAAACTAACTGTCTATTTACGATCTCTTTCTTAAGCCAGCCGCAATTCCTACCATGAAATCATTCTTTTGAGTAAAGGCAGGAGGGTCCCTTTTAAAAAGATTAGCATTATCTGGAAAAAGGACCACAGGTTAAGCCAGAATTGAGAATTTATTTATACACATATATTTATTATGTGACATTTGGCAAATCAAATCTGCTTTGCAAACACACTTGGAGCTGTTCTTTTTTACAGCATTTACTGAGTGCTTCCTATTTTGTGCCAGGAGCCATAAAGTTTACAATGTTGGACGCATGGTATCGGCTTGTAGAGAGTTCACAATTTTTGGTGATGTCTAGCACTCCTTCCAATTTCTGAGAGGACAGTGGGAGTTTAGCTCCTGTCTGGAGGCCTAGCTAAGGGCTCTCCCATTTCTAAGTAATCCCTAATGGAGCCTATCAAGTCATTGTTCCTTTTAAGCTGTGTACATCCATCACAGGAAAGGAGAAACTAAATCAAACAGTGACTTTATGACTGACTGGCTTGGAAAAGCAGCAATTAGTAAAAGGTGAGCACCTAGGAGAACTGTCCAGAGTTGCCTGAGCTTGCCTCCCAGTTGACGCCCCAGATGAGATTTGCTACTGCATCTCCCCACCTGGAAAGGAGGGAAAGGTATCAGGAGCTGAGTTTTAAGAGTGGGGTAGCTCAATTGTGCCTTTATTTTGCTGAACCCCATGCTAGGCATTGGGGTATAGGGAGAAGACAAGAGAATTACACACAAGCCCTTTCTTGGGAGGGTTGATGTTCTAGTTTGGAAGACTGATCATTTACCTGGGAACTAAACAGTGCAGCACAGATGCTAGGAGTCTGAAGGTTTAAGTTGTAGTCCATACTTGGCCACTCAGTGGCTTCAGGCACATCAGTCCACATTTCTCTGGCCGTTTTGCGATGGAGTCGTAATTCCTGCACTGTCTTCACAGGTTTGTTATGAGGATGAAATGATAGATTGGAGATTCCACATTCAAAGCATTTGAGGGGTTAGTCCTCTCATGGTTTCCTGCTGCTCCTTGGCTCTGGGTTGTCCTCCTGACCAGAAACAACCTAAAGAAGCCAAGCCTTTTTGTCTCTGAGCTTGCGAAAAGCTCTGAGATAAAGTTAAACAGGAAGGTTAATATTCTTGAATTTAAAGCTCAGAGAATCCTCAAAGAGGTTGAGAGTCATTTTCTCTTCGAGTTGCTTTCCCATGAGTCTTTGGGTAATTGGTTCCCGCACTGACTGTGTCATGACTTTTCCTTAAGCACCCAGGATCCAGGCAAGGTAAAAGGCAGAAGAATCTGTGGATTACCTTGTTTGGGAACTCTCAAGAATTCTATTTTTATTGATTGGGGCAAGAACCAAGCAAGGTCTTGTACAAATATATGCTTTCTGGGAATCTTGAGACTGATAATTTGCTCTAAAAATTACAGAGGCTGTTTGCAGTTCTGAAGTTCCATGGTCTATGAGTGTCTGTCCTGCTTGCCCTGACTGAGGGGTGGGGCGTGGGTGGGAGAGGGGGGACAAAGAGGGCACATGTGAGGAGAGGTGTTGATATTTCCTTAGCAGCCATGCTTCCTAGCAATGCATTTCCCAGAGACATTCCGTGAAAAAAGTGATGGATGTAGGCCCTATCCATTTACTCCTTCATGCATAAATTCATTCAGTAGTTCCTGAACACACGTCTGATTACTGCGCTACACAGTGGATATGGAAAGATTTAAAAGACAGGGTTTCAACCCTCCAAAATCTTCAGGAATAGGGGCTGAGGTGGCAGGGCATGACTTAGGTAAAAGAGACAACAATGAGCAAAGACCCAGGTGGTTTGGACAACCATTCATTTGAGGGGCTTCCATTAGGTATGAAAGCCTTGGAAAAATGTGTCTCTGAAAAAAATACCCAGGTCGAAGTTTGAGAAATTATTTTGTATGCATTTGGAATGACCATAATATTCCTTCTGCGATTTGGCACCTAAAAAGAAAATGATGAATTTTGGGAAGGCTTGGGGACACAATGAAGCATTTTCATTGATTTTCTGAGGTGAGCCTCTCCCTCCCATCCTCATTCTGCTGAAAGCAATAATGTTTAATGGTAGACGAATGGCTTTGCCAGTAAAACATCCAAGTTCAACTGGGGACGTCAGCTGGATAAATGTCAATTCGATCCTGATTCAGTAGTTTTAGAAAATATATAGTGATTCACTAAGTGTTTTGTTAATAAAAAATAAAGGGAGGAAACTGTGTTTGGAAAAAAAAAGCCTATCTGGGGTTGATTCCGGGCTTTAGAAAAAACCCCATTTAATTTTCTGTTCAAAATTCTGTAAAGGCCATCAAGTCATCATGGTTTTAAATAGGCGGTATCTAAATCTAGTGATGGTTGCAATGGACTTCCAGTTAAATAGCCTAGCTTAGGGGAAGCAAATCGAATGAGATGTCCCCATCTGAGAAAAATCAATGGTAAGGAAAAGAGAATAAAAAGCTAAAGAGAAAAATATTGATTTTTTTAAAGATTTTATTTGTCAGAGAGCACGCACAAGCAGGTGGGAGGGGCCAAAGGAGAGGGAGAAGCAGGCCCCCTACTGAGCAGGCAGCCCAATGCGGGACTTGATCCCAGGACCCCAGGATTGTGACCTGAGCTGAAGGTAGATGCTTAACTGACTGAGCCACCCAGGTGCCCCCCAAAATACTTATTTTAATTTAAAACCATCTGTTTAAAAGATAGGGATGGCGAAGCATTTCAATGAGTTCCAGTCATCGCCATCTTCTCGTTCTTGGGTCCAGTGGGTTTGAGTCTGAGACTGGAAGATTCACTTCAGTAGAAAACTATAAAATTTGGCCATAGAAATTAGTCCTGCCCATAGCCAACAGCAGTTCCATGCGCAAGACACTATAGACATTATTTTATTTACCGAAATTCAGTGTGTTTGGGTGAGTCTGAGGTCAGGCAGTCGCTTATTCACATTTACATGGAGAAGTCAGCTGAGGTTTGATTAGGTGAGGTTACTTGCCTCAACACATCTAGAGTGAAGCTGCAGAGGGTGGCCTGTGCCGATCCAGGTCTACATCTACTCTTACCTGTTGCCTCCAAGGTAAGAGCTGGAAGGCTGCAGGGTCCAGAGCACTTAAGGTATAACTAGCCTATGTCTTTGGCGGGTTTTGCACCTAAGTTAAGAGAAGCAAGGTAAGTTGCTAAGTATTGACATTGAGATTATTACCAATATGGAACACAAGGCTTAGAACAAGCAGGGAGCAGTAAAATTCAGATTCTCGGTTGTCCACAGGACCCCTCCACGGAGCTGTTTCATAAACAGCTGAAACTCAGTATGTCCCCAGATGATGGTATCATCATCCATCTCCTTCTTGCTCCTCCCTCCATCCTGGAAAACCTGCCCCTCCCGTGTTTATCTCTGGAAGGCACGCACCCAGCTGTCCAAATCAGAAACCTGTAAGCCATCACCGCCTGTGCCCTCTCCTTCATGCCCCCTATTCGTTTGGCCACCAAGTCCCATCGATTCTACTTCCTTGAGACCTCTTGATTCTGCCTCCTCCTCTCCCTTGGTTCTGGCCCCGGCAGCATGCGAGCAAACCATCTAAAGCATTAAAAATGACCACCATCCTTCCCCTACTTAAATTCTTTCCATGGTCGTTGAGGTCTGTGTAAAATACATGAAATACAAAGCTTTCCACGCTGTAGCCTCTGCTGCTCTCTGGCCCCATCTCCCTCTATTCCGTGCACCCCACTTCAGACCTTATGGGGTCATTTCCGGTGCCTAGTCCAGTACCAGGCACACAGAAGGGGTGAAATATGAGTGAAGATTTCAGCTTTGCATAGCATACCCCATCCAAAATGTGCTTCCTGGACTGATGAAGCATGCAGCTGATTCAGACCCTCCAATAATTTTGAGAGATAAATGCGTAAACGTGACTCCTAAAGGAAAGGAAAAATACAGCACTGAAAAAAACAAAGGTTGTAAAAAGAGTAACAACTTAATCTTGAAGTATCTAAGGGTTCTATTTCCCTTTAAAACTGGGATTCAAAACTGTAAACTGTGTCCTTAGTCATTTAGTGTTTGTTTACATTTGGCTGTCTTAATAAAGGCATATTTTAAGACACAATGTGGAAATTCACAGTCATGAATCTGGGGAGGGAGGCAGACGGAAGAGATGCTGCTAGAATCTTAATGGCCTGGTGCCTGGCGGGTCCTTGGACCTGAAGTGCTCTACTCCCACCTGGTGGTACAATCAGAAAACGGTTGCACGAAGTTCGTAAGGCTTTCAAAACTGAACGCCTGGTGTGGTAGTCTACAAAATGACAGTAGGAAGTGGCCGCGGATCCTGACAGGTTGCAACTTGCCCTGCAGCATTTTTACTCTGTGTCATTCCCTTACAGTCAAACCTTCTAAGCCCTTTTGCAGCATCCAAGGAGTACCAGAAACTGGCCATCCGATATCTCTTTCTTGCCTCTCTGTGCTTGGGACACCTTCCCCTGTGTATTACTGGTATAAGCTCGAAGGTGGAGACGTTATCCCAGTGAAAGAAAACTTCAGTAAGTCCAGCCCTCCGTGGCCCCTGGAAAGACCTGGTGTGTGTGGTTGGCTGATGGCATGTGTGTATGGCTGCTTGCTCAGTCTTCTGGAAAGGGGAGGGAAAAAGCAGATCTCCTAGCAAGATGACTGTGGTCTGGTGCTATCCCCAACCTCTAGTAGTGAAGCCTGTTTTTGGTTCACTCAGAAGTGGTGGATGTGGAGGGAAGAGGCATGGTTCCAGGTGGACTACCTTTGAAAGAATCCCAAAGGGTCTCGCAGGACCCTGGACAGCTCAAGAAAGGGGGGCCAGTGTGAGGGAGTGGGTGGGCACAAAGTGATTTGGCTATGATGAGATGATCTGTACCTACCATAAGAGATTTCAAAAGTCTATTTCCTATTTTTGACAGACCCAGCCACTGGGACTTTGGTTATTGGAAATCTGACCAGTTTTGAACAAGGTTATTACCAGTGCATGGCTAGCAACAACCTTGGCAACAGTTCCTGTGAAATTGATCTAACTTCTTCCCGTGAGTTGATCATCCAACTTTAACATTCTTTCTCCTTATGTCAAGTATCCTGGGCCTGCCAACTAACTGAATTAATTAGAATCCCTATTTAGTCCTTCCTGCCTTTCTGGTTATTTTGGTGGTTTATTTATAGGTTGATATGCTGAATTATTACCACCCTAATATCTAACACTTACATGATACTTAGTATGTGCCATACACTGCCCTAAAGCATCTACAAAACTTTTGTTTAACCCTCACAATATTTCTAAAACGTAGGTATTAGTAGTAAATAAAACATCAGCCCCACTGATAGTACCAGGCTGGATTTTCTTTGTGATGCTGCTGGTGAATCCAGGGGAAACCAGCAATCTATGTTGAACATGGAGCTCAGAAACTTTCCAGTGCTTCAGTAATTCATTAAGATCTGCCTCTAATAACAATAGTAATAACAACACTTGTATCTATTGTCACAGTAGCTAATATTTGTGGAGCACAAATTATGTACCAGGCACGTGGCCAGGTGCTGTGAGCATTATCTCACTCAATCCTCCAACCACCCTGCAGAGGCACAATATATTGTTAGCCTCATTTTACTGAAAAAGAAATTGAAACTCAAGGATATAAGTGACTTGCCCAAGGTCATCCAGTTAGTGACTGGCAGAGCCAGGATGCCTTTATTTCTTTTTATTTTTTATAAAGATGTTATTTATTTGTCAGAGAGAGGGAGGGAAGGAGCGCAAGCGGGGGTGGGGGGGAGCAGCAGGCAGAAAGAGAAGCAGGCCCCCACTGAACAGGGAGCCCGTTGTGGGGCTCAACCCCAGACCCTTGGGATCAACCTGAGCTGAAGGCAGACACTCAACCAACTGAGCCACTCAGGTGCCCCTTGCCACACCTTTGAATGGTCACTTAATAACATTTCAGATCATGTCATCTGTGCATTATTCCTCACTCACTTTGAATCTGTGACTAATACATACTGTATCCAGAAAGCCAGTTCCCTTGGACCATTGCTCTCCTGTGAAGCTAAGCATTCTTCCTTTCACTTGTCCAGAATCAAACATTTCCCAATTCCAGGTTGCTTCTTCATTCACCTAATTCCTATTCAAATGTGAAGAGAAGTCTTTCGGGTCTTCATCTGTGGTCTCATTCTCCACCTAGTCAGTCCCTAGATCATTTCTGCTATATATCTCTACTGTCTTCCCCAGTCCCATTTTGCCTTTCCAGAAGTAGTTACAATTTACCTGTAGAGACTCAGGAGTTGTACTTGAGCCTTGCTTCGGCTCAAATACTCTTTTTAAATGATAGTGGCATTTGGTTGCCTGCCTGCCCACCTCCTTTTCTCCCTCCTGCAGACCTTAATTGGATATCTACTATATGTCAGGAACTATCATAGATGGTGCAGATACAGTGATTGATAAGATCTAGGTCTTACACTAAAGGAATTCACAGTTTAGCTAGAGGGACAAACAGTAAGATGTGTTAAATGCTAGACTAGTCTTGGACTCTAAAGAAGAAATAATTATGCTTATAAAGCTAGAGTCATCTGTATTGACAAAGTGTTATTTGAGCTGGATCTTTAAGGAACTTTCAAAGCCTGTTTATTTATAAAGTAGGGATGAAGGTGAAAGGCAGCTGATGGATGATGACACTATAGCAGCAGGCTTAGGAGGGCAACCAGTCCATGCAGGGGGAGGAGGATGGAGGGTTCCAGAAGGGATGTCTCCAAGGGAAAAAAATCATAAGAAACCAAAATATTACCTAATGTGTTTAAATCTACTGAAAGGAGTCTTCACAGTTTGGGTGGAAATTTTGGGGGTTAGTAGTAATACATTTTAAAAAAATCTGCAAATGAGGCAATTATCGACCTCAAAGAAAAATTTTAATGTACAGGAATGGGGGGAGCGCCTGGGTAGCTCAGTCGGTTAAGAGTCTGACTCGATCTCAGCTCAGGTCTCGATCTCAGGGTTGTGAGTTCAAGCCCCGAGTTGGACTCCACGAGGAGCCTATTTAAAAAAAAAAATTCCTAAGTAAAAACCAAGAGTCATGGGATGTATTATGTTCTGCAGCTGTGAACAATATTTACATAGTCATAATCCTGTAAACTTTGATGTCACTACAATTTGTGCTATGGCTATATCAGGAGAATGTGAGAGTGGGGTGGAGTAAGAAGACAGTCTTCACCATTCCAGGGTAGGAAGTCATCAAAAAAAAAAAAAGACAAAAATTGGAAAGTTAAAACAAGCACAATAGAAACATGGGGGCAAATACCGGATGATGAAAGAAAGAGTTAAGAGTGGTTGCCTCTAGTGAATGGGACACAGAGAGGGGGAAGAGCAGGGACGGGGACTGCTGCTCCTTTGCTAGAAGTCTAGTAGAACCACATGACTTTCCAAATCGTGAACAACAGATTCCTTTAACCATCAAAAGTTGAAAGAATGACCAGGCAACTCAACTAGCCTCTCATCTCAAAATACAAGATGTCCAGCCTTGTTTGAAGGAGGCAGACAGGGATGGGCCCACTGGAACTCAGGCAAGTTCTCCCAGGGACAGTGGAAGGTCTTGCACTTGCATCTGGATCGTTGCACATTCATTGAAATTTTTCATAGACTAATTGAATAACCAGATGCCAGTTTATGGAAATGGGCCTATCCTTTTCCAGTAGCCAGAATGCATGAGACTCCTTGGTGAGCAGAGTGTCCATGGAAGAGGTTTTTTAGGGACCTACTTCACCTCTGCTCTGGATAAGCCTGGTGAAGTGTCCCTGCCTATAACAGAGGTCCTTTCTTCAGTTACCAGATTGTAGCTCCATGTTGTCTCTTTCATTGATCAAGCACACGCCCATTGAAGACTTACTTCCCTCAGCTCTATTTTGAAAGTGAGCCCCACGCCCCCCTCCAAGTTGGCATACATCTTTATGTATATCAGTGTGAATGGGTGAGCTCCACGGTGGAGCCAGGGTGAGTCCAACTGGCAGAGCTGTAGGGGTTTCCAGGCCATACGAGTCATTTTCCCCACCATACGAAGGATCCGGATATTCCACACCGGTCACAAATGCACATGTGTGAGGCAGACCACATGTTCCACTTTACCAACCAGCTGCTTGTTTCTTCCAGATCCGGAAGTTGGAATCATCGTTGGGGCGCTGGTGGGCACCCTAGTGGGTGCTGCCATTATCACCTCTGTTGTGTGCTTTGCAAGGAGCAAGGCCAAGGCCAAGGGGAAGGAAAGGAAGAGAAATTCAAAAACCGGCACAGAACTCGAGTAAGATCATACTTTGTTGCCTTTACTTGAATGCTGACTTTTGTCGGGCATAGCACTATCAGCCAGCTCTTCCTCGGTGCCCCCTTTAGACCGACATGCCAGAGGTGTCTTTCTGCTCCCCCTCGCTGCTTCTATAGAAGAAGGGTGGCAACAGCTACCAGTTCCTGACAACTGTGTGCCAGACTCTGCTCTAAGCTCTCTATCAACTCATTTAATCACCTCTGGGATCCTAGTTTTTCTCTCTTGGACTCTCATTCTCTTGTTGAGACCTAACCCCTCTGGCTGGGAGAGAAGACAAGCATGCGGTGTGACAGTGAGTCAGAATCTCAGACGTCACAGAGGCCCTGAGCAAATTGGAACCTGTGATCACTGAAGCTAGAGCCTAGGGCTCTACATGAAATGCCCAACTCTAACTCCTTCTTCCCTGGGCCTTCTTCCTGCAGACCAATGACAAAGATAAACCAAAGCACAGAGCTCGAGGCAATGCCCGTGGAACATGTTCTCCAACTCGAAGCAAGTCTGCCACCTTCTGGCCACGAGAATGACCCCGCTACCACCCTGGGGCCAGATCACGAGCCGAACCCAGAGCCTGAGTCTGGACCTGAGCCTGCCCTGGAACCTTCCCCACAGCCTGCCCCGGGGCCAGAGTCTGTCCCAGTGCCTGAGCTTGAGACAGAGCAGGAGCAGGAGCCGGAGCCAGAGCCAGAGCCGGAGCCAGAGCCAGAGCCTGAGCCCGAGCCTGAGCTCGAGCCAGAGCCCGAGTTGGAGCCCGACCCCGAGATTGTAATGGAGCCCTTGTGCGACAGGGAAAAGGGAGTGAATAAGCCATAGGCTGGTAGCCCAAGTATAGTATTCATCGGTAAGGAACCCATTACTGGCATTTGGAGTTGCCCTAACCAGTCTCCTACCACGTCCCTCTCTTCTGACCTGCCCTCTTCTAACAAGGTGCTCCTTCCCTTGATCCAAAATAAACAGGTCAAGATAAATGCAAGGGTTCCTGTGTTACTTACACTCTTACTAATATGCAAGTGTAACTAATGACAAAGCAAGTGATTTCTAACTCAGTTGAAGGTATTTTGCAGCAACAGCTACATTGTACTTTGGAAAATCTTATTTCTCCATTTTCAGCTACTCTCTTACATTCCACATGCATGCATGACAAGGTGGCATTAATTGGATTCAATGTTATTCCTAGGATCAGTTGGTCAGGGTTTCCTTAATTCATTTTGACATTGGCCACAAAGGCACAGATTGGGGGGTAAAAATTCTCAAAATTTCTAGAGGAGAATATGTAAATGGTACATACTAAAATGAGGTCTTAACTTAAAAATCAGTGTTTCACTTATCATATTAGATTTCCCAAGGAATCACCCTGCTATGCAAGATCTTGAGCACAGCAAAAATTTTAAATGACCTAATTTTTAAATGCAAGAGTTCCAAATAACATGTTCCTTTGGTGACCACAGAATGTTGATATCATGGGTGATGTACAATTTAGCTTTTACTGAGATGCTATCATTATGTCTGATCCTATCTATTTTAGAAGGGCCAGAATAGGAAACTGTTCTAAATGAACACTTAAGATCTGTTTTAGATAATCTGAACTAAGTATTTAATGTTTCACTGTTGGGATATCCTACATTAATAGATATCATTCTTGTACAAATGCTGAATATCAACTAACATGCTAAAATGTTTTTTCAATTGATATTTTCTCCACATTCCACTTGAAGAAATTTATAGGTAGACTTTCTCATCTGTGTTAGCAGACTTTAAATCTTATTTTGAGGCTCAATAAATAATACTCAATAAAATCTTATTTGAATGATCCTAAATCTTTTATTAATGTTGCTGACATATACTTCATGTACAATAACTCACACCCATTTCAAGTGTACCATTTGATGAGTTTTGACAGATGTATACACCCATGATACCACCAGTTTGAACAGAGCATTTCCATCAATCTAAACCATTTCCGATGTGCCTTTGTACAATCCCACTGTCACCCTGGCCCCAGGCAACCACTGATTTGTTCCATCATTAGAGATTAGCTTTGCCTTCTCTTTTTTATTATTATTTTCTTGACCTTTGTATAAATACGATCATATAGTCTGTACTTGTTTTGTCTGCTTCTTTCCAAGGTGAGTCCTTTTTAAATGAAGTAATGAATCTCTAGCTTATCACGTCCCAATTTTCACGCAGGGGATTCTCTTAAGCTGCGAAGCCCTTTATATAGAGAACATACCTATACACGAATTGAGGTAGAACCTTTGTCAGTTTTAAGGTAAATTGAACTTAACATTTAATTTACACTTATCTGGAGCCATGGAGAGAAGTAACAAGCTTTTACCTAGGTATTTTCTTCGATGTGTCAATTTTCAGCCAATCATAGGGATTTTTTGAAGCATCTATAATTCCATTCACATTAAATATAATATTATGATACACAGTGTCTGATGGGTCCAGTAAGCAAAATGATGAAGGTTTTGGGAATGACCTAATATTTAAAGATTAGAAACCAAACAGCAGCAGTGTAACAATCTCCATTACCAGAACACCAAAGTAGCTGGAATTCACTTTTCTCTTCCACTTTTATAAGAGGCGAATCACACGAAGAGACTAATATGTAATAGTCAATAGCTGTACCCCCCAAATTTCTGATGGATCAGTGCTGAGCAGGAAGGAAGAAGTTACTCTTGGTGATCTTATAGAACTCTGTCCTTATTAGCATTGTTCTGGTCAAAATACTGATAAACAGTGGATTTAGTGGTTTTCAAACTTCTTTTGAGGTCATAGATCACCTTGAAAATCTGTTGAAAACTCTGGACCCCTCTCCATAAGAAAACTGAGTATATACACAAAGTATCTTGTACACTTTTAGGTAAAGTACAGACTCCCTGAATCCAAGATTTAAGACCTAGCGACTTAGATAAAAACACAGAAGGGATACTTAACAAATGTATGGATGCCTTCCTCCTGGGGAGAATGATTATTAGGATATAGGACCCAAAATGATTTCAGTAGCCTGGAAGCTGAGCTGAAATCAAACAGGAATGGAGGGGGAAAGTCCAGATTTCAAAATACAGAGTACATTTTGCCCATGCAGAAACCTTAGCTGGGCAAGGTCAGGAAGTAGTAGGTGAGGTTAATCTGAAGTGGTATCTTGAGATCTCTCCTTTCAGTGCCCTTCCTGGCCATCTGGTGTCTTAGTTTTCAAACACCCAGTTACTCTTGCATCTACTAGTGTTCAGTGACCCACTCAGCTCTGCATCCTCGAGGCATACCTCTACCCTTGGCACTTTATTTATTTTTTTACAGATTTTCTTTATTTACTTGAGGGAACATACATGAGTGGTGGGAGGAGAGAATCCTCAAGCAGCTCCCTGCTGAGCACAGAGCCCGGATGTGGGGCTCGATTTCAGGACTCTGAGCTCATGACCTCAGCCAAAATCAAGAGCTGGACACTCAACTTACTGGGCCCTGCAGGGACACTCCCCCCACCTACTCAATTTTAAAAGGCAGCTGTTCTGTGACTTGTTCTTGTCCAGTAACCATGATTTTTTATCATCGGTGATGTCATCTGGATTAATAATGAGCCAGCTATCTTTTGAGTATTTACCTTTTAAAAGGGGACTCTTGAACACAGGGAATTCCTTAACCCAAATAATCTAAATGGTAGAATTTTAAGCACCGGAACGATCCTGAGGGGAGTTATTTCTGGAACAAGGAGCTTCCTTGCATCAAACCATGTGGGTTACCATCTACTCTACCTACTTGTAAGGCCACTCGTGGTGAGTGCAAATTTCATCTCGGTCTCCTCTGTCTTCTATTACCATATCCATAATACGCCATGTATTTGTTTTGTGATAAATCCTGAGACCCTGCAAAATAGGAAATCGTAACAAAATTTTCACTAAAGTTTACTTGGGCCAGAAAATGGGCTCACATTAAAGAGCTTTCCAACAAGGGAACCAAGCAAAAGTGGATCAGGAAATATGAAATGGAATGGGTCATTACCCACACATTCCAATTAAACTTCAAATTATTTCAGCATAATCCTCATCCAGAGAGGGTACTACCGGATTTATTTTGCCACAGAGAGTTAAAATTTAAGTGGGTGGTCCCAATCAAATCCCAAAGCAGCCTTGGGTTTCTTAACCATTCACTTCTCATTACCCAAAAAGACCTCCAAGAACTTCCCTCCATCTCTCTTTCTGCACTTAGCAACTAGGATATGCTAAAGCCAACAATAACAGCTTTTTGGCTGTAGGTCCTTATTCTCCTCAAATTCATCTGTTTATTCAGTCACCCTCTGGGTATTAATGCACTGAACAGCTGCTATGAACCAGGTACTGTGGCTGGTGATATGATGATGAGTAGAATCAGAGCTAGTTCTTGTCACCTCGCTAACTGGGACAATTTCTTGCATGTTATTAACTAGTGTGTTGACAGCAGGCAAGGAATGCTGAAATTTGTACTGCAGGGGGGAGGGCCTCCAAATTATAGGGGTCTATGAGGAAAAGGGATTAAAACGTAGTGATCCTTGACCAATAGCTAAGAAATCACATCCACCGGTATCTCCAATGGCCTTCAGAGTACCAGGTGACCTCTATGCCCAGCTCTCACCCCGGCCTCTGTGTAACTTGGGCTTGATGAGCTTTCAATAAGAAAAGCTAGAAGAGCTAGGAGGGAGCTTTGAGAGAACAGCACTGGACCCTTTTCAACTGCAGCACCCCTGAGGGTCATAACACACACAGGGGCCTACTCCTGACTATGATGGGGTGGGGGGGCAGATAATAAGAGAGCTACCTTCTTAGTTGGGGAGATAGGGGTGAACATGGTTTTTATAAGTTGGATCATTCCTATGTATCCCCACCCAGTTCCCAGAGAAAACTCCCAAGTGAGGAGAGAAAATAATCTGCCTGAGATTATACTGAATCCACTAGATCCCGGTGATACGCTGTTTCAATTGCAAAAATCAGTTGAAACAAATCAGTGTTGTAGTAATAAAAGATTGTTTTGCAATGTCTTTGTGTTGGAAAACAGGTTAGAGGGTCTCAGGAAAAGTTCAAACCAACCAGTAGTCAATACTCTTGTCTTTGAAGCTTTGCTTTCAACAAGACAAAACAAAACAAAGACTTAGAGATGTTAACCAAGGTTCCAGGAAGCCAAAACAAACCACCAAAGTAAAGACAAACAGGTGGGGGAGGCCTGGTGTGGAGGGGAGGGGGAAGGGGGAAAGTGTCACAACTACCAGGTTATTATGGAAATGCCACAGTACTTTCCATTTGGTCTAGATTTTGACTAGAGGCAGATAAAAAATGGACCAGGATCCAGGAAAGCTAGATTCCTCTGGCTCTGGGTATTTTCTCAACTGTAAAATGGAGATAACTTTATGCCTTCTTAAAGGCTGCAGTGGAGAATGGATTATAAATATTTATAAACTATATAGCGTGGCAGAACTATACTGTCATAGATAATTGGTTCAATACTCTTTTCTCTCTTGACCAGAGATTCCTACCCTTTTGGGCAGTCACAGATGCCTCTGAGGATCTGATGACAGCCACAGAAAGAATGCTTTTCCCAGAAAAAAGTGTCCATACAAATTTCTGCAATTTTATGCAGTCGGAACTGTGATGCTGGGGTCATAGAACCCAAAGTAAAGAGAACTCATATCACACTTGCCCGCAGACTGACCTGGGGGTTCAATAGTGGAAGAGGATATGGAAACAGAAAGCAGCAGACACAGCTAAATCATGACCTTACCGTAGTTTATATAGTTAAGAAATGGGGAAATCAAAACATAAGGTTCATACAGTTAAACTGCTAAGCCAAAGATTAGGAAGTAAAATGCTGATTTACCCTGAGTATCAGAGAAACTCAGGGTGGATTCCCTCCAATAGATACTTACACTTTTCTTCCACTGTTCCTAATTACCTGCATCTTTCAGCTTATATTCAGTTAAACTTTACAACTGAAATTCTTATCTTTCTGGAGTTCATTTGGAACTGTAAAACTTGCTGACCTTGAATCAGCTTCATCTCTATTGGGTTTCCTATATGAACAGATAACAATCTGATCAGTATCCAGGGCCATTATTATCCTTATAGTTATTAGATTATATTTATAAAATGTCATTAGCCTACAAATTAACTGAGGCTTGGTTCCATTTGTGTCTTATTAAAGAACTAAGATCAGTTTTCTTTCACACCCACAAAGCCGATTACCTTAGACAATAAAGTCAGTGTTTATGGAAGAGTAAATGCCTTTAGACCTAACAGGCCTGATTAGATTAGATGACTTTGCTCTCTCTTTACCGCTAAAAACCACTGGAAAGAAATTATTTCCCCTGTCATCAGTTCTATCCCTGGCTTTCAATAAACAAACATTTTGTTGCCTAAGAAGGAGGTTCCCTGATTAATATTTGTAAAAATCAGCACTCAAAAATATTTATGTAAAGGTTTTACATTTTCAATGACACTGTTCATGTTTACAGAACTCATTTCAGCTACTGGCCGTTAAGTCTCTGACCCATAATTAATGCAAGTTCGTGGGCTCACTAAGATTATTTATTTCAAGCAATATTTGCAGCATGAGATTCAAATTAAAAAAATAATTTGAAGAGTCACTTGGGAGTTCATTAGATTTTATGACTAGCAATCATTTACATGTTTCCCTAAACTGAAATCAAGGTTACTTATTTTCTTTTGGTCCACATTTAATTAGCAATTCAGAAGAGTACTATTTTTAAAGATTTTAGCTGCAGTTCAAGCTTCGCTAATTTTATTGACTTCAGACCTAGCAAAAATGGAGAAATGTGCTTCTGAAGGATTTTAAGGGTTACATGGGATGTCTAACTGATGTGAGAGAGAGAAACTGGAAGATTCAATATTTTATTTTTTGTTTTCGGAATACAAATCAAAACACATTTTTGTTACATATCACGTTAATGAGTTTGACATTTCTTCCCAATACAGGATGACTTAATATAGGTACTTTAAAACTTCTGTTTTAAAAACAATACATTTAATTTTGGAGGGAAAGAGCTCATTAAAAAGACACATGTGTACACAGGCTCTTAGTTTTCATTATTTTCGAGTTTAGGAATTCTGAACGTGGATAGCATGCCCTCCAGCTGAAAATTTGGTCCTTCAAAATAAATACGTATTCCGTAACAAAAATAAAACTGCAGCATATTGTTGAAAAAACAGAAATTTTGGGTATAGGCCTCTGAGTGAGCTTGAGAGAAAGGTCCAGATGTGCTTCAACTGGACAGTGGAACAGCCAAGAATCTACCTAGAAACACGTGACAGAACGGCTTCGCGCTATTGGGGCTGTTCTGCCTCAGAGGGGAGGGTGCTAAAGACTCACCGTAGCCACAGAACCAACTAACTCAAAATTAACTCAGATTTGGCATGGAATAACATACAACAAGAGTAGACCAATCACAACAGTTATTCTATGCCTGGCAGGCTAGTTGTAAGCTTTAGAACAAAGACCTTAGCAGGAACAATATTCAACATGTTTATAAGACTTTGAAGATGAAAACACTTCATCGTTCATGGACGATGGCTTGTGCACAAGGACATGAGTTTCCAGGACACCGGGGACAACCACAAAACATACACAGGAAGAATACATCCAAGCTGCTTAACCTTCCACCATTCTCTTGAGTATTAAACCCAGACCACCTTTGGCCACTTGCAGGGGTGTCTTCTCTTCTTTATTTTCAATGTAAATACTTGCTCCTTGGGACACCAGCAGTTTTGCTTCTTCCACTCTCTCCTCGTCACAGGCTAAGTGTCTGAAATTGAGGACCACAAAGACTGATTACTCCCTACTGATTCTACGGAACAATGAGGAATTCCTGATAGGTGATCTGAACTGCATATTACTAGGTGCTAGACTATTAGAATATTTAATCAGGAAAGGAAGATCAATTTGCACGGGAAAGACTGTTCGTAAGCTAAAATTCCATGTAACAGCCTCATGGTATCAGATCATGTATTGTAATTCTGCACAGAAGACAGTCGAAGAAGAGATCTAATGCCAGCCTAAGAACAGCTTCCATATTTTAGGAGGATTAGAGCAGTTTGCCCCAAAGGCATCCAGTACTTTGAGGCTATAATTTAGAAAAGCCCCAGCCCATAATCTGCTAATGGCAATTTGGGGGGTCGCGATTTTGGAAAAGCAGTTTAAGAGATGTTATCTCATTTGATCCTTACAGCCACCTTGTAAGTTAACATCACGGGAATTATCCCCACTTTACAGTTGAAACCGTGGCAGAGGCTGAAGTGCTCACCTATGTTAACTTGGCTAGGCGTTAACTGAGGGGGAAACCTCGAAGGCAGGGTATCAGGTACTTTACCTGTCCCGTTATTTAAGCTGCACAACAATCTAGTGTGGAAGGAATTATTATCCTCATGTTACAGATGCGGAAATTAAGGCTCAGGAAGGTTAAGTTACTTCTCCAAGTTACTTAATGAAAGTAGTTAACATAGTTGATTAAATGGCTGAGTTTGAATTGAGTAAACAGCATCTAGCTCTTCCCTAAATCCTCGGCTCTTCCTAGGACCTTGTCCTGCCTGACTTCTAGGTTTCCTCCTTGTTAGGGAGAGAAGAGCTAGAATGTGCGAGCCTTTCTAAACAGAGTCACTCGGGACTAGAAAGAAGATTTTTTAAATGAAGAGTTAAGAAAACCATACTTAAAAAAGACTGATTCTCACTTTAGACTAAAAAAAGAGACTCAGAATTTCTGGTTCAAAAAAGTCACCACTCACTAAGGAAGAAAAGTAGCCATGTACTGCACAAAAAAATACCAAGGCAGAGGTTGGCCTCAGGTCCTAAGCATGAATCAATTCCAGATGGATCTGAGTTACATGAACAGTAACTCTCAACCAAAACCAACACAATTTTTTTAAAGCCTACGGTAAAATACAGGTAAATATATAACTAATTTCAGGCAGAGAAAGGACCTTCCAGTCATAAGGGAAGATGAACAGGTCTGACTACTTAGAAGCTGAAAAACTTCTGTTCTTCAAAAAAAAAATAACGAGCATGAAAAAGAGAAACTGGGAAAAATACTTTCGACTAACACAGCCAGTTAATATTTTTAGTATATCAAATTGAGGCACTTTAAAAAAAATCACAAAAAATAAATTCCCCGAAAGCAGAGAAAGGGACACACAAAATGTTCTACTTTGGAGAAGAAATCTGATTAGTTGGAGACATTAAAAGAGGTTTCGCTTCGCTGATAATAAAAAAATGCAAATGACAACTCCATGTCTGATATAACAGAAGGCGGGTGCCTGGGTGGCTCATTTGGTTAAGCGACTGCCTTTGGCTCGGGTCATGATCCCGGATACCCGGGATCAAGTCCCACATTGGGCTCCCTGCTCGGCGGGAAGCCTGCTTCTCCCTCGCTCACTCCCCCTGCTTGTGTTCCCTCTCTGGCTGTGTTTCTCTCTGTCAGATAAATAAAATCTTTAAAAAAAAAAAGAAAAAAAACCAGAAGGCTATTTTCAGTGTTGGGGGGTAACAGGCACTCTCAAACCTTTGCTGTCAGGCAGCGGGGGCTACGATGATACAACTCCTCTGGAAGCAATATGGCAATATACAACAACAGTTTCAAAATGTGTGTATTTGTTGACTCAGCAGTCCTGCTTCTGGGAGTCTATACACTAAGGTAATAATCAACAATATAGCCAAAGATTTCTGTATAAACCTGGTCAATGTAGCATGATTTATATTCGCGGAAAACTCAAAAAAGCTTAAACACACAGTCAGAGAAATGATTAAATTCTGGCACATCCATAAAATGGAATTGTATAGAGTCATTCAAAAATGTTTTAAAAACATTAAATAAAAACATTTTAATAACATTGGAAAATGCACAGCTTATATACACTGAGGTTAAAGGAACAGGATATAGTTACATACAAGATTCCAATTTTGCAAAAAAAAATTAAATATGCATATTTGCATACAAAAGAATGGGAGAAAATATGTGAAAAGTACATAGGCAATTTTAGCTTTTATCCTTACATTTTTGTGTGTTTCCAAATTTTCTGTCATACACATGTAGTATGATTATAAGCAGAATTAAGAAAAGAAACGATGTGTGAGAATTAGTGCAAGCAGGCTAATGTCAAGGAGAGCACAAATGACCACTACTTGTCACTTACAGAGGAGTGTTACCCTCAGTGTCTTGGATATTTGTGGATGCTTTGTAGTACAGAAGGATATGAATCATCTTCAAGTTACCCTTGGCTGCCGCCCGGTGCATTGCTGTGGCCTCATAATGGTCCTTAGCATCTGGATTAGCCCCGCCTTCCAGTAACATGACAGCGATCTGGAACCCCGGGGAAGAAAACAACGCAGACGTCTAGTTGTGCTCATGTACACTTTCAGAACTCAAGAGGAGCAGCCAAGGAATGGGGGCCTACCTCGTGCCTGTTTTTGGAAGCTGCGTAATGTAGGGGGGTACAGCCATTTTGGTTGACAGCATTCACTTGAGCACCTTTACCCAGAAGGGCTTTGACGATCTCATCCCGGCCGGCAGAAGCAGCAATATGAAGAGGAGACCAACCTGCCTATGGAAGAGGTAGGCAGTGTGAAAACCAGGGGGGGGGAAGGCACAGGGATTAATGCTGACATGTAGGAAGGGTTTACAAAGAGCTGTGTGTGAATGGGTTAAAAAAAAGTAACCTTCTTTTCCCCTCATTAAACACTGCAGAAAATTTGGAGAGCAGATGTATAGAGAAGGGATGCCAAACCACCCAAAATCCTGTAACACAGGAATAATGATATAGGTGTGATTCTAATGTGTTTTCTGATTGGGGTTATAGGATATAAAGTTCTGTGAGTTGCATTTCCCACAATGTCCACTTCTTGTCTTGTTGTTGGAATTTTCTATGTCCTTTTTTGGATTCTTGACTTTTTTGGCAGCATATTATTTTTATCAATATGGCTATTCCTACTGTAGTCAACCCGGTCTACACTGAACTGTTTTTACTTCCTTGCTATTATAAATACTCCTTCAGTGAGCATCCTTGAACAGGAACCTTCGCCTACAAAACATTTCTATTGTTATTCTTCACCAAGTTTTATCTTAATATAACCAATACCATTACAAAAGCTCTCTATATAACAACAACAAAAGGATATCCAGGCCCTGAGTATTTAGGCAATGCTCATACAAAAACAGCTTTCCAACGTAATAAAAAGGATTTGTAGTCTTGTAGCCTTAATCTACATATTAACCTTAAATTATGGGGTGTGAGCGGCAGAATCAACACCCTAAAATAATGCACCCACTACACCTGTGTGAAGTCACTGGGGCTTTGTTGTAACTAACTGCCTAGTCAAAAAGGTTACAATTTTGTTTGTGAGCTTGATACTCAGTCCTCAGTAAACACCAGTCTGGAGTCTAAAGATAACCGGGGCCTTAATCAACTCTGCCTGGGACTCACATCATCTTTATCGTTCACTGGCACTCCAAGTTGTAGCAAGAATTCCACAATTTCTGTATGTCCGGCTGAGCATGCCCAGTGCAATGCGGTTCTGCTGTCCTGCATGGGAAAGAGAGAAGCGAGACGATCAACATTCTTGAAGAGAAACAGAAGAAGAAAGGCAAGAAAGCAGAACAAGATTGGGGCCAGCAAACCTATAGTTTGGAAACAAGAAATGGAGAGCCTGGGATCCTGGGGCAGGTAACCTTATACCATATTACTTACTGTGGTAAGAGAGAGCAAGGTTTCAGTAACATGGGGGAGAATCCACTGATGAATGTAATTCTGGGCCGAATACAGCCTCGAAAGCCATCGAGCACGAGGCTGATTTCACTGCTTTGGCAGAAATAGAGCTCTGGCTATTTATTATGACATTATTTATGTACTGTTATGCCAGGCACTCTGCTGAGAGTTTTACAGTCATGGTCTCATTTAATCTCCATTACCCTACACAGTGGACATTATCCCCATTTTCCAGATGAGGAAACTAAAACTCCTCAGGGTAGGCAACTTGTCCAAGGTCAAAGTTAGTAAATGGTGAAGCTGGGCCACAAACCCCTCTGACATTGAAATTTCTAGATGCTCTGGAAAGAACGAACAAATCTTATGGGAAAGAAATGTTCATAAAACTATCTGAGATTATCTATATATTTAGGAAGCATACCACACACTAAATTACACAGCAATATTACTTTAAAAAAATAAGTTAGGAGCTAGTTGTGTTTCTCCAAGGGAATTTCTTTTTTTGCAGTGACAGCTGTACTTCTTAGATCTATGGAAAAGAAAGTGGTATTTTTTTTAAAGATTTGATTTATTTATTTGACAGAGAGAAACACAGCCAGAGAGGGAACACAAGCAGAGGGACTGAGAGAGGGAGAAGCAGGCTTCCCGCCGAGCAGAAAGCCCGATGTGGGGCTCGATCCCGGGTCTCCAGGATCATGACCTGAGCTGAAGGCAGTCGCTTAACCAATGAGCCACCCAGGTGCCCCAAGAAAGTGGTATTTTAAACTTTAGTACAAAAGAATTTCAAACACGTAAAAATAGAGACTATAACATATGCTCATTACCTAGACTTAATACTTTGCCATATTTACCTCATTTTATTTCCTCGATGAGGTTTTTAAAAACAAATTCTAAATATCATGGTTTTTCATTCCTAAATATTTCAGTTTCTAAAGAATAAGGATACTGTCCTACATAGATAGCCATGAGGCCATTATCACACCTATCAAAATTAATACCAACTCCTTTATAACATCTAAAACTCAGTCGGTATTCAGATTTCCCCAGTTGTCCCTCAAGCGATTTTTAATAGTTGGCTTGTTTCAGTTAGTCTCCCCACAAGGCCCATAATTTGCATATGATCCTTGGTTCTTAAGTCTCCTGATCTGGAATAGCTTCCCTCTTTTTTACTCCATTGACTTGGTGAAGAATTGATTACTAAATCTTAATTTGACATTATTAACTTAAATTTCAAGTATTAAATATTATCAGACCACCATGAAGGTAAATTTGGTAAAGGTAAAGCCATTTTCAGGTTGAGAAACAAAGAGAAGTTCCAGAAGTCAGTCTTCTGACTTCTGCTCTTCCCAGAGACACAAAATGGAAAACTGCTTAGTGCTTAGCATGGTACCTGTCATACAGAACACAATCTATAAATATTCATTGGCTTGCTGAAGTCACTGTGAATCTTTCTAGAAACTCAGGGTGAAAGCATGAGGGGGTCTTTTGAGCAGAAGAGCAGAAACACTTCCCAAAGCCCATTCGCTTTTTCTGCCTCTGCCTAGGAATGCCCATTCACTACCCCAGGAGAATCCCACTCAACCTTCAGGATCTAACCAACCTTCCCTCCTTTGCAAAACCCTTTCAATTATCAACAACATTCGCTCTTCAAAGGGAGATTAAATCAGGTCCTGCCGTTCGAGTTCTGTGTTCTGAAAGCACCACGTAAATTTCCCTCCAGAACAGTCACCACAATTTGTTACCGGATGTATGATTTGGGGTTACTTTATTAGTGTCTGCTTCTTCCACTCGACTGTATCCCCAACTCCTAGCAAACTGCCTGGCACAGAATTGGCGTTTGGTTACACGGGTTTCATGGAATAAAACGACTAGTAAAGAAACCCCTTTAAAAAAAAAAAAATCTTTCCTCCACGGGTAGCTCAAAGATTGGGCACTTCTGAGAAACGCGGTAAACATTCTAGAAATATTCAAAATTCAGGGAGCTAAGTACCACCCCTCCTCCCCGAAATATTTGAGGTTTGCAGGGCTAGCTCCTGCCGCCCAATTCCGAGTCCTGGGGTGACCCCGTCTAAGGATGGGGCGGTGGGGGCGGAGATTTGGCCTTTACGGAACCGGCCTCCCTTGGGCTGGGCCAGGCAGCCACGTTGGGCCTCCTCGACGTCACCGCCTGCGGAGAGGCCCCAGCGCTGCTTTACCTGGTCAGTCCTAGTAGCCAGGGATTTATCGGCCAGGATCCTCTCCTTCAACTCCTCCAGCTTCCCGCTGTAGGCCAGGTTGCAGACCATTAGGTTAGACACAAACCCCTCCATGTCTCTTTCCCACGATCTCCGCGAAGCTCGACCCACGACCGCCTCACGTAGCCAGCTCTGACTGCCAATCAAAAGAGCCTGCAGAATTCCACCAATCACTGCTCTTCCTCGTTCCTTTGCTTCTTTCCCACCCCGGGGCGCCCCTGGGAGTTGCAGTTTGAGCGCGGCTCCGGCCGGGGAGGAGTCTTTGCCGCTCTCACCGATTCAACCCCTAGCAGCGCGGAACTACAGGTCCCAAGGTCCATTGCGGCCGCCGTAGTCAAGTGGTCGGTGGAATTGGCCCAGGATGACAGCTGGAGAATGGAGTCAGGTACGGGGAGCGGCTTCGTGTGGAACCGGGGTGGGTGGTCGCTACTGGGCCATTGAGTCGGTCACGAGAAACGGGTGCGGGATCCTGGCGAGAGAGTTATGGGAGCCTGAAGGTTCTGTCCCACGGGGGCCCTGACCTGCGGTGGCAGGCGGAAGGGACAACAGTAGGAGCTGAGGACTGCCTCCTGGGCTCGCGCGGGTGGCTACAGCTACCCTCCCCCTCCCTGCCGCCGCCAAAGGAGTGGAAAGAAGTAGGGGTTAATTATTCTGACATCTCGGCGGAGTGGCATCGGGGCAGAATTCTGTCACTGAAGTGATAGCATATGACTCCGTAGTAAGTTGATGTGCCAGGGTGATGCCAAAGGCAGAGTGTGAGGCCACAGGAGCCACTTGATATCTAATTGACCTCGGTGAGTCCATGGCTTGGTGACATCACAACTTGATGAGAGTCATCTCGATACTGTGGTATGGTGTTGGCACTTTAATGTCATGATAATAACGATGACATCAAGGCTTTGCTAGAAATATTAAGCTAATAGTGTTTCTATTTATGGAAATCCCAAATACTGCCATAGCAGAAGAGATGCAAGGCTTATCCTTTATAGGGCATATCCAGGAGGGCATTATGCCAAAACTAGGTAACGATAAGAATACACTCAAGAAAGAAACTGATTATGTTTATATTTATCCTGTTATGGTGTAGAACAGGGCTTGGCAAACTCTGTGAAGCACCAGATAGTAAATGCTTTAGGTGTTGCAGTCCAAAAGGCAAAATTGTGAATAATTTGTATGCACTTATATAACAAGAGAGAAAACAAATTTCAACAAATGTTTATTGATGAAATCCAAAATAAAACAGTAGTTGGGTACTTTTTTTGTTACACAGGGCTACTTTTTTTTTAAGATTTTATTTATTTATTTGATAGAGAGAAACACAGCCAGAGAGGGAACACAAGCAGGGGGCAGGGAGCCAGATGTGGGGCTCGATCCTGGGTCTCCAGGATCATGACCCGAGCCGAAGGCAATCGCTTAACCAACTGAGCCACCCAGGTGCCCCTAATAGAAATAATGTAATTCTTTTTGGGGGGATAGCATTTTATTTAATTGACACAGAGTCAATAAGAGTCCCCATCTTAATAATCATGTCAAGTGTTCATCTGTTAATGCTGATCTTTAAGGAAATTTTCTTATTTCATCTTTGTAAATGTCTTTTCACAATGATAGGTGCTACCATATACTGATATCAACCCACAAACATATTCTTGTTAATTTTTATTTAATTTTTAAAATGTCAGAATAGCTTTAGCTTTATAGAAAAGTCACAAAGGTGGTCCAAAATTCCTGTTTACCCCTTCATCCAGTTTCCCTTACTGTTCTTTTCCTGTTTTTAACAGCTTTATTGAAATGTATTTTACATACCATAAAATTCACTCACTTCAAATATATAATTAAATGATTTTTAGTAACTTTACTGAGTGGTGCAGCCATCCCCATAATCAGTTTTAGAACATCTTCACTCCACCAATAAGATCCTTCATGCCCAATAAGATCCTTCCTGCTCCCAGCCCTACCTAGGTAGTGACTAATCTACCTTCTGTCTCTATAAATTTGCCTATTCTTGACATTTCATCTAAATAAAATCTTACAATATGTGGTCTTTCGTGACTGGCTTCTTTCACTTAGCATGATATTTTAAAATTCCATCCATATTGTAGCATGTGTCTGTACCTCATTAATTTTCATTGCCAAATAGTATTCTATTTTATGAATATAACACATTTTTCCTGTCTACTTACTAGTTGATAGGTTGTTTCCAATTGTTGTCTAGTACTACTAATATTAGGTGCTAAGAATATTTGTGTGCAAGTCTCCCCATGGACCTGTGTTTTCATTTCCTATTGGTAGACACCTAAGGGTGTCTACAACAGCTGCACCATTTTACATTTCTACCGGCAATGTATGATGGTTTCATATTCTCCATCCCTTTACCAAAACTTGTTAATGTCTGTCTTTTTTATTGTAGCTATTCTAGTGGGTGTGAAGTGATGTATCACTGTGATTTTGTTGTTTTGACTTGTTACTGGAACATAAGGAAAAATTATGCTTAACTTTTCAAGAAACTGAAAAACTCTTTTCCAAAGTGGTTGCACTATTTGCTTTCCCACCAGCAATGTAGGAGGGTTTCTGTTTCTCCAAATCCTTGCCAACATTTGTTATTTTCTGTCTTTTTATCGTAGCCATTCTAAATGAATGTGAAATGATAACTCATTGTGGTTGTAATTTATATTTCCTTAATGACTAATGATGATGAACCTCATCTTGTGTGCTTATTAGCCAGTTGTGTATCTTCTTTGGTGAAGTGTCTGTTCACATATTTTTCCCATTTTTGAATTGAGTTATTATCTTTATTGTCTTTTTATTGTTCAGTTGTAAGAATTGTTTATACAGTCTAGATACAAGGACTTGCCAGATATATGATATGTGAATATTTTCTATGAGACTGTTGCTGGCTTATTCATTTTCTTAATGGTGTCTTTTGAAGTGCCAAAGTTTTGAATTTTGATGAGGTCCAATTTATAATTTTTTCTTTTGTGAACGATGATTTGGGTGTTTTCCATTTTTTAAAAGTGTATAGTTTATTCTTAATGTACTTTAGAGTTGTGTTACCATCAACACAGTCTTATTTAAAAGATTTACTTCACCCCAGAAAGAAACTCGCGCCCATTTTCAGTCACTCCTCATTGCTATTCCCAGCCTTAGGCAACTAGTAATCTATTTTCTGTTTCTGTGGATTTTCATATTCTGGGTTTTCATGCAAACAGAAAGACACAATATGGGGTCTTTTGTGTCTGCCTTCTTTCACTTAGCATGTTTTTGACTTTTATGCAAATTTTACTATGTATCAGTACTGTGTTCCTTTTAATAGCTGAATAGTATTCCATTATTTGGCTATTCGATATTTTATTTATCTGTTCATCAGTTGATGGGAATTTGGGGTGGTTTCCACCTTTTGGCTGTTGTGAATAACACTCCTGTAAACATTCATGTGCAAGTTTCTGTGAAGTCATGTGTTTTCATTTCTCTTGGTACATATCTAGGGGTAGAATTGCTAGGCCACATGGGAGCTCTGTTTAACTTTGTGACGAACTGCCAAACTGTTTTCTACAACAGCTGCACCATTTTACATTTCGACCGGCAATGTATGATGGTTTCATATTCTCCATTCCTTTACCAAAATTTGTTAATGTCTGTCTTTTTTATTGTAGCCATTCTAGTGGGTGTGAAGTGATATATCATTGTGATTTTGTTGTTTTGACTTGTTACGGGAAGTATATAAAGTATGTTGACATTACTTTTGGTTCAGCAAGTGGTAGTTGTTGAAAGGACGTTTCTACAGTGTAAGTTTCACAAAGAAGTACTGTTTTGCCTTGTTATTTTAGATTGAATTAATTAAGAAACATTATCAAGTCTGCAGTGAAAGCTCATTTCCAGAGCCATTTCAGTGTTTGAGAAGAGCGGTTGAGGGCAGTTTGTCCAACAGTCTAAAAATGTAAAAATCATTCCTACTTTGTTTCCCAGATGAAAAACATGAGTGGATTTAATTTGGCCTGCCAGATGCAGTTTGCTGATGGTGGGTGTAGAGTAAGTGTCCTGTAAGTACTAGGTGTTCAGTAAATATCTTGTTAATTACAGAGATGCAGCAGGCTGGTTGTGTGGTATTCACATAGGATTGAATATAGTAACATTTTACTTTAATAATACATCAAGGGATTGCATTTGATTGCTAAGAACAGCTGGAAAAACAACTCCAAGTAACCCTACTGAGTGACTTGTTTGGGTTATCTTCTTTTATAGATGGTGTCTTGTACTTTTATTTTTATTTAATTGCGTTTTTATTTATTTTTTTTTCTTTTGATACCACACGGCGGCTAACTTTCAGTTCTGAATCCCTTGAGGCTAACGGTAAGGTAACCCTTGACTTTTTGAAGGCTGAAAGACAGATCTAATAAAGGAAAAGGTTTCTTTTGTCTCTGGCCCCAAGTTAAGAACAAGGTGGTAACTGTTCATCAAGAGTCAAAGCAGGCCCCTTATAGGGACTGACTCCCTTGACTATTTCCTGTTGCCTTTTCTACATGGTCACCTAGATTTTAGGCCCTAGAACAAGCCAGATTCATCTTCTGGACTTAATAAGGCTAAGAAAAACTAACATTTATATGTCAGATACTGGTCTTATATCTCATTTAATCCTTCACAACATCCCTTGGAGGTAGGTGCTATTATCTCTCCAGTCCCCACCTATTTAAAAATGAGAATGTAGGTTCAGAGAATTGAAGTAATCTAACATGCCTAAGGCCACACAGTTTAGTAAAAGTTGGAGCAGAAGTTGAAATCCAGGCCTAATGCCCTAGCACTTAAACACTGCAACTTAGTGCTCAATATTGCTGAAGATGAAATTATGTATAAATGAAAACCTCATTCCTGTAGCTCTTTAGGCTGTTAACTCTACCTCTGATGGAAAGAAAATGACATGTTTTTCATGCTGGAGGGCAGTGCTGTTGTATAGTACTATTTGTGATGATGGAAAAGTTCTGCATCTATGCTGTTCTGGTATGGTACTGTTTAATTTAAAAATAAAACTGTCAGTTATTTTAACAGCAAAAAAATGGCTTTATTCAGGAATAGCAGCAAAAATGGGTTTATTCAGGAATAGCAGAGAATCACAATTCAGCACATGCAAGCTCCAGCAAAACCATAGGCAAATCTGGACAACAAGGGAGAAGAATGTGGTTTTATAGAGGAAATGGGGGAGTTGAGAGGAGCTGTTATAAGTAAAAAGCCCATTGGAGTAAACTGGGAGTTCAAAGTGTAGTAGCTTTTTACTGGCTGAGTTGTGACAGTCTCTCATTGGCTGGGACATTTCCACCCAAGGAGAAAATCTTTCATCCTCCTGGTGGGATAGTAGAGTAAGGTTTCTTCCTGTTGGGAATACAAAATAGGTCTCTTCCTGTTGGGGGTCTGCAATTGACAAGTGGTAAGGTGTGAGAGCTCTGACTTCTGGCCACTTGACTCCATTTTACTGATGTTTCCCTTTATTAATTTTCACAACTGCCGCTAGCCACATTAAGCACTTGAAATGTGTCTAGGAACTAAATCTTCAATTTCCTTTAATTTTAATTATTTTAAATTTGAACAGCTTTGTGTGGCTAGTGGTTATAATTTTGGGCAGTGCAGAGAGAGGCAATTTTCCCCCGTATGCCCTTTTCTAATTATAACTAAATATTTTATTTGATGCAGATATTGTTTTCATAGCACAGCTGGAAATGAATATATCCTATAGTGAAACAAACTTGAGGACACCTTATACAGGGTAAATGCAAACCAATGACCTGTGTAACAGTCTCAGGAATATGTTGTGGGTTATCCAGAATGAAACTCCTCCATCCCTACCACTTACTCGATAAAGTTTGAACAACTGGCCTGGAGGCACTTTGAAATTCATAATGCATTGTTTGAAGATGTAATTCATTTATGTGGCTTATTGCAAACACTTCACAATTACCAGTGGCCTGGTTTTTGAGGAGACATTTTAATCTGTGGCTGTAATATTCTTTTGCGTGGCTGTAATATTTTTTAAGCACATGTTTTGATGTTACAGATAAATGTCTTCAGTATTGCATGTCACTGGCCTGTATATACCTTCCCCATTTAAAATCTATCCCTTTGTATAATCGTCTATTATAATAAAACATTTTGTTTACTTATTCCTTGGGTTTTAGCTTCCATATTCTTGTATCTCAGTTATTTTATTAGTGATTTCTTTTTAAAAAAACTTTTTAAAAGTCAATAACAAAAGACACACACATATTGTAGAAATAGTACAGAAAGACTCTGTATATGCTTCATCCAGTTTGTCCCAGTCATTCCATTTTATGTAATCATAATACAATATGAAAAGCAGGAAATTGATGTTGGAATGATGTGTGTGTACAGTTCTCTGCTACTTTATCACATGAGTACATTTGTGTAACCATCCTGACAATCAAGATACAGAAATATTCCATCACTGGAAAGCTACATTTTTATGGCCATGCCCACCACTTACTCCCGTCATCAGCATCCCTGACAAATACTAATGTGTTCTCCTTCTCTATAATTTTGTCATTTTGAGAATTTTGTATAAATAGAATCATGAAGTATGTGACTTTTCCATTTTTTTAATTTCAGAGCCACCCAAGGTGATAAGTGTATCAATAGTTTCTTCTTGTTTATTGCTGAGAAATATTCCATGCCTTTGATATATTCAAATTAGAGTCAGGTTTACCCCTTCTTCTACTGAGGGACATTTTGGTCATTTCCACTTTGGGGCTATTACAAATCAAACTGTTATGAACATTTGAGTATAGGATTTTGTGTAGACCTAAATTTTCATTTCTCTGATATAAATACCAAGAAGGGCAATTGCTGGGTCATATGGTAAGTGTATGTTTAGTTTTTAAAGAAACTAACAATTTTTCCAGAGTAGCTATACCATTGTACCTTCCTACAGGCAGTGAATGGGAGATCCAGCTTCTCGGCATCCTTGCTGGTACTGATAGTGTCATTGTTTTTAGTTGAGCTATTCTGATGGGCGAATCGTCACTGATACCTTATTGTGATTTTATTTGCATTTCTCTAATGCCTAATCATAGTCCACATTTTTTACGTGTTTATTCGCCATTCCTGTATCTTCTTCAATGAAATGTTTCTTCATGTACTTTGCTAATTGTATTTAAATGTATTAGAAAATACATTTTCTAATTGTATTGTTTGGGTTTGTTTGTTTTTCTGTCAAGTTTTGAGAGTTCTTTATATAGCCTAAATACAAATTCTTTGTCATATATGTAATTTGCACATACTCTCTTGTAGCCTATGGCTTGTCTTTTCATCTTATGAATTTTTTTTTCACAGAGTAAGAACGTAATTGCGATGATGTCCAATTCATCGATTTGTTTTTTCTTTTCTGGGTTGTGCTGTTGTTGTTCTAACTCTTCATCAGGCCCTGGATCGCAGAGATTTTCTCCTAGATTTTTTTTTCTGAAAGTTTACATTTAAGTCCATGATCCATTTTCAGGTAATTTTTGTATATAGTGTGAGGTTTGAGTTGAGATTGATTTTTTAAACTATGGATACCCAATTGCTTCAGCTTTATTGAATTACTTTTGTACTGTGGTAAAAGAAAATAATGAGTATACTGAATTGGTGTAGGCCCATTTCTGGGTTTTCTGTTCTGACTTATGTGTCTATCTATGTGTCTGCTACTCTGCCACACCCAATTCTTATTCAGTGTAGCTCCATAATAAGTTTAAAAATTAGGTAGAGTGATTCTTCCTACTTTATTATTTTTTAGTATTGTTTCTTTCTTTCTTTTCCTTTTCCTATATGTTTTAGAATGATTTTGCTTTATCTAAAAAATTGCTGGAATGTTGATAGGAATTATATTAGACCTGAGTATCCAATTTGGGGAGAGCAGATATCTTTACTATGTTGAGTTTTTTCCATCCCTGAATGGGGAGTGTCTGTCCACTTATTCATATTTTCTTTTATTTCTTTTCTTGGCATTGTGTCATTTTCAGCATACAAGTTTTGTATGTATTTTTTTGAGAATTAGAACTATTTCATTTATTTGAGTGACTCTTAGTTGTATTGTATTTTTAATTTTGGTTTCCGTATGCTCATTGCTGATATATAGTAATGCAGATGATTTTTGTATGAAGATCTTGCACCCTGCAATGTTGCTACATTGTAGGAGGTTGTTTTGTTTTGTTTGTTTTGGTCTTCAATGTTCTTTGTAGACCATCTTGTCATCTGCAAATAGGGACAATGATATTTCTTCCATTTTATTCGATATGCTTTTTATTTTTTCCTTTCCTTATTATGTCTAGGACTTCCAGCATTTTGAATAGCAGTGATGAGAGCTGAACCCTTGCCTTATTCACAGTCTTAGGGAAGAAGCAGTCAGTCTTTCAGCATTAAGTATGATGTTAGCTATAGGTCTTTCTTTTTCTTTTTCTTTTTCTTTTTCTTTTTCTTTTCTTTTCTTTTCTCTGTTTCTTTCTTTTGTAGATATTCTTTTGTAAGTTGAGGTAAAGGGCTCCTGGGTGGCTCAGTCAGTAAAGCGTCCAGCTCTTGATTTCAGCTCAGGTCATGATCTCATGGGTCCTGGAATCAAGCCCCATGTCCAGCTCTGTGCTCAGTGGGGAGTCAACCTGAGATTTGCTTCCTCTGCCCCTCCCCCACTCACTCTCTCTTGTTCTCAAATAAATAAATCGTTTAAAAAATAAAGTTGAGGCAGTTCCCTTTCAATTTCCAGTTTTCTGAGCATTTTTATCATGAATGAGTTTTGAATTTTCTTAACTTTTTCTGTATCAACTGATATGACCATATTAGTTTTCTCATTTTGTCATAATACGGTGGATTATGCTGATTGATTTTCAAATACTGAACCAGCCTTGCGTCCCTCAAATAAACACACTTAGTCATGTAGTGTATAAATTTATTTATATATTGATGAATTCTATTTGCTAATATTTTGTTAAGGACTTATATGTCTGTATTCATGAATGATATTGGCTTGTTATTTCATTTTTTTGTGCAGTCTGTCTGATCTTAATATCAATGCAGTATTGGCCTTATAAGAGTTGGGAAGTATTCAGTCTTGTATTTTCTGGAAAATATTGTGCAATATCACTATTAATTCTCCTTCAAGTGGTTGGAAGAATTCTCCAGTGTGACTATCTGGGCCCCGAGATTCAATTTCTGTATTAGTCATAGGGCTACTCACATTATCTACTTCATATTGGATGAGTGTATGTTTATGGTTTTCAAGGAAGTGGTCCAGGCCATCTAAATTGTAGCATTTGTATGTGAACATTTGTTTGTAGTATCCCCTTATTATCTTTTTGGAGTTTGTACAGTCTCTAGTTATATCCCCTACCTCATTCTGATATTAATTTATATCTTCTTTTTTCAATTGTCACTCTTGCTACAGGTTCATTGATTTTATTTTTCTTTTCAAAGAATTGGATCTTCATTGATTTTTATTTTTCAATATTGTTGATTTCTATTCTTACCTATTATTTCCTTCCTTTTGCCTCCTTTGGGTTTATTTTGCTCTTCTGTTTTGTAGTTTTTTAAGGTGAAAATTTAGATTTTTTAATTTGAGACTTTTCCTCCTTTCTAAGGTACATATTTAGTGCTATAAATTTCCTGCTCAGCAGTGGTTTAGCTGAATGTTACATATTTTTTATTGTGGTAAATAATGCATAATATGAGATCCACTCTCAACAAAATTTTAAGTGTACATTACAGTATTGTTAACTATAGGCATAATGTCCGGCAGATTTCTGGAAATTTCTCATCTGGCATGGCTGAATCTCTATACCCACTGAACAGCAACTCCCCAGTTCCTCCTCCACCCAGCCCTTGGCAACCTCTGTTCTAATTTCTGTTTCTTTGAGTTTGAATACTTCAGATACCTCATATGAACCGAAAGAGGCAGTATTTGATATTCTGTGACTAGCACATTTCACTTAGCATAATGTCCTCAAGGTTCATCTATGTTGTAGCATGTGACAGGATTTCTATTTATATGGTACCATATTTTCTTTATCCATTCATCTATCAATGGACATTTAGATTATTTCTACCTCTTGGATATCGTGGATAATGCTGCAATGAACATGGCAGTGCGAATATCTTTTCCAGATCCTGATCTTAGTTCTTTTGGGTAAATACCCAGAAATGGGATTGCTGGATCATATGGTAGTTTTGTTGTTAATTTTTTGAGAAGCTGCCATAGTGTGTACATAACAGCTCTTCGATTTGCTCATTCCTACCAACAGTGCACAAGACTTTGCGTTTCTCCACGTGCTCACCAACACTTTTTTTTTTTTTTTAAGTAATGGCGATCCTAATGAGAGTGAGGTGATACTTGATTGTGGTTTCGATTTGCATTTCCCTGACAATTAGCAATGTTGAGCATCTTTTCATATACCTGCTGGCTGTTTGTATGTCTTCTTTGGAAGAATGTCTATCCAAATCCTTTCCTCAGTTTTAAGTAAAGTTATTATTATTATTATTTGGGGGGATTTTTGCTGTTGAGTTGTAGGGGTTTCTTATCTATTTTGGATATTAACCCCTTATTAGATTCATGGCTTAAAAATACTTTCTCCTATTCTGTAGGTTGTTTTCATTCTGTTGATTATTTCCTTTGCTGAACTGAAGCTTTTTAGTTTGATGTAGTTCTGTATCTCTGTTTATGCTTTGGTTGCCTGTGCTTTAGTGTCATATTTAAGAAGTTATTGCTAAGACCAATGTCATGAAGATTTTGCCCTGTTTTCTTCGATCCATTTTATAGTTCTAGAGCTTATGTTGAAGTCTAATTTTGAGCTGATTTTTGTGTATGGTGTAAGGTAAGGGCCCAATTTTTCTTGTGCATGTGAATGCCGTTTTCCCAACACTGTTTGTTGAAGAGACTATCCTTTCTTCATTGTATACTCTTGGCACTCTTGTCAAAGATCATTTGACCATATATGTGTGAGTTTATTTCTGGGCACCGTGTTCTATTCCATTGGTCTGTGTTTCTGTCTTTATGCCAGTGCCATACTGGTTTGATTGCTATAACCTTGTAATATATTTTGAAATTAGGAAATGTGTGGCCTCTAGCTTTGTTTTTCTTTCTCAGAATTCCTTTGGCTATTTGAGGTCCTTTGTGGTTTCATATGAATTTTAGGAAAAATTTTTTCTGTTTCTGTCAAATATTACCAGTATTTTGATAGGGACCACATTCAGTGTGTAAATTGATTTGGATAGTGTAGATGTTTGCACAGTATTATATTCCAACCCAGGAACATGGGATGTCTTATGATTTATTTGTACCTTTAAACTCCTTACAATAATGCTTTATATAATTTACAGTATCCAAGTTGGTCACCTCCTTGGTAAAGTTTATTTGTAACTTTTTTATTATTTTCCATTCTATTTTAATGGAATCATTTTCTAAATAATTTTTTGATAGTTCATTGCTATTATATGGAAATAAGACTGATTATTTATGTCGATTTTGTATCCTATAAAAATATTAAGAGTAGATGCTAAATTCACTTACTCTAACAATTTTTGTGGAGTCTTTAGGGTTTTTACATATAAGGTTATGTCATGTACAAAAAAGCTAATTTTCTTTCTTTCTGATTTGAATGTTATTTATTTATTTATTTTGCCCTCTGACTAGGACTTTTAATACTAGAATGAATAGAAGTGTGACATTGGGTACCCTTGTCTCATTCCTATTCTTAGAGGGAAGCTTTTAGTTTTTCACCATTGAGTATGATGTTATCTGTGGACTTTTTATACATGACCTTTATTATTTTGAGGTAGTTTACATTTATTCTTAGTCTGTTGAATTTAGGATACTGAACTTTTCAACATGAAAAGGTGTTGAATTTTGTCAGATGCCTAATCTGAATCTATTGAGGTGATTATGTGATTCCCCCCTCATTCTGTTAATGTGGTGTATCACATGGATTTATTTGCATATGTTGGGTTTTCCTAGCATCCTAGGGAGAAATCCTACTTGATTGTTGTGTATGATATTTAAAAATATGTTATTGAATTTATCTTCAAATATTTTTGAAGATTTTTGCATCTATATTCATCAGGGAAATTGACCTTCCATTTTCATTTCCTCTAGTGTCCTTTTCTTGTTTGGGTATCAGGGTAGGGCTGGCCTCACAAAATGAGTTGGAAGTGTTCCCTCCTTTTCAGTTTTTTGGAAGAGTTTAAGAAAAATTGCCTTCAAAAATTATTTTTTAAAAAAGAATCAAGATTCGTACCTTAAAGAATGAATTTAGAGTTAGTTCTTTCAGGGCTCCTGGGTGGCTCAATTGGTTAAGCATCTGACTCTTGATTTCAACTCAGGTCATGATCTCAGGGTCATGAGATTGAGCCTGTCATCAAGCTCTGTGCTGAGCACAGAGTCTGTGTAAGAGTGTCTGGCTCTCAAAAAAAAAAAAAAAAAAAAAAAGAGAGTGTCTGTCTCTCTCTCTGCCCATCACCCCCTGCTTGCACACTGTCTCGGTAAAATAATAAATAAATAGATAAATAAAATTAAAATTAATAAATTTAATACTTTAAAATAAGTTAATTCTTTTTTAAATGTTTGATAGAATTTACCAGTGAATCCATCTGGGCCTAGGCTTTTATTTGTGTGGATTTTTTTGATGACTGAATCAAATCTCCTTACTGGTTATACTTCTGTTAGGATTCTCTGTTTCTTCACAATTTAATATTGATAAGTTGTATACATTTAGGAATTTAACCATTTCTTTTAGTCTGTCCAATTTGTTGGCATATAATTGTTCATAGTAGTCTCTGATAATCCTTTTAATTTCTGTGTCATTGGTTATGATATTTCCCTTTCATATCTGATTTTATTTATCTGGGTATTCTAGCTGATGTAGCTAAAGGTTGTCAATTTTGTTGATCTTTTTTAAAAACCACCTATTAGTAATTGATAAACCTCTAGCCAGACTCATCAAAAAAAAGGGGAGAGAAAGAGAAAGGACTCAAATAAACAAAATCACAAACAAAAGAGAAGAAATAACAACCAGCACCATAGAAACACAAATAATTGTAAGAGAATATTATGAAAAACTATATGCCAACAAATTAGACAACCTAGAAATGGATGAATCCCTAGAAACATATAACCTATCAAAACCGAAGCAGGAAGAAATAGAAAATTTGAACAGACCAATTACCAGCAAGGAGATTGAATCAGTAATCAAAAAACTCCCAACAAACAAAAGTCCAGGACCAAACAGCTTTACAGGTAGATTCTACCAGAAATTTAAAGATTTAGTACCTATACTTCTCAAACTAGTCTAAAATATAGAAGAAAAAGGAAAGCATCCAAATTTATTCTATGAAGTCAGTATCACCCTAATACCAAAACCAGATAAAGACACCACAAAAAAGAGAACTACAAGCCAGTATCTCTGATGAACATGATGAAAAATCCTCAACAAGATACTAGTAAACTGAATCCAGAAATACATTAAATAAATCATTCACCATGAGCAAGTGGGATTTATTTCTGGGAAGCAAGAGTGGTTCAGTATTACTAAGTCAATCAATGTAATACATCACCTCAATAAAAGAAAGGCTGAAAACCATATATTATTTCAGTAGATGCAGAAAAGACAGTTGACAAAGTACAACATCCATTCATGATAAAAACCAAAACAACCTTGAAAGAAAAAAGGACACCTGGAGACATCACAATTCCGGACTTCAAGTTATATTACAAAGCTGTAGTGATCAAGACAGTATGGTACTGGTACAAATATAGACACATAGATCAATGGAACAGAATAGAAAACCCAGAAATAAGCACATAATTATAGGATCAGTTAATCTTCAACAAAGCAGGAAGGAATATCCAATGAGAAAAATAGTATCTTCAATAAATGGTATTGGGAAGACAGGTCTGCTACATGCAGAAGAATGAAATTAGATCACTTCCTTACACCATATACAAAAATAAACTCAAAATGGATTAAAGACCTGAAACCTGAAACCATAAAAGTCTTAGAGGAGACAACAGGCAGTAATATCTCTGACATGGACCATAGCAACATTTTTCTACATGTATCTCTGTGGCAAGGGAAATAAAAGCAAAGATAAAGTCTTGCAAAGATAAAGTCTTGGGACTACATCAAAATAAAAAGCTTCTGCACAGTGAAGGCATAATCAACAAAACTAAAAGGCAACCTACTGAATGGGAGAAGATATTTTCAAATGACATAACTGATAATGGGTTAGTATCTAAAATATATAAAGAACTTATAAAACTCAATGCCCAAAACATGAATAATGCAATTGAAAGATGGGCAGAAGACATGAACAGACAGTTCTCTAAAGAAGACATCCAGATGACCAACAGATGCATGAAAGGATGTTTAGCATTATCCATCATCAGGGAAATGCTAATCAAAACTTCAATAAGATATCTGTCAGAATGCTTAAAATAAAAAACAAGAAACCACAAGTGTTGGTGAGGGTGTGGAGGAAAAGGAACATTCATGCACCGTTGGTGAGAATGCAAACTGGTGCAGCCACTGTGGAAAACAGCATGTATTTTTCGCTAAAAGTTAAAAACAGAGGGTCACCTGGCTCAGTTGGTTAAATGCCTGACTCTTGGTTTCAGCTCAGATCATAATCTCAGGATCATGAGATCAAGCTCTGCATCAGGCTCCATACTCAGCATGGAGTCAGCTTGTTGAGATTCTCTCCCTCTCCCTCCCCAGTGACCCTCCCCCTACTCTCCCACTCTATCTCTAAAATAAATAAATAAAACCTTTTTTAAAAGTCAAAAAGAGAACTACCCTATATAGTAATTGCACTACTGTGTATTTACTCCCCAAATACAAAAACACTAATTCAAAGGGATACAAGCACCCTTATGTTTATAGTAACATTATTTACAATAGCCATGATATGGAAGCAGCCCAAGTGTCCATCAGTAGATGTGGATAAATTATATATATGTACACATATACATATATACATTTACATGTATATATAATATGTTTGTATATTATATATAAAGTGGAATATCATTCAGTCATGAAAAAGAATGAAATCTTGCCATTTGCAACATCTGGATCGAGCTAGAGTATAGTATAATGCTAAGAAAAATAAATCAGAGAAAGACAAATACTATTATGATCTCACTCATATGTGGAATTTAAGAAACAAAACAAATGAGCAATGGAAAAAAAAGGGAGAGAGAGAGAGAGAAACCAAGAAACAGACTTCTAACTATAGAGAACAAACCGATGGTTGCCGGAGGGGAGGTAGGTGGAGAGATGGGTGAACTAGGTGATGGGAATCAAGGAGTGCATCTATTGTGATAAGCACTGGGTGTGGTATGGAATTGTTGAATCACTATATTGTACACCTGAAACTAATATAACACTGTATATTAACTATACTGGAAATAAAATCAAAACTTAATTAAAAATTTTTTCTTGGGTGAGTCCAATATATGTATTATCTGACTGTTGGTTTCTACTAATTGTCTTTTTTCACTTGACTTGAGAGGATCCTGGCTTTTGTATGATGTGGGGTTTTCTGTTGTATACTGGACATTTTGAGTATTACATTATGAGACTCTGGATCTTATTTCAATCTTCTATTTTGGCATATCTGTTCTGAGACTGCTCTGATGAAGAATGGGGCATGGCTTCATTATCACCAGAGAGAGATGGGATTCTAGATTTCCCACTCACCATTCATTGATACTATGGCAGGAATAGGGGCATCTCATTATTACTGGGCAGGGGTAGAATTTCAGGCTCCCCACTAGATCTCTGCTGACAGAACCCTGGCTTGGAGAGAGAAGAACATCTTGCCCTTTGCTCATGGCCTCCTTTTCCATCATGTTTTTGGGGGCTTCATTACTGCCTGGCAGGGATAAAAGTACCAGATACCTACTAAGCCTCTTCTGAACCCACCTCAGAGAGAAGGGGTGGGTGTGTGCGTGACTATTTACTACCAGATGAAAGTGAAGTCTAGGCTTTACACGTGGCCTTCGCTGATGGGTGTGGCTTAGGTCAGTTTTTTTTTTCCCCTATGGTGCTTGGCTAGAGTATAAAGGTATCATCTAAAAGGTTTCTACCTTGGGCGCCTGGATGGCTCCGTTACTTAAGCATCTGACTCTTGATTTTGGCTCAGGTCAAGATCTCAGAGTCCTGAGATTAAGTCCTACATCAGGGGCTCTGTGCTCTGTGCTCATTAGAGAATCTGCTCGAGGATTCTCTCTCTCTTCCTCCCCCTGCCATTCCCCTGCTCATGTTCTCTCTCTCTTTCAAATAAATAAATACATCTTAAAAAAAAAAAAGGTTTCTGTCTGTTAGATTACCACTTTGTATTCCTTTGGCTAGAACATTTTTGGGGTCTGTTTTTGTCTGGACCCATTGGTATTTCTGGCTGGCTGGCTTCTCCATGACTGGGTCCAGGATTCATTACTCAAAAATAAGACCCAGGGAACTTTGTGGGTCTTGAGGACCCTGGCCAGACTGTCTTCTCTCTACCTTTCAAAGCTATATAATATACAAATATTACATGACATTAATATGTTATGTGTGTATACACACATATAATGCCCAGTGTTTTATCCATGTTTATTGGGAAGAATAAAGAAAGTGTTTATTTTATCTTTTCTTGGAACCAGAAGACATATAAGGGGTTACTTAAAGAAACCATGAATTCTGTGTTAGTTATAGTCTTTCTCACTGTAAAAATCTAGTTAAGAATTGATAAAATCACTCTGGCTCCTATCCCCATTGGTGTACTTATTCTTTTCTCTCTCTTTTTTTTTTTTTTGGCTGTTTTTACACTGTGGTAAACAGCACGTAACATAAAAATTACTCTCTTAACCAATTTTAAGTGTACAGTTTAGTACTGTTAAATATAGTCACATTATCATGAAATAAATCTCCAGAACTTTTTCATCTTAGAAATCTGAAACTCTATACCCAGTAAACAGCAACTTACCTTTTTTCTAGTCCCTGGCAGCCATGATTCTACTTTCTGTTTCTATGAATCTGACTAGTTTCGATATCTTATGATACAGTATTTGTCCTTTTTTGCCTGGCTTTTTTTCACTGAGTGTAGTGTCCTCAAGTTTCATCTATGTTGTAGCATATGACAGGATTTCCTTCCTTTTTGAGGCTGAAAAATATTTTATTGTACATTTATAAATGTATACCACATTTTTAAAATCCCATAATCCATTAGCGCACATTTGGATTGTTTCTACCCCTTTACTACTGAGAATACTGCTATGGTCATGGATTTGCAAATATCTCTTCAAGGCCCGAATTTCAGTTCTTTTGAATATGTATACCCAGAAATGGAATTGTCAAATCATAAGACAGTTGTATTTTTAATTTTTTGAGGAACCTCCAGGATTGTTTCCCATTGTGGTGGTACCATTTTATAACAGTGTACGAGGCTTCCAACTTCTCTTTTTCTATTTTTATTAACATATAATGTATTATTTGTTTCAGGGGTACAGGTCCCTCAATCATCAGTCTTACACAATTCACAGCACTCACCATAGCTCTTACCCTCCCCAGTGTCCATCACCCAGCCACCCTATCCGTCCCACCTCCATTCCCTCCAGCAACCTTCAGTTTGTTTCCTGAGATTAACGGTCTCTTATGGTTTGTCTCCCTCCCTGATTCCATCTTGTTTCATTTTCCCCTCCATTCCCCCTACCATGCCTGTCAAACTCCTCATATCAGAGAGATCATATGATAATTGTCTTTCTCTGAGTGACTCATACTCATTTCACCTAGCATAATACCCTCTAGTTCCTTCCACGTTGTTGCAAATGGCAAGATTTTGGTTTTATTTCGATGGATGCATATATATATACATAAACAGTAAGTTGCTGTTTACTGGGTATAGAGTTTCAGATTTTTAAGATGAAAAAGTTCTGGAGATCTATTTCATGATAATGTGACTATATTTAACAGTACTAAACTGTACACTTAAAATTGGTTAAGAGAGTAATTTTTATGTTATATATATATAACACACACACCCCACATCTTCTTTATCCATTCATCTGTTGATGGACAGCTAGGCTCTTTTCGTAGTTGGCTATTGTGTACATTGCTGCTACAAGCATTCAGGTACATGTGACCCTTTGGATCACTCCATTTGTATCTTTAGGGTAAATACCCAGTAGTGCGATTGCTGGGTCATAGGGTAGCTCTATTTTCAACTTTCTGAGGAGCCTCCATACTGTTTTCCAGAGTGGCTGCACCAGCTTGCATTCCTACCAACAATATAGGAGGGTTCCCCTTTCTCTACATCCTTGCCAACAGCTGCTGTTTCCTCACTTGTTAATTGTTGCCATTCTGACTGGTTTGAGGTGGTATCTCACTGTGGTTTTGATTTGTATTTTCCTGATGCCAAGTGATGTTGAGCCCTTTTTCGTGTGTCTGTTGGCCATTTGGATGTCTTCTTTTTTTAAAGATTTTATTTATTTATTTGACAGAGAGAGATCACAAGTAGGCAGAAAGTCAGAGAGAGAGAGGAGGAAGCAGGCTCCCTGTCGAGCAGAGAGCCTGATGTGTGCCTTGATCCCAGGACCCTGAGATCATGACCTGAGCTGAAGGCAGAGGCTTTAACCCACTGAGCCACCTAGCTGCCCCATTTGGATGTCTTCTTTGCAGAAATGTCTGTTTATGTCTTTTTCCAATTTCTTCATTGATTATTTGTTCTTTGGATATTGAGTTTCAGAAGTTCTTTATAGATTTTAGATACCAACCCTTTACCTGATATGTCATTAGCAAATATCTTCTCCCACTCTGTTGGTTGTCTTTTGGTTTTGTTGACTGGTTCCTTTGCTGTGAAAAATTTTCTGTCTTGATGAAGTTCCATTATTTTTTTTCCTTGCTCCCCTTGCCTTTGGCGATGTTTCTAGGAAGAAGTTGCTGTGGCTGTTTGAAGAGGTTGCTGCTTGTGTTCTCCTCAAGGATTTTGATAGATTCCTTTCTCACACTGAGGTCTTTCATCCATTTTGTGTCTACTTTTGTGTGTGGTGTAAGGAAGTGGTCCAGTTTCATTCTTCTGCATTTAGCTGTCCAATTTTCCCAACACCATTTGTTGAAGAGACCGTCTATTTTCCATTGCACATTCTTTCCTGCTTTGTCGAAGATTAGTTGACCATAGAGTTGATGGTCCCTTTCTGGACTCTGTTTGTTCAATTTCTTTGGAAAATGTTGATGGTGTTTTAATGGGGTTTGCATTAAATGGGTAGATTGTTCTAGATAGCATAGGTGTTTTCACAGTATTTGTTCTTCTAATCCATGAGCATGGAACATTTTTCCATTTCTTCCTCAATTTCTTTCGTGAGTACCTCATAGTTTTCTGAGTACGGATTCTTTGCCTCATTGGTTAGGTTTATTTCTGGTTATCTTATGGTTTTGGGTACAATTGTAAGTGAGATTAACTCCTTAATTTCTCTTTCTTCTGTCTTGCTGTTGGTATATAGAAATGCAACTGATTTATGTGCATTGATTTTATATCCTGACACTTTACTGAATTCTTGTATGAATTCTAGCCATTTTGGAGCAGAGTCTTTTGGGTTTTCCACATAAAGTATCATATAATCTGCAGAGAGTGAGAGTTTGACTTCTTCTTTGCTGATTTGGGTGCATTTTATTTCTTTTTGTTGTCTGATTACTGAGGCTAGGACTTCTAGTACCATGTTGAAAAGCAGTGTTGATAGTGGACATCCCTGCTGTGTTCCTGACCTTGGGGGAAAAGCTCTCAGTTTTTCCCCATTGAGAATGATATTCGCTGTGGGTTTTTCATAGATGGCTTTTATGATATTGAGGTATGTACCCTCTATCCATACACTGTGAAGAGTTTTAATCAAGAAAGGATGCTGTACTTTGTCAAATGCTTTTTCAGCATCTTTTGAGAGGATCATATGATTCTTGTTCTTTCTTTTATTAATGTATTGTATCACACTGATTGATCTGCAGATGTTGAACCAACCTTGCAGCCCAGGAATAAATCCCACTTGATCGTGGTGAATTATCCTTTTAAGGTACTGTTGGATCCTACTGGCTAGTATTTTGGTGAGAATTTTTGCATCCATGCTCATCAAGGATATTTATCTGTAATTCTCCTTTTTGATGGGATCTTTGGTTTTGGGATCAAGGTAATGCTGGCCTCATCAAAAGAGTTTGGAAGTTTTCCTTCCATTTCTATTTTTTGGAACAGTTTCAAGAGAATAGATATTAATTCTTCTTTAAATGTTTGATAGAATACCCCTGGGAAGCCGATTGGGCTCTTGTTTGTTGGGAGATTTTTGGTTACTGCCTCAATCTCACTACTTGTTATGGGTCTGTTCCGGTTTTCTATTTCTTTCTGGTTCAGTTTTGGTAGTTCATATGTCCCTAGGAATGCATCCATTTCTTCCATATTGTCAAATTAGCTGGCGTATAGTTGCTCATAACATGTCCTTATAATTGTATTTCTTTGGTGTTGGTTGTGATCTCTCCTCTTTCATTCATGATGTCATTAATTTGGGTCCTTTCTCTTTTCTTTTTGATAAGTCTGGCCAGGGGTTTATCCATCTTGTTAATTCTTTCAAAGAACCAGCTCCTAGTTTCCTTTATTTGTTCTACTGTTCTTTTGGTTTCTATTTCACTGATTTCTGCTCTGATATTTATTATTTCTCTTCTGCTGGGTTTAGGCTTTCTTTCTTGTTCCTTCTCCAGATCCCTAAGGTCTAGAGTTAGGTTGTGTACTTGAGACCTTTCTTGTTTCTTGAGAAAGCCTTTTAATAGTATATGCTTTCCTCTCAGGACCACCTTTGCTGTGTCCCAAAGATTTTGAACAGTTGTGTTTTCATTTTCATTTGTTTCCATGTTTTTTTTAAATTTTTCTTTAATTTCCTGTTTGACCCATTCATTCTTTAGTAGGATGCTCTTTAGCTCCATGTTCCTAGAATTGCTGCTATTCTTTTCTTCAATCTCCTGTTGAGTTTGTAGGTGTTCAGTATGGTTTGATAACTATCTAGCTGAATTCCTGGGACCCCATGAAATTTAAGACTCCTACTCCTCCGCCATCTTGATTCTCTCTCTCAAGGCTTCCAACTTTTCTCTATCCTTGATAACTCTTTCTGTTTTTCATAGCCATCCTAATGGATATGATGCAATAGTTCACTGAAGTTTCCTTATTTTTATTTTTATTATGTTTAGTTAGCCAACATATAGTACATCATTAGTTTATGATGTAGTATTCAATGATTCATTAGTTGTGTATAACACCCAGTGCTCATCACATCACGTGCCCTCTATACTGCACATCACCTGGTTACCACATCCCCCAACCCCCTCCCTTCTGTAACCCTCAGTTTGTCTCCCGAAATCCATAGCCTCTCATGATTTGTTCCCTTCTCTGATTTTTTCCCATTCAGTTTTTGCTCCCTTCCCCTGTGGTCCTCTGTGTTATCCCTTATATTCCATGTCATTGAAGTTTTAGTGTACGTTGCTCTGATGATTAGTGATGTTGGACATTTTTATATCCTTGTTGGTTATTCATATATCATCTTTGGAGAAGTGTCTTCAAGTCTTTTGTCCAGTTTAAAAGATCATATTATTTGGGGCACCTGGGTGGCTCAGTGGCTTAAAGCCTCTGCCTTCAGCTTAGGTCATGATCTCAGGGTCCTAGGACTGAGGCCTGCATCGGGCTCTCTGCTCAGTGGAGAACCTGCTTCCTCCTCTCTCTCTGCCTGCCTCTCTGTCTACTTGTGATCTCTCTCTCTCTCTCTGTCAAATAAATAAATAAATAATCTTTAAAAAATCAGATTATTTGATTTTTGTCTTTTCATTGTAAGAGTTCATTATATGTTCTGTATATTAATCCCTTAATGGATATGTTATTTGCCAATATTTTCTTACATTCCATAAGTTTCCTTTTTAGTGTGTTTATTTTGTACTTTAATGCATAAATGTTTTGAAGTTTGCTGCAGTCCATTTGTTTGTTGATTTTTGCTTTTGTTACTTGTCCTTTTGGTGTCATATCCAAGAAATCATTGCCACATCCAATTTCAGGAAGCTTTTCCTCTATGTTTTCTTCTAGGCATTTTGTACATTTAGATCTTATGTTTAGGTCTTTATTTCATTTTGAGTTAATTTTTGTATAATTCATTTTGAGTTAATTTCTGTATATGGTGTATGATAAGGGTTCAGCTTCATTCTTTCACACGTGGATATCCAGTTTTCTCACTTCCATTTGTTGAAGGGACTGTCCTTTTCTCCTTGGGTTGTCTTGACACCCTTGTCAAAGACCATTTGACCATGTATAAAAGGATTTATTTCTGAGCTTTCTAGCCTCTTGGTCTATTTGTTTGTCTTTATGCCGTATCAAGCTGTTTTGATTACTGTACTTTGAAATATGTTTTGAATGCAAGACGTGTGAGTCCTTTGTTTTTCTCTTTAAAGACTGTTTTGGCTCTTTTGAATTCCTTGAGACTCCTTATGAATATATCTGTTCCTGCAAGAAATGCCATTGGGATTTTGAGGAACTGTGTTGAATGTGTAGATTCTTTTGGGTAAATGGCTATCTTAACAATAGTAGGTCTTTCAACCCATGAACACAGATGTCTTTCCATTTATCTGTGTCATCTTTAGCTTCTTTCTGTAATGTTTTGTAGTTTCTCACTGGTATACTTATATATAATAAAATGACTATCAAGTAAAAATTCTTTGTTAAACCTTGCTTTTCCAGTAATTTCAGAGTATGAATGGTACCCTGTCCATGGTTCCCTCAAATTATTTGCTGCTTGGCACAATTGCCATCCATACCAGAGGCTCTGTTTCTTCAGACATTGAAGCCTCAGAAAGTGCCTTAATGCTACAGGGTCTTCCTCCCATTTTTCTCTTTATTCACTATCATTACATTTCCCTTAAAATTAGTCTTGTTTAGTGACTCTAAACTTGAGATCCTGGCAGGACTGCTGAAGGGTGGCAAAAAAGGAAGGCAGAACCAGGCCTTAGGTGGAGAGAGACTTCAAAGTAAACCCAGCCCTGAGCCCAGCCTCCTCCATGAAGCCTTGTCTGATTATGCTATCCCAGGCTCATCTCCTTTTTCTGACCTCCTGATAACACTTGTGTCTATTATATAACCAGCATTCATCTCATCTTACCGACTAAAGTAGAATCTCAGTTACCTCACTCTTTCTGGGGAAAAGGCATTTTGAGTAATCAGTTTTCTAAATGGCTCGTGATTCCCTCTAAGCACCGTAAGCTTTTAACATCTTAACCATCATGAAAGAAATTCTCCAAAGAGACGAAAAAACAAAACTAAACAACCAAGAAGCAATTTACTCCTCTGATTTCTTATACAGCATTAATGGACATAATAATTGAGGATCATTGTTATGATTATCATTTCTTATATGCTATAATGCAATGCATTCTAAGGCCTGTTGAAATGTGATTTAATGGTTGTCCCTGCACTTCATGGTCCCAGACCATTTTGTCATTGTATGTGTGTGTGAGTATGTGTGAGTATATAAATCCATATTAGTTTTTTATGATATTCTGTCTGTTTCCTTGTCAGCTGGCCCTTCTTGCTGCTGTCAATCTACTTCTATAAAATCAGTTTTTATTCCCTAGCTCAGAAGGTTCAAGAAAGACCTCTAAACTGGAACTCGATGCCTGAAGGGATTGCTTCTCAAGGGTCTTGAAAACTTCAGGATTTACCTTCTCTGGTCTGTTTTGTTTGTTTATCTGGTGGTTTGCTCTAGTTTGGCAAACTTAATTGTGAGACTAAGAACAAAATCTTCAGGAACAAGAACCACTGGGGCTGTTGAAACCAAATCATCCTGGTTTTTCCTTTGGTCAAGCTCCCCTCACACTTGCATGACTCTCCAATCAGACGTTTCCTGCTGAATCTGCTGGAAAGAATAGTTGGTGACAGGAAGCATTCTGAGGCAACTCTGGCCTACATCACTTGCTATCATGAGAGAAACAAACATCAAAAGGTGACACTTAAGAAAATGCACACTATCTGTTTGGGGCTCTCTGACGAGGAATACTCAGGTCTCTGACAAGGAGCTCAGAGTGGAGACTATTTTAAAATTTTGCTATCATGGTCATGATGGATGGCAGAAAGTAGAAATGGGAAGAACCTTTAGGGATACTTATTGTACAATTCATAACAGAGAGGGAGAACTATGGCATGAGTGTTGCAGAAGCAGTTCAAAGTTCTAGGAGTATGCACTGAATATAATGGAGATTATACTAGAGATACACTTAAAAGTCATAATTGGGGAAAGGAAAGAAACAGTTCTTTGTCCTACTTCCATGTACATGTCTGTTTTCAGTATTTATTATCATGGAATCATTTCAACTTTTCAGAGATGTTAAAATTTGAGTGCACTTGCTGATCCTAACTCTGGTGAAATGTAACGTGTGTGAAACTGAAGTACAAACTTTGACATTTAAGTACATTTTTTCTTGGTTCTAATGAAACACTTAGCTCACTTAAAGTTTACAAAACATGTTTATATCCATGCGCTCATTTGATCCTCACTATAGCCCTCTGGGGAAGGTATTTATCTACATTTTATAGATAAGGAAAGGCAATCTTAGTTTATAAGAGTAGCCCAAGGTGACTTGTGTAGCAAAAGGCAGAGCAGAAATAGAACCTGGCTCTTCTAATTCATAAGCTGGTGTTCTCTTCAGTCTACTATACTTTCTTCCACTAAGATTTTGGGAGAAAAATTCAGTATTTTCTCTGATGAAGAGCAGCATGCTATGGTAGAAAAGAAGAGTCAATAAGTTTGGGAATTTGTAATCAGAGTGGGCAAAATTGATAGCATTTTGGAATGCTAGAAATTGAAAAATCCAATAAATTTGGGGACAGGGGGAAGAAATTTAGAACTATATCGCTGCTCCTGATAACAAAAAATATTTTGTTGTTACCATAATTTTGATCTGTATTGCCAATCTGTACCAGAAATAAATTCAGCTCTATAGAGGCTTACCTTTTTCTCTTTTCTTGAATTGAAGTATACTTTACATACAGTTAAGTGCACAAATCTTAAGCATACAGCTCAGTGAAATTTTATATATGTGCACCCTCCACCCATATCAAGATAAAAAATATTTCCCCCCACTTCTTCTGCCCCAAAGTTTCCATCTTGCCTCCTCCCACCAACCAGCTCCACATCCCAAAGGTAACAGTTATTCTGACCACTATTATCATAGATCAGTTTTGCCTGATATCAGACTTTATAGAAACAGAATCATATTGTATGTACTATTTTGTGTCTGGCTTCTTTTGTTTAACATGTCTGTGAGATTCATCTGTGTGTTGTACATAATATTAGTTCTTTTTTTTGTTGCTGTGTACCATTGCTATGAATGATTCACCATAGTTGTTCCATCCTCCTTGTCTTAGTCTGTTCACGCTGCTGTAGCAAACCTTCATAGACCAGATAGCTTAAACAACAAACAATTATTTCTCCCAATTCTGGAGGCCCAAGATCATGGCACCCACAGGTTGGGTATCTGGTTAGGTCTCTCTTTCTGGCTTTCAAATGGCTACCTTCTTGTGTCCTCACATGATGGAGAGAGATCATCTCGCTGGTGTCTCTCCTTATGCGGGAATTGATCCCACTCACAGGTATTCTGTTCTCATGACCTAATTACCTCCCAAAGGGCCCACCTCCAAATGACATCATACTGGGGATTAGGGCTTCAACACATGAATTTGGGGAGAACACTAACACTGTGTGGATACCACCCTATTGATGGGCACTTGGATTATTTCTAGGTTTTGGATATAATTAATAAATCTTCTATGACCATTTTTGACCATATCTTTCAGTGGACACAAGCACTCATTTTTCTTGGACATAAACCTAGGAGTGAGGTCACTAGGGTAGGTACAATAAATTAAAGACATTTTTAACTTAAAATAAGTTAACTTAGTATTAATGAAAGAACTGATGGCTGAGCATCTTATAAGAAACCCCACTTTATGAAGAGCCACTTTTGGAGTTAAAAATGGATCTGTGTTTTGTTTAGCAGATCAAGAGTTTCTGCCTGGTAGATATCAAAGAGTATTTTTGCTGTGGTTGCTGAGTTGAGTCTTTCATGCTTTTCGGTAGATAGATATTTATTTTCCTGGTGTCCGGTACACAGAGTGCACGTCAGAGATGAGGAGCCTTTTTTTGCAAGCTGCATCATTTTGAGGTGGAGTAAAGTTGTCTTTTTTTGAGCAGTGTGGCTCAAATAATGACAAAATAATGTTGGAAAATCAAGTTCACTTTACAGAACTTTGCTCAAGGGTTAACTTGAAATACATCTTTTGTTTTGAAAGTGAACGTAAGTGTATAATTTTATGCAATCAAAAAACTGAACTCTGGCAGTATAATTTTATATGACATCAAAGGTAAAGAATTTTTTTAAACATCTTATGTCTGCTGGCAGTATTTCCTAATGAAGTGTGATGTTGAAAGGGTATGGGGAAAATTCCTGTGGCCTGGGAAGTGGGTGAGGTGATTGTAAACAGAGGCAAAAAACTGGGCAAGTGCCCTAAATGAAGAGTTACTGTTCCTGGAAAGGACTCCATAGTTTCTCCCATTGTGCTGTACCAGTGAGCCTTCCCCAAGACAGAGACCCATCTTCACCCCTTCCTTGGTCACTTTAGGTTTGTTTGTTTGTTTGTTTGTTTGTTTGTTTTTTAACAGAAGTTAATTCGATAATGTTTAAAAACCAACAACTAAGATTGGTATTAAAGGCAATTACTTATTGCACTATTTCTATCCTGCTCATAAAGAGATGCCCAGACTTCCTCCTGAGTATGTTTGAAAGGATTCAGGGGCTCCAGGAAGCCTGGATTAAGTCCAGAAGCCTAACCAAGGCTTCCAAGGCCAATGTCTCCTGGCCTTGTTGGCCTCTCTGGCCTCAACCTATGACAGTCTCCATGTGGCCTCACCATTTCACCATCTCTCAGCCCTTGGCATTTTGGTCCAAGCTGCTCTTCTGCCTGGAGCATCCTCCTCCTACCGTATTTGCTTAACTCTGATCATTTAAAGCTAAGGCCTGTCATCACATCTCTTCCCCAAACCTTCTCTGTACCCTAGGCTGTTTTAGATGGTCCTCTGCTGTGCTTCCTTAGCTCTCCCTACCGAGACTGACCATATCACATAAAAATGAACTCTCCTTGTTTCTCTCTTCCCATCAAACATGGAATTGCTTAACACGTGTTACTATCCCCAAGGCCTAGTAGAATGTTGGTCATACAATAGGTACTCCACAAAGGATTATTAAATTAATGCTTGCACAGACATATAAACCAGCTTTTCAACTTTTGTCAGTGTGTCCATTCATTCCATAAATATTTGATGGGCCTTAGGGGTAACATTGCAAGGCCCTAAGACTGGAGCTTTCGGGTATATGGAGATAGGCACTGCGTAGACTGAGATGGGAGTTCTGTTCCAATAGTAGAGAGATGACATGCCTGCAAATAATATAGAGAACAAAGTGCATGGTGCCATAAAAGAGATAAAAATAGGGACTGTAGCAGCTTAGAAGAAGGATAAAGTAATTCTTGGTGGGAAAATTGAGGAAGAAGGGTTCATAGAGAAAGTGACAGTAACATTTGAGGTAGGATTTAAGTATGACATGAATGAGCAGAGAGCTTCCAATATATCATTTGGTTTCTTTTAGCCGAAAAGAGTAGATCTCTTGAAGGAGTAATGAGCAATGGGGAACAAATGTAAATGGAGGAGGTGGCCATATTGGAGAGAGCCTGAAATTCCAGACTGATGAGTTCATATTTGATTCCTATCAGTTGGAGCAATCTTGAAAGCCCAGGAAAGTTTTTGAGCAGCTTAGTGACACAAGTGAAGAGATCCTTTAAAATTAGTTTGGTAATGGTGTATTTTAGAATTTTTTTAGTTAATTATTATTAACTAAGTTGCCAATAATTACTTTTACTAAACAGTGTGGAAAAACTTCAAGGCCTGTAGCTCCTTGACCTTTTTGTACTAGTCCTTTCTCACTGGAAATCTAGATGAGGTAAGAGATCATATGACCAATTAGTTCTAAGAAATGAACATTGAAATTGACAGAGGAAGGAAACACTAGCAAGACAGGAATGGCTCATAAAAATGCATAGACACATAAAGAGTTGTTTGCTTAGGAACTGTGTCCAAAACATTGCCTTCAGCTGTCTGGAAAAATCTGGACAAAGCATATGAATTATATTGCTAATACTTATTCCTTTGGGGTAGTTTAGATCACTTCAAGTTAAAAATAATTATACTCTTCTCACCTCAGGCAGTCTACTCTTAGTCTCCCCTATAAACAGTGGGGACTGCATTGTCAGTTTTTTTATAGTATGTTATATGACCAGAGCACCTGATTTCTTGCCACCTTAGGCCAGGCCTTAAACAATTCATGTCTGGATTATTACAACAACTTTTTCATTGCTGACCCTTGTCTCCAGTGCCTTGGACCCAGCTTTTATTGTGACAGCAAGGTATAGTGGGAAGAGTACCAGACGGAGAGTAAGGTTAACTCAGTTCGAATCCTGGTTATACTGCTCACTGACTCTGGGCAAGACTCATTACCTCTCTGAGACTCTGTTCCTTCAACTCTAAACTGGAAATAATGATCTTTGCCCTGGATACCTCAGAAGGTTGCCTCAAGGGTCATGTGAAAGTGCTCTGCAAGCTGTTAGTGGCTTGACTGAGACCTGGACTCAACTGGCTTGCTTCATACCCTCTACCACCGGGTCCCGCACCCCGTCTCTAATATCATTGCCCAGTATTCTCCATTACTTAACCCCCTCTATGACACACACATACTTACCAGCATTCCCCTACCCTAATCTGGAGTTTTCTCCTGTCTTATCTCTGTTCATCCTAGTTGAAGCAATAATTAAGCACCAGTTAAAATCCTGTATCCTCTTTGAAATCATTCCCGATGGCCCTAATGCTCATTGACTTCCCCCTTTTCTGAATTTTGATCACATTCAGTTATTATCAACACTTGCTTATGCAATGCCTTTTATTATTAGATTTTGCATGGATGTAAATCTCATATCTTTAGCTTTTATGATGTTTTTAATTGCTCATTTAACATTTAGTGACTATTTATGAGGCTACTTCCTCTGTATCCCTCACAGAATCAAGTACAGAACTTAATAAATAATTGTTGGCTCACTTATTTAGAAATTCACATACAGACTCTCTTAAGAGAGAGACAAGTAAACCCATATTCTTTTCCCAGAGCTTGAAGAACCCCTCCTAACAACCCACCCTACCTCTACCTCCATAGATAGGTTGTTAGGATAGATTTGCCCAATAGAACTTATAGTGATGATGGAACTATCCTATAGCTGTACTGTCCAGTATGGTAGCCACTAGCCACACGTGTCTATCAAGTGTTTGAAATGGGGCTCGTGCAACTGAGTAACTTAAATTTTAGTTGTATTTAATTTTAATTAATTTAAATGTGAGCAGCTGCATGCAGCTAGTGGCTACTGTATGGACAGTATATGTCTAGACCACTGGCTTTCCAACTTTTTTGACCCAACAGTACAATAGGAAATACATTATCTATTGCCACCCAGTTTATATACACACAAACAAGTCTCATGAAATGATATTAATCCTTATTATGTGTGATATGTTATAATATTTTCTCAACTATTTAATGTCATTTTTTAAAAATGCTGGTTGCAACCCACTGTATAGATTTCATAGCCCACTGAGGAGTTATGATGTGCTGTTTTAAAAACACACTGCTCATTTTATGGATGGAGAATCTAAGTCCCAGAGAAGTACAGTAAATTATCCAAGGTCATATAGCTAGTTAGTGGCAGGGTAGGACTAGAACCTAAATTTTAAGTTTCCTAGGATAGAGCTATTTTTAAGAGAAGAGAGGAATGATTCCTTCTTTTCTTCACTTGCCATAAAAACCAGATTTCTTTTTGAGAGAGAGAGAGAGAGAGAGAGAGAGAGAGCATGTGCACATGCAGCGTGAGGCGGCAGAGGGAGAGGGAGAGAGAGATTCTTAAGCAGGCTCCATATCCAGTGTGGAGCCCGACCTGGGACTCGATCCCATGACCCTGAGATCATGACCTGAGCTGAAATCCAGAGTCCGATGTTTAACTGACTGAGACACCCAGGCAGCACCACATTTTTCTATGTTAGAGAAAAATTATTTATTATCATCTTCATTTTGGCTAAACATTTTCATGATATCTTGCTCCCCACATAAATCATGAACTCTATATTTGAGCATTCCTGTTCTTTTGGTTTGGACACTGTCCAAAATCAAAGATACCAGTACCATGGGGGCTTTTTTTGGACTGCATGATGGCAACTTGTACTCCTTGAGACTACAACCACACTTTGCACTTAGTAGAGAGTCTTAATAACAAAACCTGTTAATAATCAAGATGATTCTCACCTCAGTTTGTGGGATAGTTGCCTCAAGTCTTGAATTATAAAGCCAATCAAATACTTTTTATCTATCCATCCATCCATCCATCCATCCATCCATCCATCCATCCATCCAATGTCCTGCCTTCTTTGTCTTATCAACAAAGATAAGCCTTACCAAAGTGGAATCTTTTTATTTTTCTGAAAAGTGTATCTCTTCAAAAAGAGCAGAGCTACCTTATCAAAAGCAAAAAGGGGCAGCAATTTAGAGGGGCAGTGATCTGTGTGTTGGATGTACTCCTTACCAGTTCATGCATGCAATCCAATTTGCTCATGGATGTTTCTAAATGTGTTTCAGTCAACAGAGAACAGATAATAATTTGTCCTTAAATGAGAACAACAACAAAAATATAAAGAGAAAACAAGTTTTTCAAAAGAATCACTTCAAAGATTTATTTATTTTTATTTTAGAGAGGTGGTGGAGGGATGGAGGTAAAGGGAGAGAATCTCAAGCAGACTTCCCACTGAGTGGAGAGCCAGAGGTATGGCTTGATCTCATGACCCTGAGATCCTGACCTGTGCTGAAATCAAGAGTCAGATGCTTAACTGACTGAGCCACCAAGGTGCCCCCAAAAGAATCACTTTAAAGGAAAACCAGAGTCCGATTTTGCATTTCATTTGATTCTTACCACTATTGTCAGTAAGATGAATTGACTGAAATCTGTAAGAAATGTTCTATTTTGTGGGCCAAGTTATTTATGGCCCAGTTGATTTTTCTAGCTGTAAGGGGTACTGTCATTTCTCAGTCACTGAACAATGGTCCCTTGCCAACTGGACTGGCTATCCCTTTGCTGACTTGCTCTGAAATTCATCAAGCATAGCCTCCTGTTCACCACCACCAGCAGCATCAGTCAGTTAAATAGAATCTCCTAAAGTCATAAAGTCCTGCTGAACCCTAACCCTTTGGTTAAGATTCTATATTGTAAGTCTAAAATGATAAATGTTTTCTTGGGGTGCCAAGGTTTATACTGGTCTGTATGGAAATCATCCACATCTTTTGCACTATTTGACAGTGCAGTGTTGCTAGGATTTGACTTGCTAAATACATTTAAGAAAACTTGCAGTTTGGGACGTGACAGTACCCCTTGAAATGATGATTGTTGTCCAGTTCTCTATTTTCTAGTTTCTTCATTGTCAGGAAAGCAGGGCAGTGGGAAGAAGAGAAATGCAGATGGGAAGGGCATGTGCCTGGGTGGGCAGAGGCTGGCAAGACCAGAACACTAAGTGGACCCAGGAGAAAGGGGGTGAAGGATCATTTTAGTCTGAGCTTTGTTGTTTTGAATTCCATCTGCCTCTCGAGGCTCTGCTAATTTACCTGCTGTCACCCATGTCCCTCTTCACAGTCCCTGAGCAGTTGACTTCCTCCACTTTTTTTTTAACCCTCTCCTTTTATCAACAAAACCCATGAGTCCTACATGTTCTGGCTAGGTCACACTTTATCTCCCTACCCCACATCATGTTTTTCTGCTACCATTTAATCATCCACACTTGCAAACTGTGGGTTATTTTTGCCTCTCTTTCTTTCCCCCTGGTTCCACCCCACATTCAGTTGCCTTGCCAAATCCTTTTGATGTTCCCTCAATGAGGAATTTCTTCCCTCCCCACTTCCGACTTATATCTTATTTCTATTAAGGCTCAGCTCAGATACCACCTTCTCTAGGTTGTGGAAGGTCCACTTACCCCCAGTTGAAATTAATCATTTGTTGCCTTCCATGTCGCTTTCTTTCTTTATGTAATTATACTTGACACACAATAAATCTATTAGTTTCAGGTGTACAACCTAGTATTTTGATGATCACCTTTGTAGGGCTAATTACCATCTGCCATTGTACAAAGTTATCACAATATTCCTGACTATATTCCGATGCTGTACATTACATCAGTTTCCTTTATTATGGTACTTATTGTTATTAGTTGTTTCCAGACCTACCCTCTCCACTGGATTAAAAGCTTTGGAGGATGGATGCTATGGCAGAGTGATGTTTTAGCCTCTGTGCACGTAGTAGGTACTTAGTAAAAGTTTACAGAATTAATACATTAATGAATATTTGAACCTACCATACCAATCTTCATGGACATTTTCTTACATTTTTGAAGCTGCTACTTGATAGTATGTTAAATATGTATGTACTGCTGAGAAGGCTGTTCTAGAATCAGCAATATTCTGGCATGCCTTTAGCATCAGGTGGCCTATAAGGAAGATGTGCTGTCATATCTCAGACCCTATCTGGCCCTGAGATTCTGTGACCGTGAGATTTCACTTTAGAGAATTTGTGTTATTTGTGGGGCACATGCCCCACAGAGTCTAGGAGCCCTCATGTACAAGTGTCTCTGGTAAGCCTTATCAGAAAATGTGTCGTTCAAAGCCACTTTCTCATTTGCTTGCAATTTTATGAAATAACCCTTAGAAATCTAGTCAATGACTGGCAAACAGTTAAAATTAAATTAAGACATAGCAGAAATGGCAATTAAAGTAAGACATGGCAGAAATGGCAGTGAGGGCCTCTGAAAATTCTATCTATAAGAGCAATGAAAAAAAAACTGGCAGAAATGGTCAGAATCAACCTTTTCAGGACTGTGGACATTCACTAAAGGCTTGCAACAATCTGGGGAGTACTTTTCAAGAAAATCACCTGCATTTTGGTAAGAATAGTAAGCTTTGTGGTGTTTTTACTTGCCCTATGCCCATCCCTTGCTCTCCAGCCCTATAGGAGCCTTGAGAATTTGTAGCCTCCTATCACAGGGAAAGCCAGGAGCCTGACAGCCATTGTGGGCCACAGAATGGAGTTGGAGTTCTGGTAAAACCACATTTTATTTTATTTTTAAAAGGTTTTATTTATTTATTAGAGAGAGAGAGAGAGAGACCATGAACGGGGAGGGGGAGGGGCAGATGCAGAGGGACAAGGAGAGGCAGACTCCCCATTGAGCAGGGAGCCTGACCTGGGGCTTGATCCCACACCCCAAGGTCATGAGCTGAGCTGAAGGCAGATGGGCTTAATTGACTGAGCCACCCAGGCACTGCAAGCCTCATTTTTAGAGAACTGTCATTATTTGATCTTTCTGATGGTTCCTTGGAAGACTCCACTTGCAAGACTATTTATTTGTCCTGACTTGGAGGCGCAGGGCCTTTTTTTTTTAAATAAAACTATTAGAGGTGCAGCCACTATGGAAAACAGTTTGGAGGTTCCTCAAAAATTAAAAATAGAAATATCGTGTGATCCAGTAATTCCACTTCTGGGTATTTACCTGAAGCAAAAAACAAAACAAAACAAAAAACCCAAAAAATATTAATTAGAAAAGATATATGCATCCCTATGTTTATTATAGCATTATTTACACTAGCCAAGATATGGGAGGAAGCCAGTTGTCTTATCAGTAAATGAAAGGATAACGATGTATGCCTGCGTGTATGTGTGTGTGTGTATACCGGAATGTTACTCAACCGTAAAAACAAATGAAATCTTGCCATTTGTGACAACATGGATAGATGTAGAGGATGTTATGTTAAAAGAAATAAGTCAGGCAGAGAAAGGCAGAAAAGATAAAATTTCACTTGTATGTGGAATCTAAAAAACAGAACAAGCAAATAAACCAAGAACAGACTCATAATTCCAGAGAACAAACTGGTGGTTGCTTGAGGGAAAAAGGGTGAGGGAATGGGGAAAATAGGTGAAGGGCATTAAAAGGTACAAACTTCCAGTTATAAAATAAATAAGTCACGGGGACTGAAAGTACAGCATAGGAAATATAGTCAATAATACACTGGAATAATTTTATATGGTGACAGATGGTGACTATACTGATACACAACTCAACTAAAATAATATTGTATGTCAGCTCTACTTCAATTGAAAATAAAATGATCAAATAAAAAACCATCATAGAGGCAATTGATTAACTTCATAGCTAGGCAGTAGATAACCAAAAAGCTTTAAAGAAAAAGCTAAGGAATAACGTGTCCACTGGAGCTTGGAAAGTTTGGGCATATCCCGAGGAATCTAGACGACTGTCTGCATGCTCGGGGCTGTGTGCATTCCCAGTGTTGTGTGCATGCTCAGGAAAGACCTGACAGGGCCCTATATTTTCACTCTAGCTGATCCCAAGCTCTGCACAAGGGAAGACTAAGGCAGGATTATCCACTGACTGGCTGAGTGTTGAAGGCATGTCCCAACATGTACACAAAGCCTCTTGGCCAAGCCTGGGAGACTTGCTGGTTCCAGGAGTTTAAGGCAGTCTTTGTTCATTATTAGCTGACCACTAAGCTGACCCAGCAGAGACTTCAGCGCAATAATCATTATTAAAGAAAAATGGAACAGAGTGAAGCCTGTTGTTCATAACACCCTTGTGAAAGCAAATTCTTGGTCCACCCAGCTGTGGTCTTTGTAGCTCTGCATGTGTAGTTCCTATCTCTTTCAACAGGCTGAAAGGGCAGGAAACTCCTATGGGGCTGATGTCTTGTTTGTTGTTTTTAAGGCCAGATAAAGGTAGTTTATGAAAAAAAAATTTAAAGGACTATATTAGTCAGAAGTGATTCTGTTGGAAATGTGACTTCACTTCTGCACCACACTGATGTCCTGGTTTTCTTCTTCATCACTCTGAGTTCTCCTGGTGGACGACCCTATTCCCCTTTCCTCCCCAGACTCTCTTGAATATACCCTTCCCATGTTACTGCTCTTTGCTTCTATTAATCTCATCTTCTGTTCCAGCTTTCATTTGCGTCATCCACATAGCTTCACCTGGGGCTGGCTATAGGCCAACACATTGCATGCTGGGAGTCCGTCCTCCAAGGGGAGAATCAGGAAGAATAGAGACAGTAATGACCTTCTTGCTGGCCCGAGAAGTGCTGAATAGCAAAGGGGCAGTTCTTTTGGCTACCATTTTGGTCAGAGCCAACCCAAATGAAGCAGCCCAGTTCTTTCAGGCTTTAAGGGGCTGTACTAATTTGACCAGATGGCTGGGCCATGACTCACTGAGAGGATTGGTGGTAGAGAAATGTGTTGTTGTCATTGTTGTTGTTGTTTTCGGCCAGTACTAAAAAATGACCCAAGGCTTATATACATACATGCTGTACATTCACCCAGTGCCACCCTTCCTCACCCCTACCAAGGGAATGCCAGACAGGCTGCCCTTTTCCTGCACTCCTCTTGAGCTCCTTATTTTCTGACTCTGTTTCAAGGCTACACTGGATGTTCATTTTAACCTGATTTCTCCTGCCTGTGAGGGGTAGAGAGTAGGGTGGGAAGGTACACAGTGTGACTTACACCACCTCAGTCCACCACCTCCTGGGGATGGCCTGACCTGGGTGGCCATTTTTAGCATGGTATTTCCTGGGCCTGGGCCAGGGGCTGAAGCCGGTGGCGGAAAGGCTAAGATGACACAGGTTCCCTGGCAGATTCCACAGTGATGAGCGTTTGCTGGGAACAAAATGGCTGCCTCATTTCTAACCTCTTCAGGTTTGAAGTACTGCTGGAGACTCTAACTTTAATGATTAAAACATCCTGAGGAGAAAAGCTACTTAAATCCCTGAAAGATTGGGCTTCTGTAATAAGTTTCAATAAAGGCGTATCCCTGGGCAGTTGGGTTTCTAAAATTATAACTTCAAATAAATTGTAACTTCAATTTGCGCAAATTATACAAAGTAAAACTTTAGCCTCCAACCAAGTATTTTGGGCTGGTGAACCTGTTTTCATGATCAGATAGGACTCATTTATATTTAGGAACGTTTATTTCTATGAAAACAGCCTGCTCCTGCCTTAGAAAACAAAGCCAAAACGAAAACAGTTCATCCTTTCAAGTGGGTTAAACATATCTCACAATGTCATTTTTTAAAAATATTTTATTTATTTGACAGAGAGAAAGATCACAAGTAGGCATAGGGGCGGGCAGAGAGAGAGGAGGAAGCAGGCTCCCTGCTGAGCAGAGAGCCAAATGCAGGCCTGGATCCCAGGACCCTGAGATCATGACCTGAGCCGAAGGCAGAGGCTTTAACCCACTGAGCCACCCAGGCGCCCTCGCAATGTCATTTTTACAGGAAAGTTGTTCCCATGGGGCTCTCAGTGACTGCTTTGGGAGAGTCCCTGCAGCTGCTTGGAGCTACACCAAAGGGCCCCTACTCTGTCTGAGCTTCCTTCCCCAGAGGGGCCGGGGCGCCTCCAAGAGCTCAGAGGAGAAGGCTTGTGCTGGATGTCTTAGCTTTGAATTTGCAGTGCATTGAAATATGAACTATGGAATGTACTAATAATATGATTTCTCTGGTTACAGGTTAAAATAGGTTTTTGTGGGCTAGCCGGGAAACTTATTTAGCACCTACAATATTATTTTCTCTCAGAAAATTGCTTAAAGAGAACTTTTGAAATATGACTCTTTCATAAGTCAGTCTTAACTCCTTGAGCAGACTCTTTCCTCACAAGGGGTACAAAAGTGAATTTTGTCTAATCCCACATTACGTGCTCCTAAATTCTGAGAGTCTAGCCCGTGAACTACAAAGTTTAATTACGTTTTATTCAGTTACTTATCTTGGGAGATAAGCGCAGGCATCTGTGAATCCCAAAACAAGTTATTTTTATCTTCAGCTTCAAGATCCTTCTTTGGAGAAGTCATATGTGAATAAAATGGCAAATGAAAGTGCTGTGAGAACATCTGGGCTTCCAGCTGAAATCCTACATTTTCACAGCTGTGTAATATTTCACATTTGTTACCACCCCTTCCAAAGCCACTGGCCACTTGAAACCTCATAGTGTTCCCTGTGATGAGGGCAGGGGTTGGGTATGCAAACATTAGGTATTACTGTATTACCTTGACACACTCTTGCTAGGAGAAGGTAGCTAAGTGACTGTTTACAAAAAGACTCCATGACAAAAATGTTCTAAAATGACCATCACTAAATACTCAGAGATGGTACCAAATGGGACCATGAGAAAGGGAAGGTGAAGATAGGTAGTCAAAAGGAACTCCCTCCACTGAAGGATTTTGAGGCCTTCTGAGTATCTTTATTCCCCAAAGAAAAAGATTTGCTTCCATGTGATTCAAGCCAATGACCTTCCACCTTCAGGACAGAGGGAATAATCAGTAAGCCATGGAAGCTAACCCCCTCCATTTCATTTTGCCGTAAATTTCTCACCTTTTCTTTCAGTTTTATCCAAGTATGAAAACCAGGTTACTATTTTTGCTGACTACTTAGAAGAATTTCCAGATACAGATGAACTGGTATGGATCTTGGGGAAACAGCATCTCCTCAAAACGGGTAAGGTTTGGTAACATTTGTCTGTGAGAACCCAAATGACATGGGTGCCCGAGGTTAAGGTCCCATCCATTTTTCCTTGGGTTGGTGGAGCGTTGCTTTGGTCACTGTTAATGCCACTCTTAGGCAGATATATATGTATATCTTGCAACCAGAGGAACTCAAGCCTCAAACCCCTTGCTGACATAGGTTCCTTCCAAGACCCCAAGAGTCCCTAGTGGGGAGTTCATATGGTCATAAAAGGGTTGGTACAATTTGAAAAAAGTCAGGTATATTTTTATTCTTCTCTTTAAAGAAGAACCCCTGACTTCTGTAAACCTTGGGTTTCATACACCATGCCCCCACTCCTAGTATCACTAACCAGTACTTAATCTGCAATGCCTGGACTACATACTTCTCATTCCCCTTGTATCCTCTTCTGTCTAGATTCAAAATGCTGCCACCTAGGGGACTCCTATTCAGCCCATGGCTGTCAGAAACTCTCAGACACTAAGAAGTCTTCTTCCAGTTGTCGATCTTCCACTGTCAGCACTGTCTCAGTGTATTCTGACCTTACATAGAACTTTTAGCCCCTGCAGCTAGATGGGAAACAGGCTGGGATATCTCTTCCCTACCCTTATATACTTAGATATTGGGAAAGTCCTTTTCCTCTACCACTGCTAACAACCCAGCACCCAGACGAAGCCTGAGCTTGGAGAGAATCAACTCTGATTTTTCTGTTTATCTGAAGAGAGATCCTCTTTGAAGGTCCTAGCATTGAGGAGGAGATAGGAAGGAGCTGATCACAATGCAAGAAGTGCTTTGAAGAAAGACACAAAAGCACTTGTGATGTTCTGTATCCATTTAGATTACAAATGCCAGTTGCAGGAGGTAGGACAGACATACTTTTACACATTTAGTTTGCTTAGCAGGGACCTCTCCTTTTTAGTTAAATATAGGTACATGCACACACATGTGCGTGGCGCCCCCCCCACACCCCACCCCACCCCCAGTTTGCGATAATGGACAGCGGGTACCAGTGAGAGACCCAACCGTCATCATTCAGGCAAGGGCTGATTGTCTTTCTAGTGGGTTATCCTTGCTTTTCCTGTTCCTTGTCTTTTGGCCATGACCCCAGTGTTAGTACCTGCCAGGGCCATGTCGCTCAGTGAGAAGGAGACAAGGAACCACCCCGGGGGGCCAATAGCTCTGGTCAAAACCTAGTGAAGAGGAATGTTGAAATTACTTGGCTAAGATGAGATTGGGTTTCCTCCAAACTTCCCTAGCTCCCTCACAATAGAATTGACTGGTCGGTTATTTGAAAATGAGTTGGCTGCTGGCCCAGAAATCAAAGGCAGATTATCTTTAGATGGGATATAGTGATTTAATTGTAATTTCACATTTAATTACAGAAAAATCTAAGCTGTTGTCTGATATAAGTGCTCGCCTATGGTTTACATACAGAAGGAAATTTTCACCAATTGGTAGGTATATCGTTTGTTGTGCTGTGCTTTCTTCCTGTAGATAGCTTGCCTGAGGTTATCAGTGACATCACAGAAACCTCAGAATTAACAGCTCACTGTGGCAAAGAACGGGCTTTAGCAGAATAGCCAAGTCTTAAGTTTCATTGCCAAAGCACCTCATTGTGTATGGTTCCTTGGTTTTAAGGTGTAACACCAGTATACTTTTGAGTCCAGCTCCAAGAGTTCGGGCACCAGACTGTATTCCTCGTTTTACTTCCGGGAACAAAGAGAAAGTCACACTTCTAATTTGGGTAATATTTACTAAATCATAATCCACTTCTCTGTGGAGCTATGTGATCATTAAAGACAATTACGCGCTGGAAGAAAGACAAGAATTTATTTGTTTTCTTCCCCCTATGAAATGAAAGCACCTTGCCACTGGAAGATGAATTATTATAGATTTCCTTGAAACTAATTATAGACTGTGAGAGTACCAGCTACTGTCTAGAAAAACAGGACGGGTCAATAAGCTAAGTGAATAGGCTCCCTTTAGAGAAAATCTATAAAATGTTTACATGTAGGGCGGCCTAGTCCTGATATCATGGCCCTGTAGGAAAAGAGTATCAAATCCAAATGGTAGAAGCGTTCTCCTAAGAGACAATCTGTCTGATTTTGATGCAGGTCTGAACCTAGTAACTGAAATGAAATCCTCTTTTCTGATAAGTGCCCAAAACCGAAGTCCACATGGACGGTGTTTGTGCTCCATAGGAAGTACCCAAGCAGGAAAACAAACCTAAGAACAATTTTTTAGTACCTAGTGGTTTTGAACTATTGACTTTCTCTAGGTGAAGAGATCTTCACAAGGCTTGAGAACATTCGCAGCTCAACTCTGACAACGTTTCACCAATACATGATCTCTTCTTTATGTGGGCCTCACTGCATCCTTCCTGTACTAATGTGACCTATAATTCTGCCATTAGCAAGAACCAGAGGGCTCCCCCTTCCAGATGACAGGTTGGCTCGATCCTCCCCGTCTTGCTGTAGCAACTCTCCTTCAATCCCCACAACCAAAGGAAAAAGGTGGTCCCCTATGGCCCACTTGTCTTACGAGGCTGGTGACCCTCCTTAAAGTCAGTCTGGTGAGGTAGCTGCTTGTAGCACCGTTTTCCACGTCCATGTTGTGGGGGGCAGAAAACAATGAAAGCAGGATGTCTCCTCTGCCTTCCAAGCTATCTGATTTCACTGGTACCTTGAATAAGGACATTGAGCTCAGTGTGGCCACGTACATGGGATTTTCATTACATCAAGTGTTCTTAAAGCGGAAGCTGTTGTCTTACTTCATTTATTTTAACTGGTTTTAGGCCTTTTAAAGATGTGGCCCATTTCTCATTTATTAGTAGCATTTTTAATGACGGCCATGTGCTTAATGCCAGATGTTCACACCATCCTGAGTGGGTTGTAGAACCCTTCTGCAAGTATTTTCTCCTTTAGTGTTTACAATATCCCCCGATAGTAAACAGGGTATGTGCTGTTGTTCCCAATCTATAGTTGAGACTTGGATCAGGCACCTAGAGACAGACGGTCCTTCTGATGCCCATTACATGACTCTTTCCTCTATTTTATATTGTCCGTGCTGTTCAGATCTTCCTAATCTATGTTTCGCACAGTCCAGAGCCTTCTGTATCTCTTTGACCAAGCTGATGATTCCCTTTGGTAGCATCAGTTCCTTAACTAAGGTTAAGACCGGCTTCCCTAACAAGGGAGCCAGGCAAAGCCAGCTTTGATCAGGCAGGTAATGGCATGGCTTGGGTTAGCATTGGTAGTCATACCCGGCCGTCATCTACCACAACTGCGTGCACACTGAGCGAGATGTCTCTGAGCAGAAAACGTAAGGGGCAGGTTTTGACCATTTGTTGGTTTTGTCTTTGGCCGTAGAAACTGTTTTGGTTAACTCTGTGTCACCTTTGAAAGCCCCACCCTGTACCAAACCCTGCTGGCTGCCTGGCTGTCTCTCTCTCGCCTCTCTTTTCAGAGTCCGTGCGTCTGTCTGTCTTATATGATTCCCACATATGCTGATGTTTTAGGAGAAGGCACTTGAGGGACCTCACAGTCATTCCCATCCATTCTGCCAACAGGGGGGACAGGCCCTTCATCAGATGCTGGCTGGGGGTGTATGCTACGCTGCGGGCAAATGATGCTGGCGCAGGCCCTGATCTGCAGACACTTGGGAAGGGGTGAGTTAAATGGGTCCTCCCTCGGAGGCCTCCACAGTAGCACTGCCTGCTGGTGGCTTAGCAGCGGGGCCGAGCTTCAGGAACATTCAGCAGCAGAGCTGAAGGTCCTGCGGTGTTCTCTGCAAGCGCCAGTGGTGGGGCCGACAAGTCACTAAAGCCTCCCACAAGAAGGAAACAGTCGGCATTTCCTTGTGACTCACCAAGCCCAAGACTGATTTTCCTGGGACAGAATTGGACGGGAGGCAGGTGTGTGGTTCCCGTCTTTGCTATTGTTCCAGCGAGTCCTTAAACGTGTCAGATAACAAAGGGAGCAGGAAGAAGGGTGTGGCTGGCGGGCTGTTTCTTGACCTCCTTTAAAATGTCTGCCTGGTGAACCAGGGAAGTGACCCAAAGGAAGAGCCTGATGAGGGAGCTGGCGCTATTTTGGTTTGGGTGCGCCAAGAATGTCCATTCGGCGATGAAGGGATCCTTAAATTAGCTTTCTCAGGAGGCCGCTTCATTAAGAACCTTCCGGTCATCTTTGCTGAAGCCCTCAAGTCTTCCTTTTATTTTAATTTTAATTTTTTTATTTATTTGACAGAGAGAGAGATCACAAATAGGCAGAGAGGCAGGCAGAGAGAGAGGGGGAAGCAGGCTCCCTGCTGAGCAGACAGCCCGATGTGGGCCTCGATCCCAGGACCCTGAGATCATGACCTGAGCTGAAGGCAGAGGCTTAACCCTCTGAGCCACCCAGGCGCCCAAGTCTTACTTTCTTAAGGCACGTGTGTGCTTCCCTTTGAGCATCTGCAGGATGACCTTGGCTGGGTGTCTGGGCAGGCACTTGGGTGAAAGCTGGGTTTGACCCGGGGGTGAGGGAGTAAAAGGACCCCTCGGACAAAATTGCACGTGCTGAGCTCATTGGCCGTGGCTCCCCGAGATTCCTTCCTCTCCGCAGTGCAGCCGCACACATCCTGCCACAGTTACCAGAGCAGACAGTGGGCGGGGTGGGAGAGTGCGGGTGGAGGGAGGTCTAGGCAGATTTTAGGGCTTTGAGGCCTTCTTTTCAGGGTTTAGAATAACCTGAACCTGCTTTCCCTGGGGAGTATCATAATTCCAGTTTTACAGATAAAGAAATTGAGGCTCAAGAAGTAAAGTCACTTGCCCAGGGTCAAACAGCCAAGAAAAAGCATGAATTGGGGAATAGAAGAAGGCAGGTCTCCCGACTCCTCGTCCAGTGTTGTCGCTACGGTACACACCCAGCTCGGAGCTGATCCATTCTCTTTAACTTCCCATGTATAAAAGAGCAAGATGATTCTCCTGGAAGTGAATTTTGTTGGAAGCAGATGAGGAGGACATAAAACCCCACAGTCACAGTCTCAGTTGCTTTAACAGAAAAGCAAACAGCAGGGAGAATTTGGAAATCGATCTTACAGCTGAGATAAATTCAAAGATGTAATTTTGTAAAGAAGTATTTTGGAGTGCTTCCTATTCACTTAACTCATAGTTAAGGTGGAGTGCTCACTTGTCACTGTCACCAGTCAATATTTAGTAGTACTTAGCAGTCAGCTAATCAGGATTTCCCCAAACTTGGACAATTCAGTAGCAAATGAAAACACAACACAATACAACACAACAAAAACAAAAACAAAACAAAAAGCTTTGGTTTCAGAGCTATTCCAAGCCAAGAGATCAGAAGACTGGAGACTTTGACTTCAAGAATACTTCAGATGTGAAGTTAAGCTGTGTCTAAAACCTCAGGAGGGAAGTTTGTGTCTTGGAAGCCAACTAAGCCCCAGAGAGCTGTCCCATGAGACAGAGTTCCTAGAGCAGAGGGGGTAGGAGAAGCACATCCTGGCTACAGTAGTGATTATGGAGAAGTTTTTGCACAGTTGTCCTGAGTCCTGGGATACATAGACTCTGTGGCATTTGGGGGCCATGCCTCAGGCACAGAGGGGATTCCTGTAGATCTAATTAGTTGGGTTTTGGTCACAACGAAGCCTTGAGCACTTGATAGCAAAGGTATTTCTTTTGCCAAAGGTCAGTGCGGACTTTTTTTAAGGTTGTGGAAAAACAGTAGCATGCCAGTTTTTTGTTTGTTTGTTTTTGTTTTTGTTTTTGTTTTTTAAGTTTCCTTAGTCGCGAATTGTGTCTATTCCCCTGCGCACTGTTGTGTGTCTGAATAGCACTTCCCCCATGAGACTCTTTTGGCAATGCTGCCAAATTATACCGACCAAAGGCACTGCTGTCTGTGTGGAGACGAGACAGTAGGGCGTCAGGATGATACAAGGATATACTTCCGTGTTTTGCGCCGACCTCCTGCTCATGGCGTAGCTGACCAGAAAAGCCTTCTGACCTTGTTTTCGTGTAATATTTATGTAACGTCAGTCCTTGGGCTAAGTCAGTTCCTTGGTCAACTCTTTGTTTTGCTTTTACTTTACACCCACTGAGACTTTGAAAGTAATATCTCCAGATGACTTCCTCATCAAAATTGAAGTTACTTAGGAATGTTCTAGCTCGACGGCCCCTGCCTTCCAGCTGCGACTCCTTTGTTTTCCTTCTAACCTCATAGTTACAGCAAGAGTGTAGAGAGGTTATAAGCATTTCTAAAAATGACTTAAACTCAATTAACTAATTAATTAATTAATTTCTTAAACTCATTTTTTCCCTATAAAGACTGGAACTGGGAGAAACAAAAGGAACAACCCAAAGAATACCAACGGATCCTCCAGTGCTTCTTAGATAGAAAGGACTGTTGCTACTCGATCCATCAAATGGGTAAGGTCACAGCAGTGGTTTTAAGGCAATGTCTGTACATGCTGCTTTCACGCCCTGCCTTCTATGTGGCTCTGTGAAGTTGTCTGTCTGCTTAATTATTTAGGCACAAAATTAGGAGCTTGTGGCGTGCTAGAAGAACGTTTACTAACGTCTTTTCTTTTTCCCCCAATTAAAAACAGCACAAATGGGTGTAGGAGAAGGGAAATCAATTGGCGAATGGTTTGGACCAAATACAGTTTCACAGGTGTTAAAGTAAGTAAAAGAGTCTGGTGTCCGCCTTATTGTACGGTCTCCTGTGCCTCCCTCTTCGGGCAACTCCATGTCCCATCAGTCTAGGTCTTCTTGCCCTCCCACTGAGCCACCAAGCATCTGTGCCATTTTGTGCAGACAGTTGTTTGCGATGGGTGCATGCAGACATCTGTTCGGGAAATCAGAGTTGTATTCATTGGTACTGGTAGATGGGGAGGCACCTCAGGACTCCCGCAGTGTCTGTTCCTTCTCTAGGTTGGTGCTCACCTTCTGGGGAACCATCAGTATGAGGGTCACTTTGAAGCCAAAGGGCTAATACTAAGTGGCAGCAGAAGCTGAGCCAGCCTAGGCAAGACCTGGGCTCCCACCCTAGAGAGCATAAAAGACCTCGTTCATTCGGTCAATCATGCATTCCTTCAGTATTTACTGAGTGGCTCCACTGTGCTAAGTGCTGGGTATATGGAAATAAACTAGACAAGGTCCTTGCCTCGGGAAACTTGCTCCTCCTATGGGAAGAGACCAGCCCCAAGTGAGTCTTGGGATAAGTTAGTCATCTCAGCCAACTCCAGGTACCCCAGCGTGGTACTTTTGCCGGTTAAATTGCAGAATTCACCTCCCACAGCAAGAGGCAAGGTGGAGAATCTAAGGCCGACATTTTAGCAGTGAACAGGGTGAGTGACATCAGCTCTTGCACCTGCAGGCCTCCTCGCCTGTTGTCCCTCCCCTTCCTGATGCCTGAATGCAAACTCTGTGAGGGCAGGGATCGTGTCTGCCTCGTTCACTCCTGAAACGCACATAAAACTGCCTGGCACACACAGGTGCTCAAATGCATACTTGAAGGATGAATGAAGATGGCGTCCAGAATCTGGGACCGGATTTAGGCTATCAGAAGGTTGAAACCATTTGGGCTTCTTGGGTGTAGCGTGCTTCTTCAACTCCTGGGCTCTCTGGAGAATGATGGTGGGGCCTGCTCCATGAAAAGTACCCAGTGGTCACTGTTTCAGTCATGAGCCAGTCTTCACTAAACCAGAATGCTCTGGAAATGTGTTCATGAGGGGAGTAGGCTGCATTTCCCGGGGACCCAAGTGAAATCAGTATCTTGGCTTTACTTCCTGCTAATGGTACAACCCCTCTGAGAACATTTTCTTGCCTTAGTCCACAGTTCCTTTGGGGGGCACAGTTGACTCTGCTGAGCGAAGATCTGGCAGTATTTTGGGAACTGGTGTAGGAAGCCAGGGTAGAAGGCGTAGAAGATGAGTCAGAAGGGCTGTGCCGGGCCCCAGACCCAGCCTGAAATGGTTTTTTTATGTGAGATCCCTCTGAGTTTGCTTCTTACTTCTAAATTTTGAAGTTCTCAACAATAGACAAATGGAAACATACACTTTTAAAAGAATTTGAGTGGGTCCTGATTCATTGTGATTGTTATCATTAACAACAGAGTGTTAGTATATCGAGGAAAGGTCATGCATCAAAAGGAATGAAATTAAAGTGTAATGGTAATTAACCTTTTCCTGGGAGCTACCTTGGTCAGGAAAAGAATGTTTTTTTTTTCTTTTGTCCAGTGAGACTGGGCTTTCCCCAAGAATCTTGGAAGTCCCAGGTTAAACATGCCTTCTTTCAGATGGGCGAGAGGGAAACATAAGGGAGATGTGGTCATGCTGCTTTACTCAGACCCTGGAAGATCCATCTATGAAAGGGGATTTATTTCCATCCCCTTCCAAAGTCACACAATTCTGTATGCTCTCTGTCTTCAGCTGTTGACCAGTGGGGCCCCGTACCAAGGCCACCTAGAGCCCAAGTTTCTCGAATAGTATTTCACTGCACATGTGGAGGGTGTAAGAGATCTCTCTTTCTCTCTCTTTGCATTTTCCTGGACCTTATTCTCCATACTATCTATGCTCCCAAACTTGTGTATATGTATATGTGTGTGCATGTGTGTATGTGCATGTATGTGTATATATATACACACGTGCGCACACACATATATGTGTGTACACACACATACATATACGTGTACACACACACATATATATACGTGTACACACACAGGCACATTTTTTTCCATAAGTTTCCTTTTTTTGAGGGGGGGAAACATTAACTCATTAAGTCAGAATGTCTTTTATTTGGGAAGAGAAAACAAAATCTCTTCAGAGCAGGAATGTTGGTACCTTTTCTCTCTCACCCAGCAGGAGTGACATCATCTTGTGAGGTAGATTTTTCCATTTTGTAAAACGGGGCTATATTTTTTTTTCAGGGTTTGAAAACAGTGACTCTGTGGCCTTCTCAAGGGTCCTAGACATGGAATGTTCCAGAGCTCTTGGTCAGGGGGGCCAGAGCTTGACTCAAACCCTAACTTCTCTGTGGCTCAGTGTTTGGTGACTTTAGGGACATGGGCATAGATCGTGCTGCTCCCTTCTGATGTTGCCCTCTTCCCTGATTTTGACCTCACTGTGTGTTGCTTTGCAGAAAACTTGCTTTATTTGATGAATGGAATTCCTTGGCTGTTTATGTTTCAATGGATAACACAGTGGTCATTGAAGATATCAGTGAGTCCCTAGCCTCTTTACCTTCCTGGGTGGTGGGTGGTTGAGGTCCTTCCTCAGCATTCAGAAAATGTGTGTGTGTGTGTGTGTGTGTGTGTGTGTGTGTGTGTGTGTGTGAGAGAGAGAGAGAGAGAGAGACAGAGACAGAGACAGAGACAGAGACAGAGACAGAGACAGACAGAGAGACAGACACTGCCTCCAGCCTGCTCCACCAAAGTAGGGAAGCTTGGGGGAGCACAGGACTCCAGTTAATCATTCCCTGTGCCTTTTCTTTTCTTCCCTTTCAGCTTTCTGAAAGGAAGAAAACAATGAGAGGGTCCTCTCTCTCTGGAAGGGCCCAGACCCTTTCCCTTCAGGATCCTCAAAGTGAGGATACTCAGTTAAACCACCAACAGCTCTTCTGCAGAGACCCCAACTTGCCCAGCCCTGTGCTCTCCACCATGGGGTTAGAGAAACCAAAAGAAACAGCCCATGTCTCAGAGATCCTTGCAGATCAGTTGTGAAATAAGATTTTCTCAGTGAGCCCCTAATATCTGGCAGGAGGTGAGTGCTCAGGTGCCAGAAGGAAGTAAGGGCTGGAGGAATGGCCTGGGCTTCCCATGGGAGGCAGGGCAAACTGGCCCCTGGTGGCAGAGGGGGCGGGGCTCCCGGGCAGGAGATGATGTGGCCCTTAGTTTTGCCCTGGGCATATCTTGGATGACTGGATACCCCTTGATCCAGCTCTCTTGTCTTTCCTTTCCAGAAAAAATGTGCTGCGTCCTTCCCTTTAGTGCTGACACAGTGGGTGAGAGCCCCCCCAACACTCTGAACACTTCGAACCAGAGTAAGGGCACCCCTGTGGGCTGCCCAGCCTGGAAACCCCTGCTGCTCATTGTGCCCCTTCGCCTGGGCATAAACCAAATCAACCCTGTCTATGTTGATGCGTTCAAAGTAAGTCACTCCTTTTCCTGGGCCCATTGCCGCCTGCCCATCACACCACCATGTGAGCATGGAGATCCGTGAGCAGCAGTCCACAAGTGAGTTGAGAATCTTGCATTCTCTTTCCCTCTAGGAGTGTTTTAAGATGCCACAGTCTTTAGGGGCTTTAGGAGGAAAACCAAATAACGCCTATTATTTCATAGGATTCTTAGGTAAGAAAAGAGGACTCACAAGTAAGTCATCACGGGCTAGGGGAGGGCGGGCAGAAGGTTTGCATGGGAGCCCAGGCAATTCCGGCTAGGGGGCCCTCATCTTGCCCAGAGGTGCTGTGGCCTCTGGTCAGCTCATCCTGTTTCTGGCCTGATCTGTGGAGAGTAACACTTCTCAGGGCCCGCTGGAGAGCAGATTCCCCCTTCATTCCCTCCACTACCTTGCCTCTAAAAAAGATGGTTCCATGGCGGCTTGCCCACTGGACCACCCCAAGGGCATGGCATCATTTTAGCATCTCCTTCTCCTTTCTGTGGGGCCCAGGGAGGCAGGATTTCACTCCCCTGGCATTGTGGATCCCCCTCTTCTTGGGGCTTGGGCATTTGTCCCAGGACCCATCCTGTGACTTCTCAGACCCACGTGGCTGGGCCTGTTGCCTTGGCGTTCAGAGCCATGACCAGGGAGAATTGAGAAGAGGCAAAGACAGCGCTATCCCTTTTCTGCTAATGGGGGCTAAGCCTTAAAACCACTAACGTTCCTAATGCAGATCCTAACAAGCAGCCCAGTATTCCCTTGCCTCAGCTGATGCCTCTGGAACCCTAGCCACTGTATACACTAGCTGTGATCTGAGTCACTTAAGGCCCTTGGCACACTAAGCAAGCCAGCCCCGTCCTTCTCAAACTCTAGTGTGCACAAAGATGGCCCTGAAAGGCGATCAGAATACAGGTTCAGCAGGTCCGGGGTGGGCCCTGAGATTCGGCGCTTCTGAATCGGTCGGCCCGATGCTGCTGGTAGTGTATACACCACATGTTGCCTACTGAAGGCCCAGGCTCCGGGTCAGTGCTGAAGAGCACAGGGAAGGGGTGGTGTGGCCTGAAACTGGGCCTTGAGGAATATGAGCGTGGGTTACAAGGGGGAGCCTTGGGTAGGCAAGCGGAGCCGGTGCAGGCATGGGGAGTGGCATGACGGATGTGCAGACGAGAGGGTGAGGTGGGCTTGGCCACCCTCTGCCCCACTCCCTGGAATTTGGCGAGCTCAGGTGGCATGGGAAACGGACATCCCTGGCCCTGTGTGCGGTCTCCCACTTGCCGGCCGTGTGACAGCAGTAAAAGGATAGCCACTCTTTCGTCTCAGTTTCTTCTTGTGGAAAATAGGGCTGAGGCCCCTGGCCAGCTCAGTCAGGGTAGAGCACGCAGCTCTTGCTCTCAGGGTTGTGAGTTTGAGCCCTCGTTGGGCATAGAGTTTACTTTAAAAAACAAAAAACGAAAATAGGGCTCACCCCCCGCCTCACCGTGTTGTCACCTCACAGTAGAGCACTCAGCCAAGAGCCAGGCATGTAGGGCACATCCAATGAAAGGTGACCCCACCCTTCCTGACCCCCCACACTTGTCTTTCCTTTGCCCACTTTCTTCTTCTTTGAGGTGGGAAGGTTCTACAAGGTGGCCTGAGCCCTAGATGTTGCTGCCATCTATTGGTCAAGCCTGGGAACTACAGCTTGATGGAACATGCGCAAATCAGGGAGGCATTTCTTTTTCTCAGTACAAAATACAGTCTTTGGAGTCCTATGAAAGTAGATGCCTTCCGCTTCTAAGCTTTTGGGTTCCTGTCAAAGGAAAGGTTGCAAAAATCAATTTTCTCTTTTTCTTTGCTCAAGGCCAAGGCAGAAACCGATTGGAAAATAATTTTGGAGGGACCTCAAGGAACAATGTATGGGATTCCTGGGGGCCCTGGCCTCCCTTACTCCAAGTTACCCAGAGAGAGTTTGCCAAGCTGGCATAGCCCTCCTGTTTTGTGGGGCAGGGTGACTTTTGTGGAGGTTGACTACTCATTAAAGAGGTGTGGGCAATCCTTAGCTCCCCAGACAGAGGTTTGCCCAGTTCCCATTTGCCCATTGCCTTTCAAGGTCCTCCCGAATCCCTTTTCTGACTTACCCCTTACTGTATTAGGTTGGGGGTTCCAGGTCTGAAGGGAGGGGACAGATGAGAACTGCCATTTGCTGAATAGCTGTCTTGTGTCAGGGACCCTGCAAAGTGCCACCCCAGATAGATAGATAGATAGATAGAGAACATATACACACACACAGGTAGTGATAGATAGTCCTATATAGAGATATAGGTACAGATAGTGGGATACCCCTGAGAGTTAAAGCTTAGTATAGTGAAACTAAGAGTTAAAGAGGTTGTTGCCTCAAGGTCACCCAGCTGGAAAGTAGCCAAACCAGCGTTCAGTTCCAATGTGGCCATCTCTGCTTACGATGCTACATTGCTTCCCAAGGGCCCTCTTTCCCAGTGGGAAGCTGGGGAAAGCTCTTGATGTGTGACACCATGTCCAGGATGAGAGTCTGGCTGTCCGATTTTTGCCTGTGTAGACAGGAGATGTTTGTCCCCTGCATTTGGGTAAAGGTTGCCACCAGAGATCCATAGCGTGAGCCCCGTGTCTGCAGATGGCTGACCAGATGGCCTCTTGTACTCAGGCCTAATTAGAGACCTTGGTTTTGTCCCCACATCACTTCTAGAGCTTTTTATGAATTCTACTGTATCTCTTTTAAGCATTCTAAGAAACAGTGCAGCCGGCAAAGATCCACTACACACACATACACACACACACACACACACACACACACACACACACCTGGAAAGGGTCAGAATCAGAGAGGATGCTCTTATTATCCAATTATTCCCAGGACCTTAACTTGAAACACTCTGGCAGAGTCCCTGATCCTAACCCCGCTCTGCATTTCTATTTTCTTGTGCACAACTTCCTTTCCTTCTCACTTTTCTATGATCATAAGTAGGCTTCCTTCTGAACGTCCTGGTTGTTGCTTTTCTTTGTGACCTACAGCATTTGGGGTATAACTGATCTCACCCACCAGTGTTCTAGGGGGAATATATATGTCTGTGGTAGAGACAAGTTAAGCTATTCATCAGGCATCAGAAACACTTTATCTGCCTACAGAAACCCTTAGATGTGGCCCGGCGCAATCCTGGATGCATTCCAGGGAGAGTCTTGGGTGGGGGGCATCTCTCTCTACTCCATTCTCCTGCCTTGAGTAGGTCTCTCTTTGGTTGCCCAACACAGTTGACAACACAGAGGCCCAGATGGTCCTGAGGCCTGGTCAGTGAGGATGGGGTGCCACTTTCGCCAACTTAGCATGCCGCTAATGAGCACTGGAGGGCCTCTCAGGCCCTGAATATCAAAGTAGAAGTTTTATTATCTCAGACTTTTCCCAGGTCATTATTGAGCTGGGCTTTTTTGCCCTAGCAAAGCATGGCTTTTCTCTCCTTTGTGCAGGCTGATCATCTCAAAGTGAATTTCCTCGGTGAGGTGTATCTGAGCTGGTCTGAAAGCTGTCCACTAGGAATCGTGAACTAGCTAGCTGATCCAGACCAGAAGTCAGAGCCCATCCAGAGCAGACAGCATTCCCATTTCTCTGGGAAGGCCAAGGCCTTTTTTTTTTTTTTCTTGCCAGATGTGCTCTCTGGCCACAGGTCTGAGAACCCATGGCATGGAGTGAGATGCTTCCCAACGTGGAAAGAGGCAGGAAGCTCCCTAATGGTACCTGGGCTCCCGCCCTGGTGATTGTACCTCCCACCTCTTTGCTAACTGCTGCTCACAGAGCCTGCCACGTCATCTGTGGTCTCTCATTCGCACATTTTCTCAAACCCGCCCCTCTTCATTTCTGGTCTTGGGCTTTGAGGAGATGTAACTGCTAGGGCCAGCTGTCTGGTGGAATGATTGGGTTTGGCTTCCTTCAGGCATGATCACCCAAGCTCAGGCTTTCTGTCATCTCATTGCCATTGTCACCAAAGGGAGGGGTTAAGAAAACCAGAGCGCATCCTCCCCCTGAGGGACAGCAGTGGGCCAGGGCCAGTGGTTCTTTCTAGATCAAGCATGTCTCATTCCAAACAGGCGATGAGCTCATTTTCTTGGACCCTCACACAACCCAGACTTTTGTTGACACCGAAGAGAACGGAACAGTTGACGACCAGACTTTCCATTGCCTGCAGTCCCCACAGCGAATGAACATCTTGAACTTGGATCCTTCTGTAGCACTGGTGGGTATCTGAAGGTTGGGTGGGCCAAGAGATATGATGCCCCCCTGTTACAGCTTTGTTCCCGGGACATTTTCCAGGTTGTTAGGTAAGACAGCGAGAGAGCCTGTTCACTCAACATGCCCCCTCCAGCGGGTGGTACCACAGTATAGTGGAGAAGGGATGGACCCTGCAGGCAAACTACTAGAGTTGGGATCCAGGCCATGGCACTTACTAGCCATGGACTGAGGGGGGAGTCCTTGAACTTTTCTGAGCCTCAGCCTTCTCACCCCTAAAATGAGCAGAAAAATACTTCTTTCAGTGTTGTGGGAGGCATAAAGTATTCAGCACACTACTGGGCATCTTGTAAGCATTCTGTAAACATTAGTTATTATTAGCATTACAGTCTTTCCTAATTATTGCCACCCAGGCTCTGGGAATAAGGCAGGACATAGGGAGGGATCAGGGGGCAAGACCTTCTGGAGAAGATGGCGCTCATTTTCCTGGGTGATCAGGGTTTTCCCCCTGGAGGTATGATGACTGTCCACACAGGCTGAAGGGACAGCTGCCTGGGAGGTTACCACTGGTTCTGAGGCATGGCTGCATTATCTCTTCCAGTTTAACCCGATTGTCAGAACACCAGAGATGGAGAGTGGACAAGAGTCCTCCTCTTGTTTTGGACCATTCTTTCGCTACTGTAGGGTAGCTCCCAGGATGGGGAAGGAAGTGGATGGTTCTCTTTATTCTAACAGATTGTTTCCTTCAGGTCAAAGCCATCTTATTATGTACTGCCTCCAGCTAAAAGTACTATTTGGCTTTTGTTGGTTGGTTCAATCGACTGTTCTTTATGACTGTTTCTATTTGCACACCGAGTGTAATGGAATTAACCCCATGCTTTGGAGATTGGCCTTCAAGTTACTGTTTCTCACAGTATGAGGGGAGGGAGATGGGGAGGGAGAGTGGGGGAGGGGGAGAGAGATAGAAAGAGGGAGAGGGAGAGATGGAATGAACGAGGAAATGTGTGTGTCCAGGTAAGGTAGTGACTCAGGAGAGGGAGCAATGCAGCCAATGTGCTTCATTATTGCCAGAGGACCATCTAAAGAGAGAGGCCCCTATCCTAGCTCCGGGCCAGGGGTGCCATCTTGCAGTACAAAGGGACTCAGTGCCCCTGACATGTTCTAAGTTCTGTTCTCTTGCTTTTCCCCTCAAGGGATTTTTCTGCAAAGAAGAAAAGGACTTTGATAGCTGGTGTGGCCTTGTACAGAAGGTAAAGATGTGTGTTTTTCTTTGTCTTAAAAGCAGAAGTTATTCAATAGGCTCCCTTTTCAAAACTGCTTCACGTAGTGACATGAATCTAGCCTGACAGGATTGTACTGCAAGAAAAAAAAACTGAGATGTGGGGAGTTACGCATAATTCTGAGGGGAATCAGAGCAAAAACCTTTGTTTGAAATATGCTTACTATGTCAAGTGGGTGATAATTTTAGCCACGTAATGTCTCATCTGATTATGCCTACAAGTCACATGAAATATTAAACGAATATTCCACCATTTTCACTTAAAAATGCTAATTTCACAGAGTTTGGCCTAAATTTTTCCTCATTCTGTTCATAGCTCCGAATCAAACTGCTTTTCTGTATGTTTCGTGGTCCGTTTACAGTTCCATATAGTCCATGATGTGGTTTAGGGAGTTTGTGTTTCTCTTAGCTGTCTCATTTCTATTAAATGTAGATACGCTGCCATTAAAGGAAACACAGTTTGTCGGAATCTGTGTAAAGAGCAAAGCCAGATAGTCTCTCTTCTCGGTATCTTGTGTAAGAGGGTATTTACCGATTTGCTGGCTCACCAGTCTTTTGTACCTGCCTCACTCATCCTCGCTTCTAATGCATGCCAAGTATGTGGGAGACATTGATAAATGCTTATTGAAAGAAGGGTGATCACAGGGAGTAGTTGAAAAGTACCCCAGATGGGGTGGCAGGAGACATGCTGTTCTCCTAGCTGCAAGAAGAAAAAGAAAAAAAGAAAAAGAAAAAAAAAGAGGTTGGGGAGATGGGAGCCCAGAGCCTCTTGCAAGTGTAAGGAGGGCAGATTTTCTTCACAAGCAAACAGATAATTGACACTAATGTCCCTAGCTGACTCTGCAACCCCAGTTAATCATTGGCTGGGACACAATGAAGAACTCTTTTCTAAAGGCAATTCTTAACCTGTCAGAAGTCAGCACAACGCTAGTCACACCCCCTGTAAAGGTTGAAGGAAAGTTCTCTGGTAAGACTGTGCCATCTAAATTAGGACATAAACCACAAGTGTTGGAGAAAAATCAAAACCCTGCCAACATGATGTCCCAGGATCCTCTGGGCACAGATTTCCCATAATTAACACACGTTTCTTTGGAGCCAATGCATCAGGAACAGCTCGGTGCTGAATTGAGTTAGGCCTGGGCAACTGGCCTTCCATCAGCTACCCTCTCCAGTGTCCTTCCTACCTGGGTGGCCAGCACTAGAATTGAAGGGAGCTGGGTCTTTGATGGGTCAAGGAGAGAGGATGGACGCACCAGCCAGGACTTTATTCTGGCCTTTCAACAACCAGGCCACTCTCGTAGCATTTGGGATCACAGATGGACAACCGGACTGAGATGTGTAGTCATACTGAAATGTTTATAGCCGTTTCTGTGTGTCCTCAGGAAATCCTAAAGGAAAACTTAAGGATGTTTGAATTAGTTCAGAAACATCCATCGCACTGGCCTCCCTTTGTTCCTCCAGCCAAGCCAGAAGTGACAACCACTGGGGCAGGTAAGCATTGTTCCAGGGCTTTTGGGTAGCTATTGTTTCATGAGACCAAAGCAACTGTGGGTCACACTTTCCATGGAATGTACAGTTTCTCCTCATCTGGGCTGAGCAAGGAGTGGTGTCCCTGATGATGCAGCAGTTTCAAAACCTGATAGTTGAAGAAAATAAGCTCGATGCAAAAGGGCCATGCAAAATCAAAATGGCGAGAACATGTATTCATGGTCTGGCCCAAAAAAACAAATCGGGGGCCAGGCCTGATTTGAAAGGTACCTCTAAGACCCCAGAGCCTCATCCTCATCTCTGGGAATAAGAGTGTATAATGAGCTTAATTATTTTGCTTCTTTCTTTTTTTCTTTCTTGTTATGTTAGTCACCATACAGTACCTCATTTGTTTTGGATGTAGTGTTCCATGATTCGTTGTTTACGTGTAACACCCAGTGCTCCATGCAATCCGTGCCCCCCTTAATACCCACCACTGGGATCACCCATCCCCCCACCCCGTTCCCCTCTAAAACCTTCCATTTGTTTCCTGGAGTCCGTAGTCTTTCGTGGTTCATCTTCCCCTCTGATACCCCCCTTCATTTTTCCCTTCCTTCTCCTAATGTCTTCCGTGCTATTCCTTATGTTCCACAAGTAAATGGAACCATATGATAATTGACTTTCTGTGCTTGGCTTATTTCACTCAGCATGATCTCCTCCAGTCCCATCCATGTTGTTGCAAAAGTTGGGTATTCATTCTCTCTGAGGGCTGAGTAATATTCCATTGTATATATGGACCACATCTTCTTTATCCATTCATCTGTTGAAGGACATCTCTGCTCGTTCCACAGTTTGGCTATTGTGGACATTGCTGCTATGACCATTGGGGTGCATGTGCCCCTTCTTTTCACTACATCTGTGTCTTTGGGGTAAATACCCAGTGCAATTTTCAGGTCATAGGATAGCTCTATTTTTAACTTTTTGAGGAACCGCCACACTGTTTTCCAAAGCAGCAGCACCAAGTTGCATTCCTACCCTGTAAAAGGGTTCCTCTTTCTCCACAACCTCTCCAACATTTGTTGTTGCTTGCCTTGTCAATTTTTGCCATTTTAGTTGGTGGAAGGTGGTATCTCAATGTGGCTCTTTCTGAAGAATCTCTAATGCTTGTCCACCCGCAAGTCTCCTCCACACAAGCTTTTCTGTAGCAAAATGATTAAAAAATGGATAGCCTTAACTACCAAGTAACTCTACTGACCACTTGAACCTGAGCGTCAAGCTTTTTTTCTTTCTCATTTCCATACTCCGATAGAATTCATTGACTCTACCGAACAGCTAGAGGAGTTTGACCTGGAGGAAGATTTCGAGATCCTGAGCGTCTAGGATAGAGGAAACGCGACTCAGAGGTCTGTCTTCCACCTGGTATGAGGAGAACACAAACCCACTACATGAGACTTTTCTAGTCAGCAAGTGCCTGATATGCCAACAGCATACAAACTTGAGAGCAAACATGACTGAGCCAATTACCATTTCTCAGAAAACAAATGATAACAACCCTTCCCCAGAATGAACTAGAACAATCATGGAACATAGAAGCAGAAAGATTAGGAGTCGTCCCTTGCTTTCCAGCTTGTCTTACCTGGCCATAGCAAGTCTTCAGCTACTGAAACGAGGAGATGGATGTCTGGAAGACAGACGACAGCTCCCACCTTGCTTCAAGCACCAGCAGAGGAGAGATGGTTACTCTCTGCTTCTTCACTCTTTCAGGAGTGACCTCTTTTGGGCTAAATAATAAGAAGCAATCTATTCTCTTGCTCTAATAATAAAGTGATTGCATCAGGGAGAAGAAGGTCTTGTTAAGTTATTTGAATATGTATTTTAAATGGTTATAACTCAGATCTAAATTTGCCTGAGAAATTACATCAAATATGCCCTGGTTGATTTCCTTCCTATCTGAGGGAACCTTACTGTCTGATGATGGGGCACTGTTGCCATCCTTACTGATGTTTTTGTCACATGTCACCCTGTCCTTCAATCGAGTCATGATCACTTTATTTTTATTTATTTATTTAAAAACTCCTTTTTAAATAGATTTTATTTATTTGAGAGAGAGGGAGAAAGCACGAGTGGGGGGAAGGGCAGAGGAAGAGAGAGAAGCAGACTCCCCACTGAGCAGGGAGCTAGACTCAGGGTTCTATCCTGGGACCCTGGGATCATGATCTGAGCCCAAGGCAGATGCCTAACCAACTGAGCCACCCAGGCGCCCCAAGTTGTCATCACTTTAAATCAGCGGTGGAAAAAAATAAAAAATAAAAATAAATCAGCGGTGAGCAAACTTTTCCTGCCAAGGGCCAAATAGTAAACACTTCGGGTTTTGCAGGCCATGTAGCCTCTGTCACAGCCACTCAGCTCCGCAGTCAAAGTGTAAAAGCAGCCATCGCCAGCGTGCACACAAACGAGCCTGGCTGGAAGCCAATAAAACTTTATTTACAAAAGCAGGTGGCAGGCTGGATCTGGCGTGCAGGGTACAGTTTGCCAGTCACTGACTTAAAATTGTTGACTCGGGGGGAATCAAAAATGGCCTTTGACTTCGACTCCATTTTGGTTGACAGCCATAATTAGAAAAAATTATTCACGTGGTGACATTTAATCCGGCAGCAAATGCAATTCCACACCGTTTTGGGATGAGCAACGTAGCAAATCTTCAAGCATATTTTCATCAAATTGGCTTTGCTAAACCCTCTTTTGTGTGGCTGCACCTCAAGCTCATGTTCTTCTCCTTCCCTCTTAACTTGGGTGCATTTTACCTCCCCTCCTCCCCCGAGGCCTGAGAAGGGCCAGAAACCACTAGCTTGAAAGCCAGCACCAAAACAAAATTTGTTTTGTTTTATTTTTTCTGTATATGTAGGAATATTAGAACCCTTGTTTCCTTGAGTTTCATTCTCCCCCCCCCCAGTGGGTAATATAGTCCAGTGGTTCAAAAATCAAAAGGTATGAAATGGTATGCAGTGAAAATGTCTCTCCCTCCCACAGGTCGGTTCCCTTCCCTGAATGCTCCCAGCATCATTGCTTTCTTGTTTATCAGTCCAGAAGATATATTTTATGCATATACAAATATATGCAACTGTGTCTCAGATTTGATTTTAACAACCTCAACATGTCTCTACTTTCTAAAAAAGATTTTATTTATTTTTGAGAGAAAGAGAGAGTGAGCATTTATGTGTGAGTTGGGGGTAGAGGGGCAGAGGGAGAGGGAGAGAAAGTCTCAAGCTGACTCCTTGTTGAGAGTCCCATGTGGGTCTCAGCCTCACCACCCTGAGATCACGACCTGAGCTGAAACCAAGATTCGGACGCTTAAACTTGACTGTGCCACCCAGGCGCCCCAACATTTCTCTACTTTTGATTTCTCTATAAGGGATCCTGAAGCCCCAGAACTATGGAAACCCGTTTCTTGAACTCTAGCTTGGATAGGACTAAAAGTAGTTGTAAGCATATTTTGAAACAAGTCGACGATTTGTTACCTTCTGCCCTTCTACTTTAATTGTATTTTTTAAAAAAGATTTTATTTATTTGACAGAGAGAGATGGTGAGAGAGGGCACACAAGCAAGGGGAGCAGGAGAGGGAGACGCAGTTCCTCCCGCTGAGCGGGGAGCCCGATGCGGGGCTCAATCCCAGGACCTGAGCCGAAGGCAGACACTTAACAACTGAGCCACCCAGGCGCCCCTGATTTTAATTGTATTTTTGACACCTCAGGGTTATGTTGTAAAGCTCAGCTTGCGGTAACAGCCTCTGAGGGGGACTCACGAGTTATAGCAAGATGGACTTTAGAAAAGTATTCATCAGAGAATGTCAAAAGAGTCGAATGTTGATGTTTGATTCCTTTTATTTGCAATGTACAAAGCTGACAGCATGCTTATTACTCAGGAGGTGAGGATAACAATAATTCAGATTATACTGATTTTTTTTTCTCTGTGTTGGCACAGTTTACATAATATTTAAGGAAACAGAATCACCTGGAAGGAATTGCCTCATGGTAACATAGCTAAGCATTCTGGGAAACTGATAATCAGAGGAAATGATTAAAACACATTCCCCTGCACAGAATGCAACACACTTTCTAGTCCACTCCAGCTTGCTTTAGGTCCGCCAACTGCTAAGTAGAGGAGTGTGCCAGATTTGTATGAGGTTTAACAATGTATTAAAATAGTTTAACAGGCTACCTGTGAAAGAGCAATTGGATGGACATTTTAATGGAAAGTCTCTAAGGACAACCTCAGAACACAAAGGACCCAACACGCCGCGGCTTCAGTTGTCCTCACTGCACACATCTGGATGGCATTTGGAATAAACAGGGACCTCTGAGAAGCTGGAACAAGGGCTCTGCCTTTTTTTGTTCCTGGAGTCCAAAGCAAAATTCACACCTCCTTACCCATCCACCTCTCCAACCCCATCAGGCCTGGGAGAAAGGGGTGTGGTTCTCATTTCCCTTTCCGGGCCTGGCTACATTTGGTGCCTCCCCCGCTCTACTCTGCATCAGGTGAAATCATAGGTCTCTGGCTGGGGAGGGCGCCGGCAAGGAGGAAGTGATTCGTTGGGGACCATCTGAAGCACCCTGGGGCCCATCTGGGCTCGCTCTTGAAGGGACCGAAGAGAAGCCCGGGCTGCTGGCGGGCAGCCCATTCCAGGTCCGCCGCCTACCTAGACACAGTGGGAGCCCCGGACAAGGGAGAGCTTTCCCCACGCAGCCTGGAGCCACCCTGTGAACGCTTAGCCAGAGGATTTTCTTGCTGAGTGTGGAAACACTGGCTTCCAGTTTAAGCCAAATAATGTGTGGTGGCCTCTAGACAGAAAGAAATGACTTCTCAGCTATCATGCAGGGCTTTCTGATCAAGGCTGTGAGGAAAGCTAGGAGTCTAAGAAAGCAGTCGCCCAGCAGATCTGTCCAAGGTAGCCGGGAATAAGCCCGCAAACGTCCGAATCTAATGGTAGCACCAGGCTGAAATGGGACAGCAGACCTCGGTGGGGTGGCTCAGCCATCGGGCCTGAGGGTCGTCCTCCCTGAGGGTCGGGGTGACCAGTTTCCACTTGTACGACTTGACAGAAGGGCAGCAGGGCAGAGGGCCTTCCTTCTTCAGCTCATTCGGGTCTGTGAGGTGACCGTTGTGTGGGGGAGGGGCGAGCAGGGGCGGAGTGGGGGGCAGGTGCCCCCCTACAGGCTTTTCATACACACCTGGCAGCGGCTGACGCGGGTGTGGAGCTGCCCAGCCTTGAGCGTTTCAGACACCGGTTCCTCCCCGAACTGCTGCCTCTCTTCCACTGTGGTCAGCCAGAAACTGTACTTATTGGCAAAGTAGTGGCAGGTGCCCCGCGCCCCACTGCACTCGATGAAAGGAGTGGTTCGGAAGTCCTCCAGGCAGGAGCCCGGGGAGACCAGGGACTGGCCGCCACCCTCGGCGCCCGCCGCAGTGTGCTGCAACAGACGGGTCAGCGCGTCAGCCGTGGCCCCTTCTGGAGCTCTGGCCCCCTGGCTCCACCCCAGCATCTAGCCTGCAGCCCCAAAGCTCACAGGACTGGGCGCTGCTCGTCCTCCCTTATAGCTCCTCTCCAAGCTCCCTGAGTGCCCTCTTAACCCACCGCACTTGGGCAGTGGGGACCTCTTGGCCAGCGCCCCCCCTAAACTGCCGGCGTCCCGCTGAGTTCCGAGGTGTGTTCGGCGGCTCCCTGCCAAGTCCCATGGGCAAATAAGTCTGAGAAAGGCTGGATGAAGGCAGATTCAGTAGGTGTTAGAATGCGGGTCCTCTCGGAGCCCTTGTCTACTCCAGGCCCTTGGTGGTGAACCCCAAGAAAAGAAAGAGCGCGAGGTACTCCACCAAGTGGCTAAACCCTGGGCCCCACCCCAAGCCTATCTATGAATAGCGTTGGCTCTGCATTTAGCTTCCTTAGAACTTCCTATACTTTCGATCTATCTACCACACCCTTTAGGGCAAGACAGAGCGTTTATTGCTTGCTGAGTGCACGTGGGCCTCATATGTGGCATAGTGTCCCCGCCCTCCCTTTGGGACACCTTCGGCATCCAACATCGGTGCCATTCGTTAATCCATAGTCGCCAGTCACCGTATCTACAGACAGCAATCCCTGTCACTCGACTCCCCATCCCCTCTCCCTTCGTGTCAGCCGGGTATTAGCTGGAACACAAGGGCTGAGGAAGAGGCTTCATCCCTCACCCCCCAGGGTCAGCAAATGGCCAATGGGACAGATGTCCAAGTTGGACACTCAGGGATGCCTGCTTTATAAAATTCTGGGAGGGTTAGTCTCCTTGGAAGGGATGTTTCCTGATACATGAAGTGTCAAAGTTTTCCTCATTCCGATCCTCGGATGGAGCACGTTCTGGAACAAACGACACACTACCCTGCCTTACTAAATGGCTGTACTTTACATGCTGCGCAGGACTCAGGCTTGTTGTTGGGAATGTTGTTTTTTATGTTTGCCCCAGGGGACAAACTTGTGGAGTTCTTAGGCCGTCTTTGAATCATTTTCTCCCTCTTTTCTCCTTCCTAGCAGGCATGCCTTATGGCTCCAAGATGCCATACTAAGCAGTCCAAATTCCCACCCTTACAGGTTTTCAGGAAAATATAGATATTCTAGAATGTTATAATTCTGTGTAAAGTAAGAGTAAAGAGATTCTGAATAAGGACTTAAGAGTCCTTCCGGGAGCAAAACACAAGCGATTTTGTACAACATTTTTACCATTCCTTGTGGAAACTCAGGGGCCTTTTGGACTTCTTTCCTGGTCTGGGTGGTGGATGGGACAGAAGGAGAGGCAAGGCAATTCTGTATTACGTGGGGATAAACTGCCCGATTCACACAGACAGAGCACAACAAGGGAATACCTCATCCCGGGCAGGTACACCAGTGTGAGGAGGCCTACGGCTTTGGTAATTCTTCGAAGACACTTTCTCATCATCTCACCCCTGGTGATTTAGCAAGGAAGCTCTGGCGAGGCAGAGTGCCGCCCTGGTGTTCCCTGGGAGTGATTCGGGCCAGAAACCTGTCTCACCAAGACACACAGCCTTCCCACCACTGCAGGCAAGCAGCAGAGATCCCAGCAAGGATGTAGAAACACGGCGTGCCCTCATCTGAGCCTTTCAGGAGGACATGGCAGTGGCCAGAGGGGCGTGGGACCGTGGGTGAAGAGGAGGAGCGCCCAGGCCCAGCCTGGGCAATGAGAGTGTGTCCCGGCCTTGAGTCAGGGCAGCCTCTCCTTCACTGTCCACCGGGATCGGATCGGGTCCCGCTTGTGGGCATGGAGATGTCAGGGCCTTTGCTGGTGATTCATAGATATCCTCACCTCTGGACTGCTGGGTGCAAACTGCTTCCTTCTACTCAGCCTCAGAATTACCCATCATTCATGCAGAAGGGGGCCAAGGTCCGGCAGAGCCTTTCCTTTCTTTTCAAATTCTGTCGTTCCTACCTCATATCACTTGGGCCTGCAAACCTGCCTGAAGGACCCTCCCAGGGTCGTCCCCCGTCCCCGCCCATCTGCATCTACACTGGGGAAGGGGGCAGAGCAGGGCCTCACCATGAGGAAGGAGTACCCGATCCAGAGGCTGCGCCAACCCAGGGGGCACTGCGGGATGGTGATGTCCTGGCTATGCACGGCGATGGCCTGTGAGGGCGCCTCGCACACAGAACAGCGGCTGATGTACTGGGGGATCTGGGCCTGGCCGACGGGCATCATGGGAATGGGGGCGGTGGTGGAGAGCCAGTAGGATTTGTCGTTGCGCCTGGCATAGTGGCACACTTCGTCGATGTTGCAGTAGATGAAGGGCATGGTGCTGAAGCGGGGCAGGCAGGAGCCAGCAAAGCCTGGAAGGAGAGCAGGTGGGCAGGGGCAGGTAAGTTGTCGCCAAGAGGCGGGGCTGGGACCGTCCCCAGCGCTGCTGCGGCTGGGCCGGCCGGGTTGGCATCCAACTGCTTTTCCCAGAGCGGGGACGGCCCTCCTTCAGGCCTGGCACACAGTACATCCACTGGCGTCTGTTGGTCAAATCCTATTTTCAACGCACCAGGGAAGTCGGAGAATGAAAGGAATCTTTGTCTAAGCCATATAACGACTCCCTAATTAATCTGCTGTGTCAAACCGGCATTGAATAGAGCGAGTCCGTGGTTCAGAGTTGGCACACCTGAAGACAATACAATTAGTTCCTGGGTAATTGCTGTTACCCCATAGGTCATATTACTATTATTTCTCCTGCTAATCGCTACTGTGTAATGGATGCTTAACATTTTCCATTGGGTGGTTCATGTGATCCTTACAGCAGCCTCTGAGCCTTAGCTGTGTTTCATTTAAGGAGGAAGTGGGAGCTCAGAGAGGCTGAAGAACTCATCCAGGGTTCCCGGCCAGTAGGTAGGAGAGCCAGGGTTTAAACCCCAGATCTGCCTGACTCGACAGCTAGTCTTGGAAACCTGCTACCCAACGGTGGGCCCACCCTGGGCTGGGAGGATGGAGGAAAGGAGCTCTTGTTCCCCGTGGTGGGGGTGGGGCGGGATGACCCAGGCTGATATCAGAGCCAGTACTTACCCAGATCCTGGTTGTGGGCTTTCTCCTGCCCCTCCACAAACAGCAAGCTGTAACCCACCCACAGCTGGCTCATGCCGACGGGGCATGGGGGCACCTGTTCCGACTGGCTGTGCTTCACCAAGGTATACCCCACTCTCACGCTCGGCCCAGGCATTCCAGCCCTCCCGAAAGGACCCTTCTTCCCTGGAGCACCTGAGAGGGAGAGAGCAGGAGAAGAGGGGTGAGCTGCTCAGAACAGAACCTTGGGCTGTGTTAGCTCATGGGATCCTCATGACAACCTGATTACCCCCGTTTGTAGATAAAGGAACAGGCTCACAAGTCCCACAGCCGGTGGAGCTGGAATGCCAACCCAGGTGTACCCAGCCACAGAGTCCCTAGTTGAAAAAGCGTGCTATTCAGCTCCCCTCCCACACCTGCCTGGCCTCCCGTCCTCTATGAGGGGAGGAGGGGACACAGGGGGTGACCCCTTGGACCTTGCAGGCTCTCCTAGGACATAACAGAGTCCCTGCTAAATCAGAGGCAGCAAAAGCAGAACTGGGACTAGCGGGGCAAAACTCCCACCTGCTCTCCTGCCCATGGCAGACGTGGCTAGTTAATCATACCCCTTTTTTCCACTGAGCCTCAGAGCTATTCTCTGTGCAGGACAACTGATTCATCATCCTGTTACCAGATGGGAGGTAAGTAGTAGCCCTTCCTCATCTCAGACTTTCTCATGCCTTGAACTGCCCTCTTCCCATCCATGTCAGAATCCCAGGGTAGAAAAGGGGACATGCAGGACAAGGGGCCAGGCTAGAGGACGTTCATAGCTCTCCTGAGAGCTGGAAGAGAACCCAGAGAAGGATTTGGAAGGAGTCCTTTGCCTTCCAGAATATGGGGCTCTCATCCTTCCTAGGCTCAGAGGTGAGCGGGAGCAAATGGAATGCAGTCTGGTTTTCCAAGCTCCCAGCAATGTTAAACTTTACTGCCAGGTTTCCTGTTTCTCAGATTTGAGATTCTGGCTCACTCCAAAGCCTCCTACCCTCACGGAAACCCTCTGCATCCTGGTGCTGACATTACCAGACCTTCAAATCCTGGAGGGCCTTGCAATCCAGGGAGACCAGGGTCACCGAGAGTCCCAGGCGGGCCGGGGAGTCCGTTGAGACCATCTTTGCCAGGGATGCCAGGTAAACCTTTGGAGCCTGTAAGGAGAGAAGGCCGCCAGCTGGGACTCAATGTGAGAGGTCCCTGAGAGCAGCCCCAGGGAAAAACGACTCGTGTGTCATTGCCAGAACTGACCAGGAGAGGGCGCACTGGGCACCATGTTAGAGCAGACAGGGCTGAGCTTCCAGGGCTAGTTCTTAGCTCTCCTGGCCTGACATCTCGGTCCTGGGACCACTGCTCTGCACTTGGCCCTTCTGAGCCCCCTCACACCTATTCCTCCCTTCCTCTCATCCTCCCAGCTACGCACAGAATGCATAGAAACTGTCAGAGTCCCGGTCAGAGGTGAGAACACCTTGGCCCAGAGAAACTGACTCACCCTAGCTGGTACATCAGCTAAGATTAGAGACTGGGGTTTTCTGACCCACCACCAGCGCCCCCCACCCCGTCCCCGGGGCTTTGTCCGTGGCTCTTGATCCCCCCACACACACTCCCTCCTTCCCTCGGCGACACATCGGAGAGGGACACGCTGCCCGGAGTAGTTGCTCTGCTCTGCCCGCACATTCTCTAAAGCCAAGTACACCTGCTGACCCTGCTGCTCCCCCGCCCTTCCCAGAAACAAGCTCGGGGGCTTTTGTGAAGGAACAGAGGAAATGCTCTGAGCTTCAGATCCCAGCCAGTTGCTTCAGTCTCTCGGCCAAGGCCGTCTTCGCTCCCTTCCCCCAAGAAATCTCCTGTTGCCGGCGCTCTCCTTACCTTGGAGGCCTATGGGACCTTGAACTCCAGGGTCTCCTGTGAGTCCAGGGACGCCATCGATGCCCGGTACACCCATGGGTCCAGGAGGAACCTGAACAGCTTCTGCAATTGCTGTCTTTCCAGGAGCACCTTGGGGTCCAGAAAAGCCTGGCACATGGTAGGCAAGGCAGGACACGTTTGTGGCCGATGAGGTGGCCTGAGCTCTCATTTGGGGCCGGGGTCACTGGTTCGCTCCCTCACTGGTCAGAACACAGTGTCAAGGAGGCCAGCGCGAGCCGTCCAACCTCGGAGGCTTGGGGGTGCCACGGCCTAGGACCCTGAGCCTGGCCTGCTGGTTTACAAATAGACACATGAGCCAATTCACTATTTCACTGAGCAAATATTTTTCAAGTGCCTACTACCTGCCGCACCCTGGTAGACTGAGGGATGGAGCAGTGAATAAGACAGAGTATTGTGGAGATTACGGTCCGGTGATAAAGATGAAAGATGCATAACCTGGCAAATACCATTCGTCTCCCTGCAAGTTGTGAGAAGCGCTACGAAGGAAATGAACAACTCAGTGACAGTGACACGGACAGTGATAGTGAGCTGAGGGGGCACTGGGGGGGAGAACCTACTTGAGAAAGAGTAATAAGTGGCCTCTTACAAGCAGTGACAATTAAATTGAGACCATTAAAGATGAGAAGGAACGGGGTGGAGGGGAGGACAAGAGGATTCTAGGAAGTAGAACTTGCTTGTGCAAAGGCCCTGGGGTCAACCAGTTTGACTAAATGAAATAGGCTGGTGTGGAAAAGAAGGGGAACATAAAAGAGGAAGAGCTGATGGTGAGGATGAAGAGAGAGTCTTCCCTTGGGACTTTGGGAGCCACAGTTCATTGCTGTGCTTTGGGAAGCCAGTGGATGATTTATGTCTTATAAGATCATTCTGACTGGGCTGCCTGGGTGGCTCAGTCGTTAAGCGTCTGCCTTCAGCTCAGGTCATGATCTTGGAGTCCCGGGATCGAGCCCCCCCATCGGGCTCCCTGCTTAGCAGGAAACCTGCTTCTCCCTCTCTCACTCCCCCTGCTTGTGTTCCCTCTCTGGCTGTGTTCCTCTCTGTCAAATAAATAAAAATCTTTTTTTTTAAAAAAAAAGATCTCTCTGACTTCTTCATTGAGAAATGATTGTTGGAGGAGCTGCCCAACAGGGGAGGAAGACGGGAGGCCAGTTAGCAGTTCACTGGCAGTGATTCCCATGAGAACCAGCTGTGTCCTGGACCCTGGCAGCAACCAGGGAGGGGCTGAGAGGTGAGCAGGTGTGAGTGAATTGAGGGGAGGCAGCCCGCAGGGCTTGCTAACAGGTTGGGTGTGCATGAGGGGATGGCAGTAAAGGATGGAAAGGGTCCTTCTTCATTTCCAGAACTGAGCCCATGGCTAAGTGGCGAAGAGTGCAAACCCTCAGAGGCAGCAAGAGTGTAGAGGGGAGATCAGTGGCTGGACCCGTGGTGGTAGCAACCTTCAGTCCAGGGCGCAGCCAGAGATATCCCCAAGTTGGGGAGATTCCCTCCCTGGAGGAGCCTCATCCAGCCACCTCAGACATCCAGGCTTTCTTGGCGTGGTGAGCAGTGACTCCTGCAGGCTCATGACCCCCAGACCCATCCCTCAAGCTCAGGATCAGCCAGGCACGTGCTCTCAGCTTACCTCTGGGCCCTGCCTTCCCCTTCATTCCGGGAAGTCCTGGGTCTCCAGGTGGCCCAGCCTTGCCTGGAATCCCCATGAAGCCAGGCTCACCTCTCATGCCTGGCAAAGTCCAAAGGAAAGCAAGTCAGGGCCTGGCGCGGTAGTGCAGGTGGGGGACCACAGGGTGAAGACTAGGCAGATTTGAGGGTGGGAAGAGCATGATCAGGAAGGGGCCACGTCTAACTGCAGGGTGGGAAAGGGCCCAATAGCCAGCCGAGCAGCCATACCTTTCAGTCCTAGCTCTCCAGGGAGGCCGGAGAAACCTGGAATTCCTTGGTCTCCCTTGGGCCCTTGAGGGCCAGGAACTCCAGGGAAGCCAGGGTCTCCAGGGTCACCTTGATCAGAGGATGGCCCAGGGGGCCCTGGGGGCCCTAGGAAGCCTGGGCGGCCTAAGGATAAGATCAGAAGAGGAATGAGGGCAGGTGAGCAGGAAGCGGCCTCTGCTGAAGGCCTTGGTGCTGCTAGGAAGCCAAAGCCTGTTCCCAGGGCAGAGAATGTCCCCTTGCTGTGTGCGGGGTCCCAGTGCCTGGACCTTCCCAAACCCTCTGAGCAAATGCAGCCCATTCCAGTCCCCTGTGTCCCTGGTGGGGGAGGGACGTGTGGCCAAGCATGCCCGTGCATGTCCCGCAGGAGGACTGGGGCCGGACTGTGACAGGACCTCTCCCAAATCAGGGCAAAAGGCAAAGGCCAAACCTCTTCAGGGCTTCTTGTCTTTACCTCGCTCTCCATCTAGGCCTGGTCGTCCAGGGTCGCCAGGCTGTCCCACTATGACTGAGGGCAAGGAGAAGCCTGGGGCACCGGGAAGACCAGCAGGGCCCTGGAGACCTGGGAAACCTGCAAAGAATAAATGAAAGGGGCCGCTATGGGCTTGGTGTGGCCAGGCTCTCCCAGAGAAAATGGAAGCGGTTAGGTAGGGCCAGACAGGCGAACGCCAGCAGTCACACGAGGTCACAGTGACTCCCCTGTTCTCCCCACCACGCTCTCCCCTTCATTGTTCCCCAAGCGGGTGCCACAGTTCTTCCTCAGGATGGAGCTTTGGAAAGTCTTAGCTCCCAGTATCGCTGGAATTGGAAATATTAAAAAAACAAAAAACAAAAAACTCCTGGCCCTGTGGCACATTTTCATTGAATTAGCCAGTTATGTCTGGGGCTGCCCATAGAGGGTATAAGGGCTGAGGTGGGGCACGGGCTCCAGCCAAAAGAGCCTCCTGCTTGGTCTGAATGGAGGTCCCAAGGGTGCTGTGGCTCCCGGTGTCTTCTAGGCAAACTTGAAAATGCGTTTACAAGCAACCCGTGATAATCAGCTGGATGCTTGCTTAATTGCCTATAGAACAGATTTCTCTACACCACATCCCTTTAGGGCAAAGAAAAAAGCCATTTATTAGAGTAGATGCAGAATACTTGTCTGCTCTGATATTTTTTACGTGTTTCCTGTTTGTGCAACAATTTCTACTATAACTTTCAAAACCAGAAAATTTCAATGGATTACAGAAGATTTATTGAATATGCACATGAAGACATACATGGAATCTTGATGGGAAACCACCTCAAAGTCATACATAAAGTTTTCTTTTATAGCATAAAAGAAATGTATTCATTATTTTGGCATAGTTTAGAATACGTTCCAATGAAGAGAAATAGATTCCCACTAGTTGATAAACTATTCTGGTGGTTGAGATGATTTTAGTTTGTTTGTAACAATAAAATCCAAAAAATACTAATGTTGAATTTTTGTTTTTCTGATGAAGAAAGCCAAAAGTACTAAGGTGGAACTTCTCGCATTTCATTAAAGAAATAGTAAATATATTAAAAAATGCATAAAAGAGATGGCAGATTGGTGAATTCTGGTGGTTTTTACAGCTCATTGGTGAACTGAATGCAGGGGAAACATAAAGAATAAAAAAGTAAATTTCAAGAAAAGGCTCCAATTATTATCAGTCTGGAAACAAAACAAAATAAGAAAAACAAGTTGTGAAGCCATGTGGTGCTACTTTTAAGCATGGTCAGTTAGGTCTTGACGAACCTTTCAAGTATTTTTCTTTGTCACAAAGGTAAACATCTGAAAAGAAAGACATATTGTGTTTTTTCCTGAAATATAGCTTTATATATACACATACATATATTTATGTATACATATTATATATATGGTGAGATGAAGCAAAAAGTAATAAATGAGACACCGAATGGTACTGTGGGCAGCACAGAAATTATAAAAAGCTCCCATAGTAGTTTTTGGTGCTGCCTTCTCCTTTTACCTGTTTCTTGAGTTTAGAATTCCACCAATCTAACATTCAAACTGAAATAAAGATCCTACTGATCTCAAGCAGTGTAAGAAAAGAAAAAAAAAAAAAGCTCACATATTTCTTTAAGAATGAGGCACTTTAAAAGAAGCACGTGAAAATGCCCGATGGCATGTTTTTCCTACTCATTTCAGTGTCCAAGACTTAAGCCTAGATCCACAAATGCAGCCTCTAAATATTTAGTGCAAATGCAAAAATGAATGGTGGGATTCAAAGTTATTTAGATAAAGGTATTATAGGGACAGGGGCGGCTTTAGGAAGTTTGATTCGGGGTAAATCATTTGACACTGACTTTTATGATCATAACAGAGATAGGTTCCTGGGCGCCTGGGTGGCTCAGTGGGTTAAAGCCTCTGCCTTTGGCTCAGGTCATGATCTCAGGGTCCTGGGTTCAAGGCCCGCGTCGGGCTCTCTGCTCAGCAGGGAGCCTGCTTCCTCCTCTGTCTCTGCCTGCCTTTCTGCCTACTTGTGATCTCTCTCTGTCAAATAAATAAATTAAATCTTAAAAAAAAAACAGAGATAGGTTCCTATGGGGGGAGGATATTTGCTGTGCATTTTAAAAACCATGTTTTAATTAGATATTGAGAATAGCAGAAGAATATTTTGAAATCACAAGTAAAAAGTCACCCAGATAACAATGAACATCTCTGTTCCAACCACCCAATTTAAGAAAAAGATGGCATTAGCCTTGAATTTCTTTGCATGCCCTTCACAGATCCCTACAACCTTCCCTCTCAAACACAACACAATTTTGTGTTCTGCATTCCCTTGCTTGTTTTCATTTATTTATAAACTTTGATCAGTGGAATCACATCCAAAGTCTTTCTCTGCGACTTGGGTTTTTTTGTTTTGTTTTGTTTTGTTTGTTTAAATCAACAGGGTGTTCCTGAGATGTAGCCATCTTCACATGTGCTGTTTACGACATTTGTCATTGTGATTTTTTTCATTACCTCAGAGAGTGAAAGGAAATGGATAATTTAATGACTAGGCATCCATAGTCAAGATGGCACACCATCTGGGTTTCGCTTCTATCCAGGTCCCTCTTTCTACCTCTTGGGAAAGAAGCCACACTCTCTCTCTCTAGGCTCAGACCCTGTGGGAGCCCCCACTCGGGAGAAGCTGCTGGCTTTCAGAAAAGAACAGGTTGGTCCAGACCAAAGGAAAGAGTAAACACAGAGAGAACAGATGCACCAATATAAAATTCAGCAGAAAATGAATTAATGTAGGAATTAGTTCCTGGAAAACAGACACGCGTTATACAAACATGCACAGAGGGGCAGAACACGCGTTATACAAACATGCACAGAGGAGCAGAACATTTTGCAAATAGGATTGCCCCGGACAACACATCATGATATAACAAACAATGTTTCTTGAGACCCTACTACGTGCCGGGTGCTGTGCTAAGTGTTCTTATGCCCATTACCTCGCTCCTCATTGGTTCTTCACCAAATCTACATGTCGATTCTCTTGTTATGCCCATTTTAGAGAAAAGGAAAATGAAGGATCCTTTGGGGACTGAAGGGCAAGTCACTTCCTTGTTCAAGGTCATACAGCCAGTGAGGGGTAGAGCTGGCATTTGAATCCAGCAATCTGACTTCAGAACCCATACTCCTAGGTGTGATGCTACATTAAATTTGTTTCCTGTCTTACATTGAGTGCCCTGTATCTGGGTCTTCAGAACATTTGCAAGGAGAGGGAGAGAATCAGAATTCATTCTCACCCATTGTGAGGTGGGGAGGGGAAGGGTCAGAAGAAGACTTCAGATGACACCACGAGTCATGGGCTGAGATTAGGGCAAAAGCTGCTTCTTAGTAAACCCCACAGATCCTAACGGACTGCCTGTGCATGCCCGTTCTAAGGAGACATTTATCCTCTTAGTCTTGGACTCCTGCTGGCAGCTATGCTGTCTTTTCAGGGCCCCGGCAGTAGAGTGCCACCCACCGTGGATGCTGAGGAACTTCCAGCAAATCTCCTGCTAACTGGACAAGCCCTGTCCCTCAGGACATTTAAAGTCAGGCCCTGACCAACGGTGTGAGAGAGACCCTGGGGTTAATAAAGGAGAGCAGGAGGGAATATGGAGGCCAGAAGGAGCTCACTGGACTTCTCCCTGACATGCCTTCCAGGAAAGCCCTAGGCATGCCCCCTCATCCCGCAGCAGTCAGTTCAGTTCCACTGGGTTCTGAGATCCCCAGAGATGAGAAGACATGCACAACTCAATCCTGTGAGCCACGTGGCCCTCAGGAGCCCCAACCTTGGCTCCCTGGCTGGGCCTTACTCAGTTTCTACAAGGCCTGACTTGAGCTCACTTACCTCGGCCACCTTTTTGTCCTTTCATGCCTGGCTTTCCTGGGGCTCCGAGGCCAGTTCCTGGAGAACCTCTTTCTCCTTTGGGACCGGGCAGGCCAGCTGGCCCAGGAACACCTGTTATACTAGGTCCTAGGAGGAGATGCAGGCAGAGGAGGGACAGAACTCAGTGCAGGCAAGGCCCTCATGCCTAGCTTATGGGCTCAGGGCCTGCCTGACACGCGCAGGAAGCTGAGTACCAAAGTAACCAGCAGGAGAGCTCATTCTGGATAGAAGGACAAACTTCTTCCCCCTTCCTCCTTCCTCCCCAAGTCAAGGCACCTCAGACCAGGGGCTGGCAAGGAGATCCATGAGCTGAAGGGTATGGGATACCCCACAGTTGAGAACTCATGGCCAGCCTCTGCCAGCCTTCTGGAAGAGCCGATGCTCTCCTTCTAACCCTTGACGGTCTTCCTTACCTGGATTTCCATGGGTTCCCTTGGTTCCTGGAAGCCCATTCAGTCCATGTAAACCAGGAAGTCCAGGGAAACCTGGGGAGACAGAGTATCAGAAATGGCTCTGGGAACTTCTGAATCATGAAGGATCAGCCAAAGGTCCTGCCCCCAGGGCCTTGCGAGGTCCTCATTTTTAAAGGTCATGGTCTTTCTGGAGGCATTATTTAATGCCCTAAGGTAGAGCAGACCATTCCCTAACCTCCACCTGACTCTCACTAGAGACCCATACAGCTTTAAGAGCAGGGTGGTAGGTGATTATGTCTCTTCGAGAACAGTGTGGCAACGCCAAGACCTAGAGTTGCTAGCAGCCAGAGACTCGCTGCCCAATGCTGACATTGGCAAGACTACACATGCCAGGACGACAGCCTTCCGCGCTCTTCTCTCCATGGATTCCATGTTCTCTTCTTCCCATTGTTCATCACATGGCCCAGTCAATGACTCCCCTGGAAATGGCTTGCCCCCAGAGAGTGTCTCCTAATATAAAGGACTTGCTATCTTTTTTTGAGGGAAGAACCTCTTTCCCCACAGCCTCCTCTCAAATATACATACCTTTGGTTCCCCTTAGGCCAGAGGGTCCCAGGGGCCCAGTTGCCCCTGGATGGCCTGGAGAACCCGGCAACCCTGGATTTCCTCTCATGCCTGCAATCCCGGGGAGTCCTAAAAGGGAAAGCAGGGCAAGAGCTCACATTGGGCCATGGCTTGAAGCCAACCCTCACTTTTTAAAAATCCAATCATCAGGTGGCACAGTACCTGGGGAGCCAGGAAAGCCAATATCTCCAGAAACCCCAACATTCCCATCTTCACCTTTGCTTCCTGGGAAACCCACATCACCAACAAGTCCATCTGTTCCTTTCATGCCTACAAAATCAAGAAAAATGCTGAGTGGTCAGGCCCTGTTTCAGGCACCGTGTTTCTCCCAGGGAGAAAGGGAGCAGGAAAGGAAAGCTACTTGAATTCTCAAGAGAGTCAGGTCCAATGAAAATGCTCTGAAAAATATGGTAATAGTAACTGTTTTTGCATTTGCAAGGTGCTGCCTGCTAAGGTAAGTAAATGTGTCCTGAGTGCCCCCATAAGGAGGAGCAGTGGTGGGAATGTTCGAGAACCAGTTTATATGACTATAAACTAAGGACGTGGATGCCGTTATCCCAAAGGTCTTACTAGACTTATCCAATGAGTTTCAAAGGAAAAGTACACTGGTTTGCTTGGGGAAACTGTGGGCTGCCTATGAGTGGGTATGTGGCAGGGAAGGAATTTCTCCACACTGGATAGATGTTACAGAACTGGGGGTTGACCCTCCCAATTCCTCCTGATCCTCAGTTTTGAGGAGCCTGTGAGACATGTGAGATAAAAGGGCAGAAGACTTACCTTTAAAACCAGACTCCCCAGGTTGTCCCTTGGGTCCTGGGCTACCAGAAATTCCAAGTGTCTGACCTTGATCTCCTGGAGATATGAAGATATTGTCCAAGTGGTCAAGAGAAGCTAGAGCTCATTTTGCAGCAAAGAGATCTTTTGATGGCAAGACCTTTTCAGGTTCAGTGTAGCCAGACGAAGGTATGCATTGGACAAAAGGTGACCAATCACCAAAAAAGGCTGGGATGCTATCAGGCTATTGACAAGAAATGCTTCTATGGGAAGCATATCTCCACTGGGAAGACATCACTAGGTACAGTATGGGCAGAAAAGATGGGAGGAGGGGTGCTCAAACAGTACCAGAATGGAACAGTGATAATGGTAAGTATGGAAAATTTTCCTGCCCCGTGGGGTGGGTTCAGCAGGGAAAAAGACTTTATCAAGCCAAGACCCTCCTCCGCTGCTGAGCTTGGAAGGCAAGTGGGTCAAACCACTGTTTATCACATGCCTTTGAGGAGCAAAGCCTGAAAAGGGGGCTTGGCCAAAGGGGAAAGGTAAATCAATTCAGTTCCCTTTGAACACCGAGTTTCCTTCCCCCAAGAACCCTGAGCCTGCTCGAAATCCATCTTGCTCTGGAAACACCCATTAAAAGAGAAAATGCTCCTTGCCCTTTTAAAAAATTATTATGTTCAGTTAGCCAGTATATAGTACATCATAAGTTTTTGATGTAGTATTCCATGATTCATTAGTTGTTGAATAACACCCAATGCTCATCACCACGTGTACCCTCCTTAATACCCATCACTGGTTACCCCGTCCCCCCATCCCTCTCCCTTCTGTAACCCTCAGTTTGTTTCGCGGAGTCCAGAGTCTCTCGTGGCTTGTCTCCCTCTCTGATTTCTTCCATTCAGTTTTCCCTCCCTTGCACCTGGTCCTCCATGCTATTCCTTATGTTCCACATGTGAGTGAACTCATATAATCGTCTTTTTCTTTTTGACTTATTTCACTTAGCATATACACAATGGAATACTACTCAGCCATCAGAAAGGATGAATACCCACCATTTGCATCAACATAGACAGAATTGGAGGGGACTATGCTCCTCACCTTTTGAACCTGGTAGACCAGATATCCCTGGGAGTCCGGGAGCTCCACTGAGGCCCTGCGAACCCTTCAAAGAAATATAGAATCCATTATTTCTGCCTGGAGCTTGGGGCCTTCCACACTCTCACCACGCACCCCGCCCATCCTCCCCGAACCACTGTCTGACAGAGGTCTACCACGTATGTTGTGGTGGGGACGGGGATGAAGGGGGCACCTTGTGGAAGAGAACGTGATGAGCCAAGGGTGGAAATGAGTGGCCAGGGTTTTGCTAGGAGGGACGCTATCTGCAGATTAATCCCGGTCTCGTCATTCATAACTTCCCAATGGCTATTAAAATGAGAATCTTGGGAAATCAAGGTGTGGCTGTTGTAGCAAGTCTCTTTGAAAACACAGGACGGAACTGGCCAGATGCTTGCTGGTATACCCTGCAAATGGTCGGCTATCGCCACCCACGCCAAAGCTCTGGAGCCATCATGCGCAGGAAAAGGATTGCTTCACAGAGCACGGCGAGAGCCCTCAGGGGCAGGTTCGGCAAGCTTCAGGTCCCTGCAAGGAACCACGTAGCAGGCTGGATGTCCACGGGTCCTGGAGTCTGCGTTTGGGCTAATGTTACCATTTTCATAGGAAAAACTGCCTTGACTGACTCAAATCTGGCACGCGGAGTCCCAGGAAGTGGGCGTGTCAGCTGCGATCAGCACAGTCACTCCCCTATGAGCTGGTGTGGTTTTGAGTTACCAAGCCTTCCCCAGTAAAGGCGTACACTACCTAGTGCCTTGGGTGGGAGCCTGAGCTCTTTGCTGTGTCTCTGTGCTCGCTGACAGCATCCCTCTACGTTTGCTTGGCTTTTCCAACACATTTGGGATCTCTGCTCATCCTGAGCCTTTGCTCATGCCAGGCCCCCGCGCAGAATGCTTTCCCACTTTGACTCCATCCCTCCTAGGGGAGGAGGGGTCAGGACCATCCAGCTAAGAATGCTTTCTTTTGCGGTTGCTTCCAAGATGTGTGTGTGTGTGTGTGTGTGGTGTGGTGTGTTCTCTCCATCCGATTGCCTGCCACTTTTGAAGGGATGGGGATTTTGCCTGCAGGGAGCACAGGTGTTCTGGGACCCAGTTCATTTGGTCCCTTTGATACCGCTACTATGACAGCTACTGCTTATTGAGAGCCCACCGTTTGCCAGATACCAAGCTAAGCACTTTACTTGGATAGGCTCGTTTAATTCTCACGGCTGTCTGAAGGAGGTTTGAATATCATTTCTGTTGTGTGCAGATGAGAAAAGCGAAGCTCAGGCACGGTAAGCAATATGCACATAATCACAGAGCTGATGAGCGGGGCAGTGGAGATTCGAACCCAGCTCCATCTCGTGGCTATGCCTACTCTATTGCCCTGCCTTTGAAGAGCCCACCCAAGCTGATTTGGTTACTTGCCACTTGTCATCAATGACCTTTCTGAAATCACAACATCCAGAGGCCTGTACCAAAGTCTTACAATGTGCCTAGCTCAAGGCGGCAGGGGTGATGCCGGCGGTGGGGCGCAGACTTCTAGAAGACCATGTAAGGACTTGTTCTCCAGCTGCAGAGGAGAAGGCCCGGAGGAAGGAACCTTCAGGAAAGGGGTGGGGGAAGACCTAGCAGACTCAGAGAGAGGGCTTTGTCCGGGGCGAGCTAGGGGAAGGGGACGAGAAGTGGGTTGGGGCCAGAAAGATGGGGCATAGGGGCATGTCCCCCTGCTACAGAGGCCCTGCCCCAGCAGAGAGACCAAGATCTGGGTGCACTTACTCTTTCCCCTGGAATTCCTGGGAAACCTGTGATTCCAGGGGAGCCCTTCGAGCCAGGTAAGCCCCGTTGTCCTGTGGAGCCAGGGAAGCCTGCTCTCCCAATGAGTCCCTTGATGGTACTAGGGAAGCCGGGAGCTCCAGGCAAGCCTGGTGGCCCCGGGGGGCCAGCTTCCCCTTTGTCACCTGGGAAAGAAGCAAAGGGCTTAGAAAAAAAGCCCGGGCAGGAGCAAACCTGCTCCCCAACCTGCAGGAGCCCAGAATCACAAGCAAATGAAGTGTAGCCTTGGGGACTGGGGGATGGCTAGCTCGGGGTGGGGAGTGAAGGTGGGAGTGGGGGAGGTGCCTCCAGCCTTAGGGGGCACCAGTCAGGGTCACTCCAGTGCCCATGTCCCAGCATCTGCCAGGCTCCTCCAGGGGGTACAGTAGCCTGTGGTTCAAAATTTCAGTTCCAGAGTGGCAATGAACAGCAGCAGCCTTGAAGTCCGGGCACCCTGCAGGCCCAGAGAAGGAAGCCTCCTTGGACCTCCTGCTACCATGCCACCCATATTGCCACTCTGGGGGGCGTCTTGTGCTGTGGGGCCTTTTCTCAGGAGGGAAGATGAGAATGAGCATTTCTCCTGCCCTTTGCCTGCCCCCAGCACCTCTGGGCCCCGGAAATCCATCAGATCCAGCTGAGCCTCTCGAGCCTTTGTCTCCTTTGAACTGGAGGTTCAGCATGGGAGGTCGTAGGCTGGGAATTCCAGCTGGCCCCGGGTCGCCTCGGTCTCCTGCAGGGGATGGGGGTGGAGATGGTGAGACCCTTGTGAGAGCAAGCTTAGACACAGGGTGAGGCACAAGGTGACCTTTCATCTCAGCTCCTCCAGCACCACCCCCAGGTCTCCTTTCCAGGCCCGTCCTCGGCCCTGGTTCCCCCACTTCCCACCTATGAGCATGCCCTCTCCTTTGACAGGCCCAAAGGTGGCCAGCAACTTTGAAGCCTACTCCAAACCTCTCTCCACTGAGCATCTGGGAACGTACGGTGAGGCCTCTAACATGTGGTAAAAAATCAGAAGTCATTCAGTCTTATGGTTTAAAATCCAAGGGATGGGGTTCAGAAGCCCCCAATGTTATGATCTAACAGAGGACGGGTACAAGCCACGCCAGCCTCAAGGTCGACGGAAAAAATGTACCTTGGGAAGCATGGCTAGCAAGGTCAGAATTCAGTTCCCCAGCTCACCTTTTTCACCAGCACTACCAGCCCGTCCAGATGGTCCCACTCTTCCAGCTGACCCAGAAATTCCCTTTAATCCATTTGCGCCTGGAATACCAGGGAGACCAGGCAACCCCGGAAAGCCCGCCAGCCCAGCAGACCCCTTCTCACCTGTCAAGAAACGAGAAATTCTATTATTATCCCCATCGGACATACAAGGAAATGGAAGCTCCGAGAGATTAAATAACGTAGCCCAAATCACATAGCTCCCCAGTTGCAGAGAAGGGATTCCAACCCAGGTTTCTCTAACTCCAAAGTCCCAGCTGTTCATCCTTACATATTATACTACTTCCCTGAACAGGGGCAAGGCACTAAAGTGACAGAAAGGGAAGAGGAGGTGGGTGTCTCTCTTACCATGTGCCAAGTTAGGGTTCCTGGGTGGCAAAGGAAAAAAAAAGACCTAGGACCAGGAGACAGGGAGATGAGCCCTAGCCGGGTGCTGTTGCTAATCAGCTGTGTGACCTTGGACCCGTCATTTGCCCCTGTATAAAATGGAGACACCTCCCATCCAACCTCTGGTGGTCTAGCAGAAACTGAGAGCCATCGGACACCATGGATGGGGTGGGGCGAACGAGAACCCCAGTGTGGTTGTCACTGTCCTGGGCCTTCCTGACAGCGTTATCTAGCCCAGCGCTCCAGCCAGCGGCGAGGGTGCCTCACCTCCACACTGGCTCTTCCCGACCCTCTTACCACAAAATGTCCCAACGGCTTCACTTACCCTTCGGACCTGGCAGGCCCGGCAAACCAGTGTTCCCTGGCAAGCCCGAGCTCCCCAAGAAGCCAACCAGCCCTGGAGATCCCGGAAGGCCTTTCAGCCCCGGCAGGCCTCTCTTTGCAGCTGGTGAAGGGGGACCTGTCTCGCCTCTTACACCTTTCTTTCCAGGATGTCCTGAATTGGCACAGGAGAGAACACGGGACCGCTGTCAAGGGAAGCTGTGTCCAGATCTGGGTCGCTGTCCGTTCCCACAGCTTGTGGTTGGCTGGCTGGGTGGGTGTTGGAAATGGTCCCCTTAAAAATGGCCCCGTGCAGGCTGCTAACTGGCAGGATTTTCAGCTGGCCAGTGGCGGCTACTCTCAGCATGATACGGTGACTGGTAGGGCACGCAACCCCCTTCAGATTAGAACTTCTTTCCCCTTTTATGAACGTGGTTCACATCTTAGTCTGTGAATGGGGCTCTGAGAAGCCAGGGCGGCAAGTGGACCCTAGCTTCCTGGTACGTCCGTCTGAACAGCCACAATGGCTGTTTCCTGAGCCAATCTGGGGAAGTAGAGGTTAAAGCGGAGCCATTGTTTCAGCCTCCCAGGGAGCCATGGATACAGGGCTGCCCTTTTAATCCCTCTTGCAAGCCCTTAAGTCAGCCAGTTCCTTGGCCTTAAGATTGAAAGACCCCCTAGTGCCGAGTCCTGTAGAAATCCCCAAGGCCCATTTGGTCTCCTAGGTATTCTGGGATTTCTTTCACCAGGGTTTAAATTGGTCAATGGGATTAACCTCCGGAGCTGCTGCCAAAGTGGAATGTTCAGGTACAAAGCAAGGAAATTAAAAAACCAAAGGATTAAATCGGTGACGACAGAGGTATTTGGGCCCTCAAGGACCTCAATGAATGGCTGACTTGGAGTTCCATGAGTAGCCGCCAAGCCCCAGGATTCTAATGGGGGGCTGGGAAGGGGATTCCAAAACAAGGGAAGGAAATTCAATGGGGGCCAATGCCCCAGCATGAGTCCGGGGACCCCTGGCCTTGCCAGGTTCTAGTGCATAGTCTGAGAATTCCTTGAGCAGCGTAGTCAGTGGCGGGGGGGTGAAGGGGTTAGCCTGTGAGCTTGTGTACTATTTTCTCACATGGACGGCCCATGGGAAGACTCCAGAAACACAGAAGGATTAACCGGATATAAAGGATTTTAGTGGCTCTGCAAAAACTCAACTTTAGTCACGTGGCCAGGAGTAAGGTGGGAGGGCTGGGACGGTGATGTACTCACAGAGGCAGGGGTGAGGTGGGTGATACAAGTAGCAAGCATGCTGTGAACGCTAGGCTGGAGCCGGGTGGGGGGGTGTCATCCCCGAGGCCTAGTGACAGCGGCTTAGGCCGCGATCCTCAGAGGCACGCGCGCCCAAGAGGCAGGCCACCATGCAGCCGCCCTCTGCCCAAGCTTCTCCCCACCGACCCCAAGCAGGCCCCCCACGGCCACAGCCAAGCCAGCGGAGATGGCTAGATCTGCCAGCACAACTAGGGCAGCTTCCTCCAGGCCACAGGGAAGGGCAGGGAGGGATGCGTGTTACCCTTTTGGAAGCTAAAGTACAGAAATCTCTTCTGCCTGGCACTGCCAGGGCCCCCTGAGTTCAGGAACCGTGAGAAGTTGGGCAAGTCGAAGACCCTGTCCCTGGCGCCCTGTTGCAGTTGCCCCTCCAGGCACCAGGGCCCAGGGCCCCGGCTTAAGGCTGTCGAGCTGGGGCTCCTCCTCCAAAGGACCTACCTGAAGGGCCCGGAAAGCCTGGTGAACCCGGGAGCCCAGGTTTGCCCTTGACGCCAAATAGATCATCAGGCCCTGGGGGCCCTGGCTGTCCCATGTGGCCCCGCGTGCCAGGGCTGCCCTGTTCACCTTTGGGGCCTAGCAGGCCCGACTTCCCAAGCAGACCTAATGAAAGGAAGGGACAGAAGATCAACAGCCTGGATGGACAGCAGGCACTGGTCACCATACCAACTTGCAGCGCAAGACCCTGGCCCAGGGTACATCCCTAGGGCCACAGCCTCCTCTGCTCCAGCCCTCACCGCTCATGTCCTATGACAAATCAGAGGCTTTACAAGAAACTGGATTCTCTGTTATGGTTACTTCCGGGTTGACAGGAACTTCCGGCAACTTAAGAAAAAGTGCCCAGAAGCCAGAGACAGAACAGAATGTTTTTCGGAGTCACCCCATCATGGACCCATCACCCCAGACTCAGGTGTGAATTCATGCAAAGACTTTCCTTGGATTGTTATGTAAGTGAGTCAAAAAGAGTCACCCTTGGGTCCCGGAAGGCCAGAGTCTCCAGGCAATCCTCTGTCCCCTGGCAATCCCTGGAGGCCTTGCTCCCCTGGAGCACCGTCCTCAGCACCAAAGGCGTCACCGGGGGCTCCCTTGGGACCTGGTAAACCCGGACTGCCAAGTTTCCCAGGCAAGCCATCTTTTCCAGGGAGCCCAGGAAACCCAGGCAAGCCCTTCTCCCCACGAGGTCCAGGAAATCCTAAATGTAAAGAGGCAAAAAATAAAAAGGCCATGGAAGTTTAGAAGGGATAGGTCTGGGTGGAGATCTCTGAGACAAATTTTGGGTTTTCTATCACAAAAGCTAACATTTCCAAAATGTGCGTCACTTCCCTTGCAAGGCAGGAGCCCCTGGTCCTGGGAGGACGTGCCCAGAGGCGGGGACTACACTATGCAAGCTGCAGAAGTTTCTAGCTCCGTGACGCCAGGCCTTGGGCTGAGCCCGGCACCCTGCTCGTGGGGCTGGCTGTTCCACTGGCCGAAGAGCACAGTTTATGAACCCAAGACTCCCTGTCAAAGGCCTAATTTCTTCTGGAGTCGTCTACCCCTGCTGTCTTGCCTCCCTCTTCTTGAGGGGTTGGAAGGGATTGAAGCTGGATAAATAAATCACAGAGTAGGGAGGTTCTCAAACTGTGTGGGTCAGAACTACCTGGGGAGGGGGTGCTGGGCCACAGCCAAATGGCTGGGCACCACCGCCCCCTCTCCCCGAGCCTTTGATGAGCAGCTCTGCAGAGGGGCCAAGAGCCTGCATTATTAACAGGTTCCTAGGTGACTCTGGAACCGCAGATGTGGGGAACACAGTTTAAGACCCACTGGCGCAGTGGAGAATAAGCTTGCAACAGGGTGTAAGCAAAGGGATAGAAAGGAACCACTTCCCTCTGACTCATCTGAATCTCTCCATCTGACCTAGAAGCAAAGGAGCCAGGAACTTGCCAGAGGTTTGACAGTCAGCTAAGGCGGGGGTGGGAGGTGGGGGGGGCGGTGGGGGTAGGGGAGTGGGGGTGTCCTAGCTCTCTCACTAGTGGCGTCACCACTTTGGGCAAGGGCACTTTCCATCTGAGCTCCATCTGAAAGTGAAGGGCTCGTTCCAGCTGATGGCCCCATCTGCTCTGACTCACTCACACTCTAGCTTGAAGCCCTGTGCCACCTGAGTGCGAAATAAACACCAATCCTCCCACACCAAAAGGCAGACCTCACTGTCTGGGATCAGTGGATGGCTGGCTACGATGATTCAAACCCACAGTCCCAGCAGAGGAGAAGCAGGTGAGGAAAAGCCTTGTTCCTTACCTGGCAGTTCAGGAAGGTGAACCAATCCTGGACTTCCAGGTTCTCCTTTATTCCCATGCAGTCCGGGCTGGCCTGGGGTCCCAGGCAGGCCACGGGTCCCTTTAAGGCCTGCAAACCCAAACATGAGTGGTGAGGGGAAAGGAAAGGGTGGCTGGTCACCTTCGGATGTCCTCTTAACAATCCTAGTCTCTTGGGCGGGGGGTGGGGGGGGGTCGAGGGGTGGCCTCTTACCCTTACCTCCCTGCACAGACCTCTCCAGGAGCCATTCTGTTTCCTCAATGTTCAAGGCTGCCCTCTCAGGAGGAATGTGGTCCCTCCCCAAAATGCTGCCAGCCTGTCCCCTGCTTTCTTGGCCTCATGGCCCTCATAAGCGTGCTGCCAGCCTGTCCCCTGGCTTTCTCTGGCCTCATGCCATACCTGGGAATCCGGGAGCTCCTGGTAAGCCTGATGGACCATAGGACCCAGGAATTATACACGGCAACGTGATCCCTGTATGTGGTGACACAGAAGTATCCGGTGAGCCCACCGAGTCAAGAACAATTTCCCCCTAGCATGCTCCTTTACTCCCGTCCCCTTGGATAGCACAACCAGGTTCTTCCCACCCCAGCAGCTGGGAGCCCATGCAGAAGAATCCTGGCATCAGAAGCTCTTGGGAGTTACTCCTAGTGCAATGGCTTGTAGATAACGGTACCCTTAGGGGCCAAGTGCCAGAAAGCCACCTCCTAAACCACCAACGTCCAGCAGGCAGGCACTCACCTATGCAGATGTCACCTAATAAGATTTCTGAGAGGTAGCCTATGTAGGAGCAGCAGCGAAGGGGAACTGCCTCCTCGTCCCACCCTCATAGGGAGCCTCTCCCTAGGACGCGGGCTTGGGGTTCGTCCTGAGGATCCCTTATGGCCATGTGACTAGATTGAAGGGCTTGCAGCCAAGACCCCTCAGGTTCACATGTCTGCCCTTTTCTTGAAATGAAAACAACCCATTGGGTTCTTCTGCCCCACCATATTTGGGACCTCCAGAAACCTACCGATGATGACCCTGGGTCAGAGGTAGCTGGATTTCTGTACCAGGCAAACAGCGAAGGCCACACGCTTGGCCATGACAGGCCAACAAAGACCCTTCCCTCAGCTCCTCCTTTGAAAATGTCAACTCGGCAACTCAGGGAGAAGCCGTAGTCAATTTCAGTGTTCCAGACATTGAAATTGGCATGCAGACTCCTTCCCCTAGCAAATTCTTCCTGGCTCGTTTATAATGCAAATAAAAAGAGTCTATGTAAGATCACAGAGGGGAGGTTTAATAAAATACTGATGAACAAATTGTGTGTTGGCTCCCTCAAGTGCCATTTACAAACAATTGCTATGCTAATTAAAATTAGTCTTGCCTATTCATTAAAAAAATCCCCCAAGGCCTGCTTGAAGCCAGAGAGCCAACAGTTCCAGCAAACTGCTATAGCTTTTGCCCATACATAAAATAAATCACAAACTGCATTTCTTACAGATATGTATATCTGTATATACATATATATATATACATATATATGATTCAGTTTGCATACTCAACTTGCGGGCATTCCTCCTCCACTTGTTCTAGTTTAGAAGCAGAATGGGGAGTTGAACAGTACGGTGTATTGGTTAAAACGGGCTCTGAGGCCAGAGAGACGTGACAGCGTACATCCTAGTTCTGCTACTCAGTAGTCATGGGGGCCAGATGCTTTAACCTCTTTGAGCCTCAGGCATCAAACGGGAGCTGCTCTTCTCCTATGGTGTTCCTGAGGAAGACGTGAAACAGTGGTAGCAGCATTTTGTCCGGTGCCTGGCTCCCTAGTCATTCCTCGGTGAATGGCCCTTTTTTTTTTTTTAATCATTTTATTTGAGGAGGAGTATTCAGAAGAGCTCCTCCAAGGCCATCACCTGGTTTCTACGGGAGTCTGGTTAGCAACAGTAGTCTGTAGCCTGGGCAGCCGCTGTCTGCCTTCTAGAGCTCAGGTTCTGAGAGTCATACTTCTACAGTCGGAGAGGGGGCCTTTGGGTCTGATCTTCCCCCATAGGTGGTCACACCCATCTCCATCCTTCCAGGCACTGGATGATGGGGCTATTTCTGAGGGCCATCTCCCTACTGTGGTAGTAGAACCGGTGGGCAAGCTCGTCATGAGAAGATGCTCAGCTTGGTGAGGGCTACCAATCTTGCGCTCAGCTTGGGCTTCGGTCCTTTGGACTAGGCTGAAGAGCAGCCTCCCTGGATGCTAGCGTGAGAAGGACCCTGTGGAAGGTTCTCATGTCCTCGCCATTTCCATAGCCAGTTGACTCCAATGCACAAAACAAACGCTGCAGTTCTATGGCTTTCAATCTTACAAAACAAAGGGTAAAATCTAAATATCTCCACACTGGCTGCGAACACGAACATCCATCCTCGCTCCGGTCATCAGATAAGTTTCATAAATTCTTTTCACTTGTGACAGCCAGATAAAAACAAACCTTTAGAGGACGGGGCCAAGGACAGGCATCTGGAAAAGGACTGGTGCACCCCAGCACGCTTGTGTATCGTGAGCTGAGGGTCAAAATGCTCAGAAGGGAAGAACAAGTCACCCTGGCATCTGGCTCTTTCACTTTACACCTCTGTCATCTACTTTTCCTCCCTAAATCCAGAGCCTTCTCGCCCCACAAAGCAGAAATCGGCTCTCTCCGGGTTCTGTTTTGTAATTGCAATGTGCGAGCTAATTAATCTAAATTATCCCCATTACTGCCCAGATGCATCTTCAGAAAAAACGTCTCTGCTTCTCAAGATTCTAACATCTCCGTTTACTTTGGGTTCCCTGAACAAACATCAGACACGTGTGCATCCTTCTGGGTACTTCCCAAGGCAAGTTATGGCCCCAGTTAAGTTCACAAAATGAAGGGGCTCCAGGCAGACATCAGCCAAGCCATTGACATGCATGGTGAAGGAAATCAGTCCCTCTCAGAGACCACATGCCCACTTACTGCTTTGTGCCCCAGCCTCAGATCACCCCCTTCCCTCAACCAGAGGCTCCAGTGTGGTGCTCAGGCCATGATGAGTGTCTGAGATACAGGTGAACAAAAAGGGAAGGAGCTTTTGCCCCACATTGGTGTTTGAGAACCTTGAGACTGAGCTAGTGCTCACCTCCCTCTGGGACTAAGTCTCCTTTACCAATGCTCTCCCTGCAGCAGCAGTCACCTAGACCAATTGAGTAAAGAAGAAAATTAAACAGGGACAGGGGTTCCTTGAGGCCCGAGGTTAAGTCTGAGCTGCAGCCCGGGCATGCCCACATATCACATTCCCTGTCTGGATTGAAGGGAGAGAGCTGACATGCACACGGGATCAAGGACACTGTAGCTGTTTCGGCAATAACCAGGGTGATTGATTGTTATGAGCATCTGGATCAGAGCCTCTTTGGAAACAGCCAGTTGTCTGATTGTCCAAGGTTTGTAATAATTCACAGCACTCGGGCGGGCAAAAGGCTTCGAATGACTACATTCCCTTTCCTGGCAATGCAGCCATCCTAGCCTGGGCCATGACTGGTCGGAGCAAATACATCAAGAGTAGCATCTTGCGGGGCACCTGGGTGGCTCAGTTGGTCAAGCATCAGACTCTTGATTTCAGCTCAGGTCTGATCTCAGGGTCATGATGGAGCAATGTGTCGGATTCCGCACTGAGCGTGGGGCAGCCTGCTTCAGATTCTCTCCTTATGCCCCTGCCCACCCACCCTGGTGCTCACACATTCTCTTTAGAAAAAAAAATAGAATCACATCTTTGGTTTTCATAGCAACAGTAATGGCCAAAATGCAATGTCTAGAGCTCATAAGTTATGTGTTTTTAAAAACGCGTGGAATAAAATTGGTAGTTTTGAGGAGTTATGTTTGGTTGCCATGGACAGAAAGGATAAAGCTGATGCTCTTAGTTGAAGTAATTTTTTGGGAAATCTTGGTACTGCAACAAAACCATTTTCTGCATAAGCCATCTCCCAGGCTAGAATTTACAATAGGACTATATTCCTAAGAACTTTCCGTGTCTGGGGCCTAGTGATGTTTAGGGCAGGAATGGTCCCATGGGCCTCCTTCTGTTGATTCAGCTTGTTGTCAAGCAATCAGAATGTTGATAATATACAGATTTGAGTGTGTGTAAGTATGTATGTACCATCCCAGTACATACAGTTTAAAACCTAGTTGTCTACACAAATAACTAGCCTAGAATAAAGACCAGTTGGTAGAAGAGTGATGGAATGACCATGAATAATGTCCTTGGGAACAGAGCTGTGTGCAAGCTGTGGCTGACACCAGGACGTGCAAAAGTCAGGATGACTGAGTCTGATAAAAATTGCTCACAGCCTTCATAGGAATTTGTGAACTGAAATACTGACTTGGTTTTAAGAACCTTGAATCATCAAAAACAAAAACAAAAAACCTTGAATCATCAATTCTTAACCTGTACCATCATCCTTGTTATACCCACACACAAGAATAGATTTAAAAAAATATAGATTTTACAATAAATAAAAATTGACAATATCTGGTTTCTATCTTCTTTTTTTGGTAAGTCTTCAAGGTGACAAGGTAGAAAGCAAAGAAACAGGTCTAAGAAATAGCCCTTTGGTTACTGAGAATCCCTTTTTTTTCTGCGAGTGTATATTAATCTCTTGACAAATTTGCACTGTACTAAGCAAATTGAGAAATGCCATAAAGGATTGCCTTCCTTAGTATTCAGATGTTTACGAAGCAGCTAGGAAAAGCAAAAACATTAATGGAAGAAAACACATAACTGAAGTGACAGTGACATCCTGGGGAGGTCAAGAGAAGGCTTAGTAGAGAAGTGGGGCTTGTACCCTGAAAGACAGATAAAACTTGACTGCATAGGAAAAAAAAAAGGAAGAACATTCCAGAAAAAGTCCACCACTTGTGGTTTACAGCTAGGGCCCTAACATGATGACAAAAATAATTCACAAATATTACACTGGCATAGTGTTCATAGCAGAATTGAGTGGATGAAAGTCTGGAGGTAGGAGAGGACAAGCCACATAGGAAGTTGTCACCATTCGCCCATTCACCCATCCATCCATCCATTCATCCACCCATCCACCCATCCTTCCTTCCTTCCAACCCTCCACTTTTTCTAACAGGCATGGAGGTGTATTTGAGCTGGGCATGAGATAACAAGAGATCAGTAGCAAGAAGAGGAAGGAAAGAATACAAGAAGTACTGCCAATGAAGCATGAGAGATGAATTTCAGGTTTCCAAACATCAGATGACCACAAGTAGGGTGGTGCCCAAATGGAAGCCGAAGCTGGGACAAAGAGCTGTTCTGAAAGAAGGTGAGTTATTAGCACAGCCCCTTCGCCATCTACAAGCAGGGCAGTCACTCATTAGAATTCCTGCAATTCAGGGACAAAAGGAAGCTCTCTAAATGGGGAAGATTTAAGGTAGGAAATAAAGGCACAGGTAAAGGGTCTCTTGTCAATCTGAGACCCCAGGTATGAAGGAAAGGTTCTTCCTCTCTGATGACATTAGCATCTAACTTAGAGGACACCTATCCCATCTCCAGCTCATTACTTTGATGGTACTTATAACAAAATGGCCATCCAGCATCTGCTTGAAATTTTCCAGGGACTGTGAGCTCATAAGCTTCCAAGGCAGCTCTGTTACCTTTTCAGACTGGTCTGTTAGGAAGTTTTCTCACTAAATAGGACTGAAATCTACATTCCTCTGTGCAGGTGTACCATGGTATAATTATGATCCCTTTCCATATAAAATCCCTTAGAAATTGCAAGCAGCAACTATAATCAGCCAAGTCTATTCATATGACACATTTCATGCACCCAGGTCATAGACATACTCTACAAGGGGTCAGTTTTCAAGTGTTAGGCCATTTGATTTCATGACTCACCAGGAAGCCCAGGGAGGCCTTGTTGACCTGGTAATCCATCGATTCCTTGATCTCCAGGAAGCCCACGAGGTCCAGGAGATCCTGGAAGCCCAATTCCTGGGGGGCCAGTTGGACCACTATGGCCCTTTTTACCAGGAAGTCCTGGGAAGCCCTTTTCACCTGAGAAGCCCTGTCCACCGTCACCCTAGGCAACACAAAGGAAAGAATGAAAGCCCAACTGACAGATGGATCAGGAGAGGCTTCTGCCCAGTGTGGCCAGAGCTTTGTTTTTGGCTAAAATCCTTGATCCCTCTAGTTTCTCAATCAGTGCCTTTGATTTGGTTAATGGAAATGAACCTAGTCAACCCTCAGAGATCTGATCATGCAAAACCTTCTAGATCGGTGGTGGGGAAACAAGAGCAGGCTACAAGTCCTTGGGAGCCCAGAAAGTAGCTGGATTACTTGCAGGGCCGGGGGACAGGGGGAGGGGAAGCTACTGGGAAGCAGAAGCACTTTAAACAATAAGGTCAATTGTTACGAGGGTTTATCAACTGAGATGATCACCCATGCCCAGAAAAAGGTTCCCATCTTACTGAAAGGAGAAGGACAGAGCGAAGAGTGTCAGTGGCTGAGACCAGGAGAGGTGCCGGGGACTTTGTTCTGCCCTGTGTCATGGTCTAGTGGCCCTCAGAACTGCCTCCCACCCCGAAGCCAGATGTGAGGCTTTATGGAGCTCGTTACCCAGGAACGCAGGAACGATCAACTTACCGGGAGCCCTGGCAGGCCTGGGAAGCCTGGTTTTCCATCCTTGCCTGGGGCTCCGGTCTCCCCAGGGAGCCCCTGAGGGCCAGGATCACCCTGTACCCCCGGCACCCCTGATCCTGAACTGAGAGTTGGCTCCCCTTTCTTTCCTTTGGGTCCTGCAGGACCACGAGGCCCAAATAAACCCTGACAAAGAGACAAAAAGGCAGAATCAGGAGATGCAGACATGGTAGGACTCTGACACTAAGCCTAGGTCTGACCTGAAGCAGATCCTTGGGTACCTTTTGGTACCACTCTGGGCACTTGAATATGTCATCATCTTGGATCACAACTGCCCACTGATTTTCTTATCCTTTCTCAAAGTTGAAATCTTTAAGAATGTTAACCTTACCTGAATTTGATTTTATCTCCAGGGCCCGGGGGCTATGCTAGGCAAACACGAATGATTTTGTGGAAGGAAGGAAGGGATTAAGAAAAGGAGGGACGGAGGAGGGAACAAGGCTGGTCAGTGCAGAAGGGGACTGTGGACATCATCTGGTCTGATTTTTTCATACAGATCCAAACCCTGAAGCTTTTTTTTCTCCTCATCTCTCTTTCCTGTGTTTTAGGAAAGTGCTTAGGGTGGGAGTACGGGGCCCTGGAGAGCTCCTTACTGGAGTAAGACTTACTGGAGTCCCTGATGGGCCCTGTGCACCCCCAGAGCCTGGATCTCCTCTGATTCCTTTAATGCCTGGAAGGCCTATGAGGCCGGGTGGCCCAGGCAGGCCTGGATCCCCAGGTGGTCCGGTGTTAGTGACACCACCGTCACAGGCACAAAAGCCCGAGTCCCCTGGCAGAAAAAGAAGACAATGGTTAAAGAAAGTGGACCACCTTTCCAAGGTAAAAGGATGATCCCGATGCAGTGATCAGTGCCTTAAACAACCCCATGGAGGGACTCAGAAGGTCTAGTAACAGGTACCAGGAAGTACGCTAGCTCTGCAGTGAGTCAGGGAAGAGCCCAGGCTCATATCCCAAGTCAAAGCTTGCGATTCCCTTCCTTTTCCCTCCAGATAGTCCTCCTTAGAGCTGAACAACAGAAATTGACCTAATTAAGTAATGACATGTTAGGAGGTGGCACTGAGAATGGGGAAGAGGAAGCGAGGACTGCTCTACTTGAGGTTGAGGTGAGCTGCTCATTCTGTAAGAGCAGAGGAAAGATCTCGGGTACTTGAAACCCCTCTGCCATCCGCAAACTTCTCCTCAGCCTGCAGTCTCACCTCTTCCCCCACCTTGGCCTGGGCAGCAACTAAAACAAGTTGATTGATTTGTACTTTAACATCCAGCCCTCAAGAGAGTGCAACAGAGGAATGACCCAGGGGCCACACGATGATGGATGGAGCCGTGCCGCCGAAGGCTGCGTTAATCGATCAGCCCTTCACCATCAGTGGGGGCCCATGGTTGTTTTCCTGGGGCCTGTTGGCTATTTTGGAGGGCCAGGTCTTGACCTGTTCAGAGTCATTTCCTTCAGGCTGAAGGTAATGAGAAGTGACTTCCAGCCTTTGGCCTTGCACACTGGGAAGGGTTGCAGCATGTGCTGGCTAATAACCAGGGCTACTGGCCCTAGCATCTGGCGTCAGATGGGGTAGGAAGAGGAAGAGGAGCCCGCGAGCCACTTGGTCCCTTGTGACCTCAATTGCCAGCCTCAGTCTCTGAGCCCTAAATATGGAGCTCTGCCAACAATCCCATAATCAAATCCCCATCAAGAAACCCAAGGGCCCCCCCGCCAAAAAAAAATCACCTTTCATTCCTTTGAGGCCTAGGTTTCCTTTTGGACCTCGTTCTCCTCGGAGACCAGGGAAGCCTGGTTCTGCATTCTGTAGTGTTCCAGTCTCAAATGCTGGACCTTCAGGAAAAGGGAAACATCAAAGATTGACGTACCACACATGACTCAGAACAGCAGCTCAGTTGCTAAGGCCTGTGTCCTTGAGGTTCAGCAACCACAGAAGAGACAGGAACCCAATGTCTGCAGTAATTCCTATCCCTTGGCAGCTCTCTTCATTCTACTATGACTTACAGAAGTGCTATCATGGTCCAGGTACTGGACTAAACACCGAGGGGGACAGGAATGACCAAGACAGCTTAGGTACATCAGCAGTCTCAATATCTACACTAGAAAATGTTCTTGGGACAACAGAGGAAATGGGTACAAGCTTCCTGGGGTTCAGATGACATGGTCATGGGGCTTAGATGATGACATAACATGCTAGGCCTGTGTCCAGCCTTTCTCTTAGAATCTAGAACCCCATGCTCAGGTAGAAGACATAAGAATAAACCCTGCCAAGGCTTGGAGCAACCATCTTGAGGATCCAGGCTTGGCTTCCCATATCTCAGGCTCCCAGCCAACCCACTGGTGCTCTGAGTACCAGGGGAAGCTTGAGAGAGCCAATGTTGCTTCTTCAGGAGTTGCCAAGACCAGAGGTGGAGAGGCTGAAAACAACGGAGGGTGGGATGAAATGACTACACAAATTGGAAGACATCAGGTAGCACTTGGGCATCGACGTGGCCTTAGCTCGCTGGCTTCTTGATGAATGCTCTGACTGCTCTTGTCATTAACTTATAGCAGCAGGGCTCTGACCCAGGAGCACCATGGGTCCTGGCTAGTTCTCCTGTGAAATGCTCTCTCCCTCAAGAATCATGACTGTTCTCAGTCCTGATCACATCTCAGTCTCAAGACCAAAGAGAGAAATGAATGACTTACCGGGTGGGCCTGGTAGGCCGGGCAGGCCTGGCAAACCATCTCTGCCCGGGGGACCAGGTATCCCAACTGTGGTACGGCCTATGTTTCCTTGGTCCCCCTTCAGACCTCGAACTCCTTGGGGTCCTAGGGCACCTGGGATACCTGGAAGGATAAGCCCACATGATAATGTGAATCACATCATCCTATTCTTCCAGGGGTGTTCCAAGCAGCAGCATATGCTGGAAACGCCGTCCAAGGGAAGAATTTGGGAGCCCATTTGCCCTTCTCTTGCATCAGAGTTCAAAGGGTCCTTAGTAACCTGGAAAGTTGGGTCCCCAGGACATGGGGTAACATGGTCAAGGGAACAGAGCTTTTTGATGGTGAAACTGAGCAAGAAACCTGGTCTCCAGTCTCCTCCTTTTTGATTTTTCAACCTCAGTGGTAGGATCAGCTGTACCCCCTGCCAAAGTGATTGCTTTCAAAGCATGGGGATCCTTACAGGTGCCCATCTCCAAGGAAGTTGGAAAATGATGCCTTTAAAAGTCCTGTCTGAACTTATATTTGGCTCATCATGGCCTCTGAGAATCTAGCATGGCTTTTCTCTATTCACTACTATAGAATGATATATGGGTGTGCTCCTTCAATAGTGGTTTCAGTCATAGGCTCCTGGGCCATTTAGGGTCTGAGTTAAGCACAGAGTGAGGGTCTGGGTACAAAAATCTCCTCTTGGTTTTTGTTAGCCTCTGCTGGCAAGCATCAGTTGGGATGGCAAATCCACAGAAGAGTGGTCCAACGCCGGCCCCCCTCTGGTTGCTGTAAACCCCAAAAGGATTGCTTGTCCAGCAACACTACTTCAGGTCAAAGGAAAGCTGCTCACCCAGACCCGATCTTATATACTAGCCTTGGGCTGGTGGTGGAGAACTTAGTAACTACAGTCTAGCTTTCCTTTGACTTTGTCTAGGTATGTACCCAGACCAGACAGGGTTATAGAAGGGGATGCTGGGCTCCAGCATGTCCGTGCAAGGCATAGATTAGTTTGTTTCACCTGGTAAAGCCAGTAAGCCAGGGACACCAGAAGGGCCAGGCAGGCCCTGGATGCCTTCATCTCCTTTAAGTCCCGGGAGGCCTGGCATACCGGAGTCTCCAGGATAACCTGGCATTGCAATGAAGAAAAAAAAAAAGCAGTAAGCAAACCCAGAGGAGGCCCGTAAATGCCACAGAATGCCTAAGAAGGGTTGCAAGGAGAGGTCCTCAAGGTAGAAGTCTCTTTTTTGCCCTTCACAGGTCTTCTAGAAGCTAATGGCCTCACATAATCATGGGCCAACTGGATCTAAGGCTCCACTAGTGTTCAGAACTGGTCTAGCCAGGGCTAACCTTCCATGGTAAGATCTGGTAAGCACTAGGAAGGTTCTTCTACTACTATTAACCTGCTGTCATGCCTCAAATGTCATTTGGATTAAGGTGCTGAAGTCTACTATTCATGTTATGCCCATAGGTTCCCAGGAAGTCACCGTCAATCATTAAAACCTTGATTTTTTCAACGAGTTTACCAGACAGGGCATGGGCCAGAGAGGATGAGAGGGGAGAGATAATTTCAGAGACTGAGGCGGAAGAGGTACAGTAGTAGAAGTCTTGGCTCAAGCAAGAAGTCGGTGGAGACACTGGGCATACAAATGTTTGTAGAAGGCAATGGGAGCCTTGTTGGATAGTTGGATACTTTTCCGCCTCCTATGCAATCATCAAACGCAATCAGGCATGGACTCATGCAGCCAAGACCTCATGTGTCCCATAGTATCAGGCCGAAGTCAGCCTAGCTGGGGAGGATATCAATCCTTCCATAAGCATCACTAGGAGAACAACTTTCAGCAAGTCCAGGCCCAGTCCGACCAAAAGCCTAGGTAGTCTTGGTGGACCCAACACAAACATGGAGTATAGGCCTTGGCTTCTTTGCCCCAAGATGCTGGAGTTAGCTTCATTCCCCAAGTATAGGACCCATGAGGGACCCATGAGGGCAGTGGCTTGAGCAGCGATCCAGTGGCTGAAAAAGTATCCCCTTAACAATTATAGGGAACAAAGAAGGTAACCCCTAGTCCTTTCTTTTTCACTCCAATCAATAAAAAGTTGCACCTGAGATCACAGCACCATCTGCATCGATGAAAACATCTGGGCCTGGCAAGCCAATGCCACCCTTTTCACCCTGAAAAGATTCAATTGGTTAAACGCCAACTTCCCATGACCTTATCACTCAAGCTCTATGTGCCCTCAAAGCCATTCCCTGGGGGAAATGAAAGCTTTCTCCTTCTGCAACCCCTGATTCCCAGGGCAGCTAGTGCACAGATTAATTCAGAAGTCCAATAAATTTCAGATGAAGATAATGTAAAGCAGACCAGGAACCTACCACTCAATTTGCAAACCTGTCAAAAATAAGGGATTCCAATTTTATTCTGCAACCCGAATCGTGGATTATCTGCTTCTGGGCCTGGGATGCAGATCCCAAGGATAGACAACATTGCTGCACCAAAAAGGTATAAAGGAAAGGGAAGTTTCAACTTTTTTCCCCCACTCTAAGCAGGCCCAGGACACTGCTACCATCACTGGCCTTGTTAGCAGATGATTTCAGGCAGAGGAAGTCAAAGGAGTCCTAAGTCCCCCAAAAGGGAGATTCAGGTATCAGAATCAGATATGGTGGTGTATCCGGTGGGGTGGTGGGAGCTGCCTGCCTCAGTACAGGTGGTAAGGGGATGTGTTGTCTGTAGAGAATTTAAAAACAATCATAAAACCAAAAATTTGGCAATTCTAAGCAATGTCAATAGTAGAATATTCCTCCTTGTAGAGATGGATTTGTTCCTGCAACCCTCTCCCATGCCCCCCAACCTGCTTTCAGTCTACTTCTGATCAAGCAGTATCTAAGGAAGGCTCACTGGCTTTGTGTGCTTAAAGTAGGGTTCATGCACTTCACATGAGAAGACTAATATTTAAAATGTTAGAATGTGGAAAGAATACTTCATCTCATAGGTAGGCCTTTGCTATGGTCCAGGTGTTTGCACTCCCCCGCCCGTGATTCATTTTGAAAACCAAATGCCCAAAAGGATGGTATTAGGTGGGGGTGGGGTCTTTGGGAGGGGATCAGATCATGAGTGTGAAGCCCCTATAGTTGGGACTAAGTGCCCTTAGAAGAGGAGGCAGAGAGAGCTAGCTTGCCCCTTCTACCACGTGAGGACACAGTGAGAAGTCAGTGACCTGGAAGGGGACCTCAATCAGTCCTGATATCGGGCTTTCAGCCTCCAGACCTGCGGTGAATAAGTAATTTTCTGTTTTTTTTATAAGCCATCCCATCTGTGAAAATTTCTTAGAATGGCCAAGTGCACTTAAAAGAATTTACAGGCATTCTTTACCCTTCTACCATCCCTATCCTGGATTTTCACTTCCCAACAACATTACCTTCATTCCTGGGAATCCATTAAGGCCAGGGAAACCTGAGGACCCCTTCTTGCCCTGTGACAGAAACACAGAAATAAGTCAAATGTCTAACAGCATAAGAGGGACTGGTCTTTGGACGAGGCCAAGGTAAATGGCATAGGGATCTTGGCTGGCCTTCCAGGGTATGCATGGATTCTGCTCCACTCTGGAGGGTATACAGTGTTCCAGAAGGCAATTTGGCATGATGTAGCCACTTGTTTGTTAGGAGGTATATGGGCCCCCGGGCCAGGGATCAATACAAGTTGGCTGGCCTTGCTAGCCTGTGATAACATAATAAAGAAATAGGACCATGGTGCAGCACTGGATTGGTCAACACTGCATACTCAGCTTCGCGGGTGAAGACAAAAGAAGAGAGCAGCTGAAATTACACCCATCAAGGGGAGGTAGGCAATTTTGTACTATAAGCCGTGGTCCCCTCTGGACCGAAGGCCATGTTAAGTAAAGCAAGAGGACCTTTTGATTAGGACTTTATACATGTGGGTTTTCAGTGATATTAACCAAAATACCTGATTCCCTGGAGGACCTTGGAGTCCTTCTAAACCCATGGGACCCTGTAAAGAGAATGGAGCCATCTTAGAAAGATTAATAACCCACACTAGCAAAACGCAGTAGACTTCCACAACAAAGCTTTCCTACTGAGTTCAGGACTTAGCCAGTTCCTAAAATCAGGTAAGAGAATGTCTCTAGACCTGACTTAATGACTTCTAAGCACCAATCCATCAGGTTGAATAGCCACACAGAGCATTTTTAAAGAGCAAAATAAATGGAAACATTTTAATAACTGGGTGTAATTTGGTAAAAAGGCTGGGTGGTATTATACTTAGTCTGTATTAGTTCCAAGTTATGACATTTTTAAATAGATTGTGGGAAGGCTTCTTGTCTCCCAACCCAACTGCATTCTTTGCTGATGACTATGTCTTTTTAAGACAAGGGAGTAGAGAAAAGTAGAGAAATAAATGGCAGGGTAAAGGGCAAACATTGCTGAACACTCAAAAGATTCTTAATGAGCGTTATGACTAAGCCAAAATCACACTTTCCTAAATGTTACTTCTTTAAGGCTAAGGTTGGCCAATTGCTTATAGCCTAACAGCTAAGTGCCTGAAGCACTTAGAATCACAAAGGCTAACAGTTATTTTCTCCCCTTGAAGAGGGGTTATTATTGGAAATTGTTGACTGTCAATGTCACTCATTATGTTCTAGACCATCCCAAGCTTGTTTTTGTCCTATAAAGATTATACCTGGCCCTCTTCCATTACTACAACATCCGTACCTCAGCCCACATTCCCCCAGGATAGAAGGTAGGGAAGGCCAGACAACGGTCACCCCATTATTAGCCCAGAAGACAATTCTCTATGATGGTAAGGAAAGGAAGTTGGCTGAATTCCTTATTCAAGAGAGCCATTAAGTCCAGGAAATGGGGGCAAAGTGAAAAGGAGGGGGTCTCAGGGACCTGGCAGAGGGTTGAGGAAGAGAAATAAGAGAAGCTTTGGTGGCCATCAAGTTATACAACATAAAGATGCGAGCAGGACAAAAAATGGACCCAATGGACCAGATAATCTGACAGACCCGGGCAAGCAACATTCTAAGTTCATACCCTGGGTCCTGGCAAACCAGGGATTCCCTTTTCTCCCTTTTCTCCAGCAGTTCCAAATCCCTAGAGGAAAAAAAGAAACCACAAGTTATAACATCCATTTCCTCAGAGGTCTCATGGCTCCATCCGAAGCAGAGAGGTAACTTTGAATCAATGCTCTTCCCACTGGGGAGGCTTACCACACTGAAACTCTTGCCACTGCCTGAGAAGCCCATAGGGCCTGAGTAGAGTTTGGACCATTCATTAAAAGTTCCCTATTGGTTTTAGAAATAGTGTCTTGCCACCCCCACCCCCACATATGATTACATGTTTTCATAGCTACATGGACTAACAAGGAGAAATGATTAAATATCTAATTCATTGGTTTCACAGATGGGGAGACTAACACTCAGAACAGTTCAGCATCTTGTATGGGTTACAGAATGGATGGTGAGCCAGCCAGGTCTTCAAACTTCCATTCCAGGCCCCTTTGTTTGAGACATGGGCTGGTTTCTATCACCTAAGAGTTTGTTTCTTTGACCCACAAATGACGAACTGTGTTAATCCTTGGGGGTCAATACTAGAGGGAAGCATTTCACCCTTCGGAGGCATGATGGCTGCATTATCCTCTTCAGTGGAGAGGATTATTTCTACCTAGGTCTTGTCTAGACCCCTGTGGGCCCTAGCAGCACTCCTCAGGGCGCTATGAAACGGTCTTCAACCCCTGCTTGCCCTGCTTACAGGAGGTGAGGGCTTGCAGCCACAGACATGACTTGGGGACTCTCTAGGGACACCAGAAATCAAAAAAGCAGAGTGAGTGAGAAAGCGTCCTTCCCTCTGGGTCCAAGATAAGCATATTCTGGGCCCTTGAGGTACAGAAGAGTTCACTACCGAAGTGGATAATATCTTTCACAGCAAACTTGGCTGAGGTCTTTCTGCTGTTATTGTTTAAACGTGGAATTTCGAGAGCATAGGTTTTGGCAAACAACATTTAGGCCTATTGTGAGAGTGAAGGACTCTGTGACGTTTCCTCGAATGTAAGTTTGTGAAAGACAGTAAATGTTGTTGGCATGTCCCTTAGCTTTCTAGGCCCGAGTGGGATTTTTTGGGCTGTTGTTACTGTTTTTAATGTAGAGCTGTGTGTGTGGAGGGGGGTGCGCATGGCTTTTCATTATGGGGTGGAGGGTGGAGTGTATGTCTGTGAAGGGTCTGGTTCAAAGCAGACTTTGGTTCCCACTTGTCCTTCTTTTTTCCCTCCATTCCCAGTTGCGTGGCACATGGCTTGGGTCTCATGCCAAATAGGATTTCTATTTGAAAGGCCTGTGGGTCAAGTTGAAAACAGACTTATTCGAAAGCATCGTGCTGCATCTCAAATTGGAGACCAAGGCAGGCTGCTGCCTGGTGGAACATGTCTCCAGGCCTCCGAAGCCAAGCACCACGTGGCCTTCCCTGACCTGTCCACAGAAGCTGTGGCAGCCCACGCTGCCTCAGAGTCTTATCAGCACTAAGATGGGTTATGTAGGGAAGTTTGTAAGCCCAAGATCTCTACCACACTCCCTTCCATCTCCTCCAAGACACGCTACTGCATGCTGCACACATACAAGGTGGGTTCATACATCCTTGTTGAATTCACTAGAATGACCCAGAGAATAAAACAAAAGGTGAAGCATGTCCAGGAACTCGCTTTCTGCCTGTCTTGCCCACAGTTGCAAAGACAAGAGGACCTTGTCCTCCTGCTTCAGAAAACAGAAAGTGTGGGTCAGGAGTGGGTAGTGCCTGGGTGGCTCGGTTGGTTAAGCATTTGCCTTCAGCCCAAGTTGTGATCCTGGGGTCCTGGGATCAAGTCCCAGGGTGGACTCCCTGCTCAGCAGGAGAGTCTGCTTCTCCTTCTCCCTCTGCCTCTCCCCCTTGCTCATGCACATGCTCTTTCTCTCTCTCAAATAAATAAAGTCTTTTTAAAAATTAAAAAAAATAAATGAAAACAGAAAAGGTATCTGGACTCTTCTTTAGAAAGCTTGTGCTACCATGTGTATAAAAAACATAAAAAGTTTAAAAAGAAAAAAATCTAAGAAACTTCTTTATGTGTGTGTATGAGGGGGAAGGTTAAAGCCAATAAAACAGGCACGACTTGGCAAGATACTGGGCTGTAGGTTTAGCTTGTCTTCCAGAGTAGGGAGGTGCCACAGGGTCCTGCCGACCACGTTGTTCTAGCAAGATGTCCTGGGACTCCACCGTGTCACAGTCAGCGCTTGCCAGGAGCGGTCTGTCCTGCACCCACTGTTCCAAACCCTTTCTCACCCATGTCCAGGAAAGCCTCATTAGAGCACTAGCTTAGATTTTCCTAAGCCTACTGGCTAGGGTCCAGGTCTCCTGCTATTTTTGGTTCAAGGATATTAGCGGCTCTGCAAAAACTCAACTTCAGTCACGTGGCCAGGAGTAAAGCGAGGGGTGGGGTGACGTAGTCGCTGAGGCAGAGGTGAGATGGGTGGTATGAGGAGCAGGTACCCTGCAAACGCTAGGCTGGAGTCAGGGGGTTTCAGCCCCGTGGCCCAGTGATGGCCACTTGGGCCACGGGTCCTCAGAGGCATGTGCACCCGAGAGGCAGGCCACCATGTAGCCGCCCTTTGCCCAAGCTTCTCCCCCAGACCCCAAGCAGGCTTCCGACAGCCCTAGACGAGCCAGCAGAGATGGCAAGACACACCTATAAAACTAGGGTGGCTTCCGAACTGGAAAGGGGGGAGCCTGGATGGAGCTCAATCTCACGATCCTGAGATTGCGACCCTGAGATCACGACACTGAGCTTAAACCAAGAGTCCAATGCTTAACTGACTGAGTCACCCAGGCGCCCTGTAACTGTGCTTTTAAAAAGTTCTTGTCTCTTAGAAATACTGAATTCCTGAGGTGCCTGGGCGGCTCAGTCGTTAAGAGTCTGCCTTTGGCTCAGGTCATGATCCCAGAGTCCTGGGTTCGAGCCCCGCATTGGGTTCCCTGCTCTGCAGGAAGCCTGTTTCTCCCTCTCTCACTCCCCCTGCTTGTGTTCCCTCTCTAGCTCTGTTTCTCTCTGTCAAATAAATAAATAAAATCTTTAAAAGAAAGAAATACTGAATTCCTTCATGTTGAAATAAGACAGTTCCTTGCTTCAGCCTGGCTGAGTTGCTAAGTCAAAGCGGAATGATGAGCACACAGCAGGAACATTATGCCATTCTCTCTTCCTGGTATTTGTTTAAAATGCTCTATAATAACAAGTTTACATTTTTTTTTTTACATTTTCACTCTATGCACTTCTCTATATTTTCATTGCTATCACCATAGTGCAAACTGGCCCCATCTCTCCCCCGGACTGATGTAGTAACCTCTGCTTGCTGCCTCAGTCTCCCCTCATCCTCCACACCCCCACTCCCAACCCCTGCCAGAGAGATCTTCTTAAAAATGCAAGTTAGAGGGATGCCTGGGTGGCTCAGTCCATTCGGCATCAGACTCCTCATTTCAGCTCAGGCCATGATCTCAGGGTCTTGAGATCAAGCCCCACATTTGACTCCACACTCAGCAGGGAGTCTGCTTGAGATTCTCTCTCTGCCCCTCTGCCCCTCCTCCCATTCACGTGCTCTCTCTCACTCTCTCTCTCTAAAATAAGTAAATAAATATTTAATAAAAATGCAAGCTAGAGCTTTCCCATGGCTTTTAATTCCATTTAACATAAAAGCCACATTCGACCTACAAAGGGCTCCATGATCTGGCCCTTGCTTGCTCTGTTCCACTCACTTGTTTTCTTGCTGGGTTGCTCAAAGGTGGTGAGCTTTCTCCAACCTCAGGGTCTTGGCACTTGCAGTTCCTTTGGTCAAAAAAGCTCTCCCTAAACCACACGGGACTTGCTTCTTCATAATGTGCACTTCCTCAGATAGGCCCTTCATGACCGCTCTGCCCAAGGTAGCCCACCCCATTCTCACTCCACACTCCATTACTTTACCCCTTCTTTAACCTTCTATGTATCACTTATTATGATATGCACTTGTTCTCGATTCATTTATTTCTTTATTGTGTCTCCTTCCCTCACTCCCTCATTAGAATGAACTCTCCTCAAGGACAAGAACTTCTACTTCTTTGTTATTTACTGTTTCCAGAAGAATGCCGAGACCTACCTGCCTAGCACCTAGGCACCCTCAAAAGGTATATGTTGAGTGAAAGACGCTAAGATACAGGGGCAGATAGGAGAGTTAAGATAGAATTACTAAGATTAACTGCCATTTACTGAACAATTGATACATTCCAGGCACATATGAAGTCCTTTCAATGCATATTATCTCATTCAGTCTTCATAAACACGCCATTATCAACTCCCTTCTTTTTTTCTTTTGGAGGGAAGATGGAACTCAAGAAGGTTGCTGGTGCGGGGGGAGGGATAGGGTGGCTGGGTGATGGATATTGGGGAGCATATGTGCTATGGTGATTGCTGTGTATTGTGTAAGACTGATGATGTACCCCTGAAACAAATAATACATTATATGTTAATTTAAAGAAAAGGTTGAGAAACTTGTCCAAGGCCACATAGCTAGAAGTCGGTGAAATCAGAAGTCAAGCCTAGGTTTGTTTTAAATCTAGAACTTGACCTAATAACTGCTAAGATATGTAGCCTCACGAAGAACCATGCTAATGTCCCCATTTAGGGAACATTTCCTTAAATGCCTTCTAATAATGAGGATGGTGGGATGCTCTTCAATAACCATAGGAAGAGGTCTTCCTATTAGCCTTCTATTGCTATACCTTTTTTCTAAGCAGTTCCTTGAATACATGTTGACCAAATGGGGAAACTTACCGGGAAACCTGGAGGGCCACTTATTCCTGGGAAACCTGGAAGCCCCGGTTCACCCTGGAAAATGAACCAGATTAGTGAGTGACAGCAGGAAATAGTGAACATAAAGGATATGGCTTCCATGAGGTGCTTGGGCTGGGCAGTGGGCAAACAAGAGGGTATCAGATGGTATAAATTTCCCAGATTCCCCAACTAATACCTGCACCTGATATCAGTTTGGGGAGCCGCTGCGGTATGGGAAGGACCAAGGCCCATGGCAGGGAATGAAAACTGTCTAAAACACAATCTCAAATGTTGAAGCTAATTGGGAGACAGAAAATATGATCATCTGCTGCCTTTCTCGTGGAAGGAGCCATTCAGTGTGATTTCCTGTCACAAATTCCAGGTTGCAAAGAAATTAACAGTTTGGGAAAAAGAGTAACAATTACAGTTTGGAATGGAACCCATAACACTGTAATCTGTATTTCCCTGATGTGCTAATTTACCTGGTTGTATCATGGAAGGGCTCCCTAAGGTTTGGGAATGATCGGGGAGGCAGGTGATCTTTCATATGCTCCCAAACTGTTCCTAAATTAATTATTACTTTCTGTAAACTGAAGAAGGCATGGAGCTGTTGCTTCCACAAAGACAAAATTAAAGCAATGGGAGTAAACATCTTCCCCCACCCGGGTCCCTTGACCATAGGCACAGAATCACAAAATTTAACGGAACCCCAGGAAGGAAGGGAATGCAGGTTACTGAAAGATATCTACCCACCTTAACAGCATATGGGCACTCGAATATTACCAGGTTTACACTCACTCACATCAAAATAGAGATTAAACATATCACACTGAAACAGGTCTACAGCTTCAGCCATGGTAGTTCATATCAGGCAAACTAGGACATCTACTGCCACTTGGTGACAGTATACTCAATTTGTAGGGTCAAGTTCTGAGGACAAATAACTTCTTTAAAAAGGTAACTTAAAAGCAACCATGTATATGCCCTATGTCTCAGTGCTTTGGGGGACAATGTAAGTATTCAGAGTGTTGGGAGTTAGGAGGAAAAAAAACCCCAGGTACTTAATGTTTGTTTTAAGTTATTCAGCATCTTGATAATTGAATTTGAAAAACTGAACCCCAGAAAATAGGACTCAAACAAATGCTCAGAAGCCCAGGCACACTCATAGCCACACACCCAAACACAGATTTTTTAGAAAGCTTTTCACGGGGGACAACACAAAGAAGGTTTTACCCTCACTTCCAAACAAAAAAGCATGACCCAGAACCCTCTTTCCTTCCAGTAGAGTCTGGTTAATAGAGTTGAACTTTGGTATTAATAGGAAAAGGGTGGTTAGCATTTCCTAAGCTTAAACATTTGCTACCTTGGATCCTTTCTTCCCTTTGGGAAATCCCATGAATTCTAGCTCCCCGGTAGATGGTGGGGGTCCTGCAGGGCCTGGGAGGCCAACATCCCCCTGTAAGATCAAAGGGAATGTTAAGCAAAGCAGAAAGGCTTGTCCTCTTGATGTCATTCACAAATAGACTGTCCATTCCTTTGGCCTCTTTACCCTGACCCTCACCTCAGCGAGGAAACAAAACTCTCGGTACCAAGGGGGTGGGAAGAATTGTAAACCTGGCCAAATGCATTTTGTACCAGCACTGCAGAGGCAAGAAGCAAGATAGATGAAAGGAAACCACAAGTTCATGGTTGCCAGGGTCATGCTTCAACGGGTGTAAGAGAGCAAAACAAAAAACAATAACAAAAAACCTGTGAGCAAGGAAAATGGCCACCTCTTGGCAATGGCGATCAGACTCTAATCGGTCCAGTCCTTGCCAAGAGCATGAGAAGAGGCAGTGAAGTCTGAGTTGCAACACTAGAGGCTGGATTTGCTCCTTGGAGGCAGTGCAATCTACAAAAGGCAACTGTGAAGGGTGAAAAGGGCAAGCTCCCAGGCTCCCTTGAGCCTCCTAAAATCACTCTACCGGAGAATGAGGGAAGGGATGTAGAAGAGAATGTGAGAGGTTGAGGAAGAGACAGAGGGCATAGGAGGGAGAGATGGAAGGAGAAGGAGGAGGAGGAAAAGGAAGGATGGAGGGAAGAGGAGAAACAAAGAAGAGGACAGCGAAGGTGACACAATACACAGAATATCAGGGAAATACCCAGGCAGAAGAAGGAGGGGATGAATTTCAACCAAGTAACGTTTATAAGACATGCATGCTTCACAGATCAGAAGCAGGGTGACCACAGTATTTGGAAGGAAAAAGACCCCAGGAGCCAACGTGTGGTATGTGTACGCACAGCCCCTTCAGGGATCCCACCGCAGGACCTATGTTGGAGTGGGAAATGCTTATCTCCCAAGGCAAAGATCCAGCCCCCCTTAAAGGGAGCAGGCACATGTGCCCAGCCAGAGATGGTGCTGGGAGCTTATGGAATGCACATGGTAGTTTCCAAAATCTATTTACCTTGACTCCTTTCTCTCCTTGGAAACCTAACCCCATATTCCCCTGGGGCACAGCCGTTGCAGGGAGGAAAAACAAAATCGATTACTAAACAAGCTCCAGGAACTTAAATTGGAATGCAGTCTTTCACCATAAAATGTGTTTAAGCAAACCAGAGTCTCTCTGGGGGAAACTAGAACACTTAGTGGTAGGAGGCCAGGTGCCCCAAGACAAAGTAATACTTACATCAGGGCCAGGGAAGCCCGGGGGGCCTGGAGAACCCTATATTAAAAATGAAAGGAATGAGCACTTGTTAGTTTCAGACAAAAAGAACCTGGACATGTGGAGAGTTACTGGAAATGAGTCTCTCACTCCCTCAGTATATTCTGGCTTTTAGCACAGCAGATTCCAGCTCCCTCTCCCATGATGCCCCCTCCCTTTTTAAAACATCTCCTTTGAAATCTCCCACATTGAACTGATAACCAGGTTCATGCTAAAGACTCATGCATTATTCCTCCCATTAGGCTAGACATTTAAAAAATAATGTCCTGGGGAAAGCTAAACCAAAGTAATCAGTGGTGAGATTTCATGTACGGGAGAGAGAACATTCTGGAAACAGGCCTTTCCCAGAACCACATGGGGATAACTGGCTATGTTCTTTCTGTACCGATGAGGGATAATAGGTTTGGTATCCAAAAGATAAGTAGGTAGGTAACCCTGCCCAAGGTGGAGTGTGGAGGACTTCGAAGCTGCTTCTGTGTTCAGGGTGGGTGATCATGGTGACGGTGTGATTAATTAGCAGGGTCTATCATGGGTGATGGGGTGGACGGTGGAAATAGGTGTGCCAGGCAGCTGCCCCATCCCTGGGCGCAGAGTCAGAAAGACTCTGATAAAGACAACAAACAGCTCCTTATAAGAGCATGCTTCACTTGAATCTTCGTGAAAGGAGGTCGCCTTTTAGGAGAGCCTACACAGGCTTGTATTTAATCTGAGGCCCAGTGGGGAAAGCATTCATGGGAATACTGTGATCACACGGTTGACTTATGTTGATCTTACTTGCAATCCTGGCGGTCCCATGGGTCCTGCATCCCCTGGGGAACCAGGTGCTCCTGGTGGACCCTAGAGAGGCAAGTTTTTACGAAGGTCAGAAAAAAGAAGTTTCTCAAAAAAATTGGAAATATACATCTGCAAGGGTTGCACATGATAAACTAAGTCAATTCATCAAGAACACATAACAATCTTAGACATATATGCATCTAATAGCATAGCTTCAAAATATATGAAACAAAATCTAATGGAACTGCAAAGCGAAATAAACAAATCTGCAACTATAGTTGGAGAATTTTAACATCCCTCCCTCAGTAATTACTGGAAGTAGATTAAAAAGATCAGTAAGGACACAGAGGATCTAAACAACACTGTCAACTACCTCGAACCAATGGGCATCTTTTAGATCACTATACCCCAAAGCAGCTGAACACATTCTCTTTAAAAACATATAGCACATTCATTGAGACAGTTCATAAGCTGAGCCACGAGACAAACCTAAACAGAATTGAAAGGATTGAAACTTTACAGAGTGATCACCCAAACTGCACTGAGATCAAAGTAGAAATCAACCATATGAAGATAGCTGGGCAACTACCAAATATTGGGAAATTAAACAATGCACATTTCCGTGGGTCAAAGAGAAATGCAGATGGGAAATGAGAAACTATTTGAAACTTGATGGCTAATAAGGGCAGTATTCCAAGCAAGATGAAAATATCTGAAGAGAAAGACGGTATGGGGAAATGGATGGCCTGATGAAAATTGGGGGGATGGTAATGAGGTGATAGGTAAGGGATGGCGAGGCTAAGCAAAGTCACAAGAAAGTAGGGGTTCAGAGGGTCCCTAGGAAACGGAATCCTGTTTTGACAAAATAACCTGGGGTCCCCTTATTGTCACAAATCTCTCATTCAGCCACCAAACCATCCTTCCCTGATCTAAATGATTTCTTTATTATATCTGCAAACACTGTCGATGACCACCTATACTTTTGTGGGCAGAGCAGTGAATCCCTAGGAGAAGCTAGGCAGCCAACAAGGTGGGTATGATTCTGGGAATGTAGTTAACACACCATCTAAGCTGGTGTTGTCTGGAGCTGGGGACCCCTATGCTCTTGGTCTTTACTCACCTCTGTTTGTGTGGGTGCTTGTGTGCATCCTGTTTCTTGCCTACCTCTTCCCACACTGCTCTTTCTGTTTTAGAAAGCTTCCTCCCATTGAAAACCAGCCCACACACCACCCACAGTTCTCAGAGGCTACCTTCTCCATCTTAGATATAAAGTCTTCCTTGATGTATCTTTAGGTGGACAGCATCCCTTCCTCTGAGCTGGTGAGGAATTCTTATGCCACTGTCCTACTAGTTTTTCACATCTTGGTGTGTATGGCGGGGGCGGGTTGGGGTGGGCAGAGGCCCTGTCTGCACTGTCTCAGGAATCACTCATAGCATCTTGCGGCTAGTAGGAGCTCAGCAGTGGTTCTGGAATGAAAGAAGAAAGGCAGGTGCCCTGACATAGGAAAGAAGGAAGAAAGAACGGGCTTTTCCGAGGCCACTCGGTGGCAATTCAAGGAAATAGAAAGTTCTTACTTTTTTTAAAAAAGGTTTAATTTACTTATTTGAGAGAGAGAGAGAGAGAGCACAAGTAGGGAGAAAGGCAGAGGGAGAAGCAGACTCCCTGCTGAGCAGGGAGCCAGATGTGGGGGTCAATCCCAGGACACTGGGATCATGACCTGAGCTGAAGTCAGATGCTTAACCAACTGAGCCACACAGGTGTCCCAGAAAGTTCTTATTAATACAACTCGCAGCCTCTCATAGACTCCCTACTATTAAGAGTCCCTAAGGTGAATTTCTAGACAGAATAGCTTTCACAGAAGAATGTTCTACTTTTTTGGTTTTGTTTTGTTTTAAGCCACAGCATTCTGAATGCACAGAGAACTGTTAGTAGACGCTTGCTGAACAAAAGGTGGAATTCTTTCTTAATGAATCGCAGGGGATACGCAGGTGCCTGGCCTAAGGGTCCGAAAGGCTGCCCCCTGTGTAACCTGAGGGGGACATTCAACTCTCTCAGAACTTTATCACCTGGAAAATGTCAACAGCATGACCTGTTCTACCTCAGCTGTCTGGATATTCCTTGAGAATGTCTACAAAAACCTTCGGACACCATAGCAAAGAAGAATGCCAAGGAACCCCAGTGACTGCTGAGCAAACATTGAGTGCTCCACTCAGAAATGACAACTCACAGTGATCCCATCCAGTCCAGGCAGCCCAGGCTCCCCCTGAGAAATAAAGACAGGACACTGAAGAGATTAATTACGCCTGCGTTGTTATTTCATAGATAATGGACCTACGCTTCAAGGGCAGAAAAACGCATTGCTGATGCTTGGGTCTCCTATGTCAAGGTCTTGTGTTTTGAAAAATGCAGGAATTGGGCATATTCAGCTACTTACTTTTTTTTTCCCTTAAGAAAAAATCCGGACTCTAGAGGACACATATTATAGCCTTGGTTGAACAGGATTTCATATTTTACTTGGCGTAATTAATTTTCACCTTTGCTAGGAACTTATCAATTAGAAACTGCTTCTGTGGGCTGGTGATTCTCCTGCTCTTTTTGGAAGAAAGCAAAGCTACCTTCCTGTGTGCCTTCATCCCCAGAGAATCTGTGCCCATATGTATACAATGCAAATCAGACATTTCAAGGGAGAATCAACAGAGCATACAGTCTCTGATTACGTTTTAATTACTTTGCAGCATCTTAAGTCACCATATGAATCTGTAATATAACTATCTTGTGGAAATTGCTGTGTTCCACTGGGTCTAGGGTCTCCGTGATTTTTGGCAAAGCCGTTTAATCAATGTTTGCTATGACACTGGCTATATTTTGACACCTGCTAGTCTTACCCCATTTGGCTTATGGTCAAAAAAATCAGCTCTCTGCTGCATGGAAAGAGCATTGCCTGGGTTTTAGCTTTTCAGTAAAGAGGCTATATGAGTCTCAGCAAGTCACATAGCCTCAGCATACCTCAGTTTTTCTATCTATAAAATGAGCAACATGAATCCGACAATCATGAGCTCCTTTCCAAGCCTACAATTCGATCTTCGGCCGTGGCATCTAAGCCACGAGCCCAAACACTGTACCTCCTCCGGTTCTCAGTCACCCACCCCAATCACTCCCTTCCAAACGGATTTGCAGCGTTCCTGGTTCTGCGCATGGATGGAAAACAGAAAGGTACCATCCTCGGCTGAGTGAACATGTGTGCACCTTCCCTTCAGATGTTGGGCACATCGATTCCCATCTGCTGCCGGGGGAATGATGAGCTCACCTCCCACTCCGCAAGGGAGCAGGGTCAATCATGTGAGCACTGGAGTCCCCAGGTAGCACACACCAAGAGTACAGTCACAAGAATACAGAAGGTTCTTGTCAATTCTAGGAAGAGATGAAAGTTTCCAGCCAGCTGCAGAGTTGATGGGCAATTTTTTGCAGAAAGCCAGAGGCCCAGGGAGGGTAACGGGCTTGTATGCAGGTAGAGAAAAGGGCGGGGCCAGCATCCTGGGCCGGTGGCCATGTTGAGATGGGCAGAGACATAACATGGCTTCATACCAAGGTATCTGCCTCCAGGAAATGGCTTGTCAAAGAAAACGACACCCATGCAAACTGTTTGTTTGCTGATCTGTCTCCTATTTTTGATCTAGACCCTATTAAGCAAAGCTTTTTTGACAGTATGGTTGCAAACATTTCTGTCAGTGTTTCCACCACCAAAAAAGTTCCGGATCCCTTTTAAATCTTGCTTAGTCTGCTCCTTAAATAGAGACACAGATGCTGCTTCTGGAAATGTTTCTGTCGGAGTTGGGGCCCAATCCCAGGAACTCAACTTAGAGCCAGCTTACTTGGCTGTCTGCCTTAGAGGGTCTTACCTTCATTCCTTTGAAAGTACCTTGGGCAAAGACAGGTTCGCCTTTAGAGCCTTTCAGCCCAGGAAGCCCCTGAGTAAATTAAGAAACCCTTGTGAAGAAATGCACACACACACACAGAGTTTTGTTAACAGTACAATCTGATCACACAGAGGACCCCACGGCAAGAATCTGGAACTATGCGGTTTATCTTGTAGGGGCAGAGAACATTCCCCAAACAGGTGCCAAGTCTCAAAGTTATACGCCTGCTTCCCCAACTCCCAAGTCAGGGGTCTGTAAACAAACTAGGAGACTTTGACTCTGTTCAGAACACTGATCAGAACATCCACATATAACACACATGTCGTTCCCCAGCCTAACGCTCATCTGCTCCACCCCTCACAGGTATATCACTGACACCGCCCCTGGCTAGGACCCAGCTTAGAGGAGTTCTGTAAAGAGCCACATAGTAAAGAATTTTGGCTTTGTGGGCCCCATCTGGGCTCCGTCTTGTATTCTGCTTCTCTTGTTCTGCACAAACCTTTAAAAATATCAAACAAGCCGCACTCATGGGTCACGTGGGCCAGTCTGTGACCCTCTGGGTTAAGGGATATCTACAAAACTATCTCCATCCTGAGCTTCTGCCACAAAACCTCAGCTTCAAGGCCTAAGAGGCTTGGTGGGTCTCACTGTTAGCATGGAGGACAGGCCAAAGTACGCTGAACTCTATCAAACCACACTTTTTGCCGTCTCAGTGGCAGACACTGGCTGATGTCTGCTAAAAGTTGTCCTCGTGGGGAAAATCAACATCCCTATACCTAAGGGGAAGTCAGGATTAGTACTGGAAATAGGACTAAACTTTGGGGAGTGAAGAGTTGGCTGACTTATGTATTCCTTGAGCTCGAGGATCACAGGTGTGATAGAAGAATCAGTGGGTCCCCGAAGTACCTCCTTTCCTAACGCTTCCTGTTTCCTCTTATTTTCATGGCCACTCCTTTCATCAAAGAAGCTTGACAGAATATCCACTTGAGATTCAGTAGGATTAGTAAGGGTTCGGCTTAGTAAAATCTGTGCCCAAGTTCCTATTTAGGCTTAAGGGAAGGCTTAGAGATGGGATTAGGTTTTACCCTTGTCCTTTTGGCTGTCAGAATGTTTATATCCTCAAGATTTCTTTTCTCCCTCTTGGGGGCAGCATTTTCTCACTTTGCTGGATTTCCATTTTCTTAAAACAGATGTGATTTGCTCTCCTCTTCTGTTGCCATGGCAGTGTTTGGAGGCCTTTGTGACTCAAACAAGCTCATACTATGTTGGTAATACGTCCTCCTCCACACACCCCCACCCACTGCATATTGGCTCAGTCTTTAGATGTCAAGGTCCTTTATGCCGATCTGAGATCTGAGGCTTTCTTACGCAGACACTCACTCCCACAACTTGGTCACTGAAGGCACTGGTGATGCTCTTCCAATAAAATGCTAACTAAATAATGCTTCAGTGAATATAGGGGGCATATATCTTTTTGAATTCGTGTTTTTGTTTTCTGTATATAAATACCCCAGTATGGAAATAACCTAAGTGTCTATCGATGGATGAGTGGATAAAGAAGATGTGATACATGGACACACACACACACACACAGAGGGAGAGAGAGAGAGACACTGGAATACTACTCAGCCATTAAAAAGGAATGAAATGCTGCCATTTGCAACAACATGGAAGGACCTTGAGGGCATTACACTAAGCGAAATAAGTCAGACGGAGAAAGACAAATACTATGTGATTTCACTGATATGTGTAATCGAAAATAAAACCAAAACAAATGAACAAACAAAACAAAACAAATCTCGGGTACAGAGAGAACAGATTGGTGGTTGTCAGAGGGGAGACTGGGAAGGGGATGGGCGAAATGGATGAAGGGGATCAATAGGTATAAATATCCAGTTACAAAATATAAGGAAGTTGTGGGGATGTCATGTACAACATGGTGACTGCAGCAAATAATATATTTTTAAAATATTTTATTTTTTAAGTGATCTCTATACCCTAACGTGAGGCTAGAACTTACAACCCCGAGATCAAGAGTTGCATCTTCTGCTGACTGAGCCAGCTAGGGTCTCCTAGGGTAAATAATATTTTATACTTGGAAGTTGCTAAGGGAGGAGATCTTGAAGGTTCTCAACATAAGAAAACAAAATTTGTCACTCTGTATGGTGACAGATGGTAATTAGACTTAGTGTGGTGATCATCTTGCAATGTATACAAATATTAGATCATTATGGTGTACATCTGAAACTAATATAAGGTTCGATGTCAATTATACTTTAATAATAACAAAAAAAGAATGTGGGATAGCACTGGAATAAGATATACTGAAAAGAAATGCCGGTTAATTCATGTAGCTACAGAATCTAACAGTATGATTTCTAGCTAAATCTATCACCTCAGCACCCTTAGTAGCTTAGATTATTTCAAGTAAGGTTGATAACGGGCTTGAATGTGTTATTTTTCTTTTCCCAGTTGCTTGTAAAAACAACCTTGCAAGGGCATGGTATCTATTAGAGATCCTTTAGATCCAAATATTTGATCCCTATCTGGATGAATAGAATTAAATAAAAGTGATGATAGCAGGATCTAAAAAATGCTCTGTCGGTCCCGGACCCAAGAGTTATGGGGTGGGTCGGAGGGGAAGGGGTCAAACTATGTCAGTGTAGAGTAGGATTTCTCAGTTCTTTCTCACTACAGACACTTTGGGACAGAGGACTCCCCGATGGAGGAAGGCTGTCTTCTGCTAGTAGCGTACCCTGACTGGCGACAACCAAAAATGTCACTAGTAACTGTCAACTGTCCCTTGGGGTGGGGAATCATCTGTGGCCAAGAATCACTGGTTTAGACCAAGCCTGCCAAGCCCTTTGGGTCACTATCAGTGCTCCCATGATCTCACATAAGCCTTCCAAGTACTGCATTTTCCAGTGTCATCTGATGTGGGAACAAGTCAAATAGCCCAAGTGTGTACTTTGCTCTGAAATGTACTAGAGGCTCTTCACAATCTTGCCAGCTCTAAAAGTATCATTTGAAAAAGAAAAAAAAAAAAAACCTCCGAGGAGTGGAGCATGTATATGTCTCCTGAACTGGTATTCTTTAGACGCAGATGCTTAACGAGGTCTCCATGAAAGCAGGGAAAGGCAAAGAACACCATTTGAAATAACGGGCAAAGATCCAGCAACGTACGGGTGGTCCGAGAAGCCCAGGATAGCCCTCAGGGCCCGGATATCCAACAGCTCCTTGAGTACCATTACAGCCATCCAGGCCAGGTGGGCCCCTGGGTCCTGGCTGTCCGGGGTGGCCCTGTCCCAAGAGAAAAGAAGGCATCACGTCAGCCACAGGACTCTGACCTCTCAAGACAAGCTCCACAGGAAGAGAAACCAAGTATGCTGCCCAGCTCCAGCTCCTTGTCCACTCCCTTTGCCCTATGAGAACCATGCTCTTAGAGCTTTCCTCCACACTCAGGTGTATAGAGCGGATGACAGCCCAGGGAGACCCTCCTGGAAGGATTGATATTTTAATGGGACCTGTGCTGAAACCAAAGGGATCAAGCTTAAAGAGATGGGATACACAGGGGGTGCAACTTCAACGTCTTGGGGTACAACGTTGTACTAAGATAGTGCTCAGCTGAGTGGGAGCTGAAGGGTTACCATCAGGGAATCACGCCAGGCCTTGGGACTTCCTCAGAATAGTCCAGAACCCAGGCAGCCTGGTGGGACTCTCTGTATTGGGAAAGCCTGGAGCTTTTTAAAAATATGGTTCTGCCTAGGAAAGGATGCCGGTTGTTGGTCAACAGAGCAGGAGCAGTTTCCCCAGCACCACCCCTATGTCTTCACTTCTTCTCCATACTTGCTCCTGAGATAGTTGTTTTGCCAGAAGGGATTAGCGATCACTCACATGATTGATTAGAATTCAGTAATTTCCCAGAGTTGAGCTTCCATGGTGCATAGAGTCCACTTTTTCAGAGGGAACAGATCTTTTAAAATTATCAAAAATGGGGTGTGTGCTGGGTATGGAGCAAAGAGATGACCTGAAAGCCCAGAAATCTGGATGGGTCAATACAAGGTCGACTTCAACCTTCCCACATGCACATTGTAAAGCCATGGATATTTAATAATTCGAGGAAAGCATGCCATGCATTCAAAACTCAACCTTTCACATTATTGGGGGACATGAGCTTTTGTCTAATTCTTATTAGGGAAATGCTCCATAGAATTTTGATTTTTTTTCATTGTAATTATGGTGGTAGGAGATAGTCTATTGATACAAAAATACAAGTCTAGACTGCTCGACTCATGGAGTGCTAAGAACAGAAGAATGGTCAAGAAACTTATCTTTGCGATAAACCAGCTGCAATGCAGACTCAGGTGATGAGTTTTAGCTGCGTTGGGGAAACTGGGAACAGCTTACTAAGTTTTCAACATTTTATTTCCAAAGGAAACAGCTATTCTTGTTTGCCCTGAAGATCTACACTCCACCTTCCCCAGATCTGAGTCTTCGGAGGCTGACCTTTATGGACAGTGCCACCAAGGCTCCCTTTCCCTCCGTCTCCTTACTGGGAGACACAGGAAGAAGATCAAAGAATAGAAGAGCACAGGTTGTTTATTTCTCCCATGCCCTCCCTCCCTGGCCATATTTCTGACGATGGCCACATTCTCTACGAGTCTTCGTTGAGTAGCCACTACTCTGTGGCTCCAAGTCTGACCAGGATCCAGTATCTGGTTTCAGTATCAACATTCTTTCTTTCCCTTTTGGGCCTAGGGTCGGTCAAAGGTTCTGTGTTAGTTGCTTGGCAATCCATTGTTGTTCCCCCGAATCATGCTTACATCCTTTAAATATACTCTTCACGCCACTCTGTTCAGTTAACCCTTTTAGGTGGTGTGTCTGTTTCTTCCTGGGATCCCAATCACCACTTTAAAATATCCCAGCCAGGGTGCCTGGGTTAAACCCTCTGCCTTCCGCTCAGGTCATGATCTCAGGGTCCTGGGATCGAGGCCCGCATCAGGCTCTCTGCTCGGCAGGGAGCCTGCTTCCTCCTCTCTCTCTGCCTGCCTCTCTGCCTACTTGTGATCTCTCTCTGTCAAATAAATAAATAAAATCTTAAAAAAATAAAAATAAAAATAAAAAAATATCCCAGCCAAATGTGCTAGGGGTTATGGCTCAGCTGGGTAATAGGGATGAGTTAAGGCAAAGACAACAGGCTGGCTCAGTACTAGGAACCTGCCTCACTCCTCGGACTTTGGTTCTGTTTGACACCAAAACCTCTTCTTGGCTTCTTACCCTTTGGTACTCACATTTCTTTTAAAACTTAGGCCCCAATCCGGTGGTTTTCTTCAAAAAATTCCATTAAAAATATTGTATTTATTTATTTTAGAGAGAGAGCCTGAGCAGGGAGAGGGGCAGAGGGAAAGAGAGAATCTCAAGCAGACGCTACACTGAGTGTGGAGCCCAGCATGGGGCTTCATCTCACCACCCTGACATCATGATCTAGCTGAAATCAAGAGTCAAACACTCAACTGACTGAGTCACACAGGTGCCCCTTGCCTGAATTCCTAATATCTTCTACCTGCAGGATTCCAGGGGGTACCTGTTTACTCTTTCCTACCTTAGCCAATTTATCTGGAATTAACCTCTGGCATTTGACTTAGACCTGTCAGCCCCATCTTCTCCAGCTGATACCATGAAATGACATCTAAAGCGTGTTCTGAGTCAGCCAGACTTGTGTTCCAATCCCAGCTTTGCCTCTCCCCAGATTGAGCCTCAGTTTCTTCATCCGTAAAAATGGAGATGAATAGTAGTACCTCTGAGGGTTGTTGTCAACATCAAAATGAAATTAAAAGTTTATGGTTACAAATAAATGAGGTTAAGTTTACTATGTAGGAGCTCAATGAATGGGAAGTCTTCTTCTCCCAGGCAAGTTAGCAAGGATATGTCACTGGGTTGAACTTCCAGCTCCTTTTGATTCTCAGTAGTACCACGGCATTTCGGGAACTTGGCCCCTTCTGGTTTTAGCTAATGATTTTACATATGTGTGGGCCAGCTCTCAACGAGAACATAGCTCTTTGAGGGAGGAGACCATGATTCTATACAACCACAAGTCACTGAACACAGAGAATAAGAAGATGGGCTATACTCCAGAAAAGCAATGTTCCTCCAAACCCAGATTTCAAAGGGAAAAGTTTCCGTTTGGTGAGTGGTCTGTGTTCACTTTGAAGATATAAGTCTGGTGTGTTCATTTATGAGTCTCTAGGAAGGGAAATATTTGCGATTAACTCTAGGAGAAAAGCTACACATATGTTGCAAAGGACAACTTGAAAACTTCTGCTCCCAACTTATGGGAACTGAAAACAGTTGATAAACATGCATTTCTTGTGGGTGCCAACAGCCTCAAAACATAGCTGTGATATCATGAAAAACCACAAGCCTACTGCCCCAAGTCTGCATTATTCTAATGTTGACGATCTTGACGAATGCTTGTTTGTTCATTCTCCCAACTGGTTGCTGTGCCCCTTGGTGCATAGACTTGGATGATCATAAAATGATTATTTGCTCACTCATGTTGAAACTACCTACATGGCAGCAACAATGGAGTTTTGGGACCCAAACCAGTGACACATATGTTAGTGATCAGCCAACATTAAGCGGGGAATCAGATTTGTGCAGTGATCCAGTTTAGTAAGAGGTGTTGGGAAAGCTGTTGGTTTCAGCTGCTCAGAGTAAAGCAAAATAATTAGTCTGGCTGGGCCAGGGGTATCTATGTCTTCCTGTGTCTGAGGGAGTCCTGCCAGTTTGACAACTGTTGCTTTTGTGGGCACTAGAGGTTGTAGTCAGTCCCACAGATCTTTCTAGCATGCCTAGCATGTGGTGAATTCAGCCCCAGGGTCTCTGAGGCCTCCTCGTGGAGTAGGAGATGTACTCTGTGCTTTCGAGAAAGCTAGATAAGACCATCACACAAGACAACTAATAAATACCACGGGCCACATGTAATAAGGAGCTAGAGTGCATGGAACAGGCACCGAGGACTCCTGGGAGATTAGAGATGGAAGGGAGAGGTAAGCAGCAAACAGATTGTGCCCAATAAATACATCTTGAACCACTGGAAGAGAGGGAAAGAACAAGGGAGAATAATTTCATGGAGTAAGAGAACCTTGGAACCTGAAGCTAAAGCAGTCGGTAGTAAAAAAAACAAACACAGACAATCTTTGGTCAAGGGAAGGGGCAAGGGAGTGGGGACTTTTATCGGGGGCAGCACATTCATTTGGAGGAATCTGGACAGGTGTACCTCATTCTCCCAAGCAATGAAGCCCCAGAGAGAAGTGATCGATTCCTGCAAGCCCTAGGGCTCTCCTGGCCACACGCTGGTAGCAGAAGTGTCCAGCTGGACTCTCAGGCATGTCCCACTTCAGAATTGCAATCAGTCTTTGTGTCAGAGGACTCTCTTCCTTCCAGAACCCATTAAAAAGAGACTGCAGAAGGAAGGGCCCTGTGTTTCTGAAGGCTCCAAATCCCCCACTCAGCTCTCCAAGAGGAAGAGGTGCTCTCCAGCTTTCTCATTTCCCTTACCCGCTGGCTCCCAGAAGACACACAATCCGAGCCGAGACTCTGGATAAAGTGCCGATAGGAACACAGCCAGAGGAAAATGCCAGAGGATGTCATAAAAGGACAGCCAAACCCATCCACTTATTTCCCCCGCTGGCCCATTTCTGGGCATTTCGCAGACTCTGCAGTTGGACAAAATGCAGAATTCTGATGGTCGATTTGTTGATACAGATAATAAATGCAAGGAAATGAGACTGGTGTCCTCCAACTTCACAACTGTATACTAGATCTGAAAAGAAAATGGATCAGCTGATAATATCCTTTTTTAAAGATTTTATTAATTTATTTCAGAGAGAGGGCATGAGAGAGAGAGAGCACACAAACAGGGAGGGAGCAGAGAGAAAGGGAGAAGCAAACTCGCCCTCCCCGCAGAGCAGGGAGCCCAATGCAGGGGTTCAATCCCAGATCCCTGGGATCATGACCTGAGCCAAAGGCAGACACTTCACCGACTGAGCCACCCAGGCGCCCCCCAGATGATAATATCTTTGAGGATAGTTTCATATGCTTTTTCTGTATCCCCATAGTAGAGTGACAGCATCTAGCAGGTGCACGTGAAATACCTACAGATTGCCACAAAGAGGTTTAAGCCCCCTTCCTCGATACTAGATGATAATGCATTATAATGCCAGAAGCCGTTAAGACTAGGATTTGCCAAACTGTGCTTAGATATGGTTCAGAAGGCCTTAGAGGTGGCTGGAGGAATAAAAGCAGGCTCTAAAACATCCCTCAGACAAAGAAGCTCTACTTTTCCCTGAACCATATGCTGAGCTTCCACACAACCTTTGGGTCTTCTCTGAAATGAAGCTGAAAGCCAAGGCCATAGATGAACACAGCCCAGGCTACAGATTAGATATGTAGACATGTGCCAAAAGGCAGAATTAAAAAATGACACTGCAAATGTGGTATTTTAAAAGCTGGCAAAATGTTAATCACAAATTCTTCCATGATGGGATAAATAAGGATATGGTTTGAAAATGGAGTGACCAAGGGGATGGACCACATAAAACGGGAAAAGGAGATGTCTGTAAGCTCCAAGTTCCTCACTTATCTCCAGCAAAACCAGGTCCTCAGGATAAAGAGAAGGGGCTGTCTCCGCGAAATCTTTGGAATAGTTACTCTGTAAAAACTAAAGGGAAAATCACTGTGAACTGAGACAAGGCTGTAGAGAACAAATTACTGGAATGAAATGTATCGAGATACCACCAAGTATTTTTCTGTCTAATTCATGTATCCTCTTACTAGTCTTTTTTTTTTCTTCTTAATTTTCTTATAATGAGTATGCATGCACTCTGATGTGTGTCTCCACACATCAGCCCTGGTTAAAGCTCCCTTCAACCCATAAGACCTAACTCTTTTGGGCTAAGATATTGATGGTTATGCCTGTGCATGTCCCGGCCAGCTGATTTAGTGCTATCTGTAACTAACTCCCTGGGAAAGTATGTGCAACCACTTTGCTTCAAACCTGATCCCGTGTATCTCAACACTTGACCCGGAGCACGCCTGCATGAAACAAGATGTGGTATTAAAAAATGCCTCTGTGGACATACTCACTGGAATCCCATTGATGCCAAGAAAGCCAGGAACTCCCATGGGACCCTAAAACAAGAAGTAGGAAGAAGAAGGTAAGGGACAATCTAATTGATCTCCATTAGATTCAGTAGGTTCGTTCATGTGATTCATGAACTAAGTTAAGAAGTGTTGTGCATTTCCCTCTCCACATCATGTCACCTTGCTCCCTACTCCAGGTCTGGGCAATCACTTGCCTCTCCCCAAGGTCTTAAATATATCTGTGTTCTGAGACCAGTTTTTATCTTAAACAATATGGCACCAGACTGAAAATAATGGCTCGATATTGCATGCTGCTTTGACACCGGGAAAACTAGAGGGCCTCTAAAGGCCTACTCCCCAATTCCCCTGTCTCCTCTGCTTCTGTAGATAAGATCTCCGAGGCAAATGGCCCTCCTTATCAAACAGCAGGTGCAGCTCCTGCTTATTCCTGAGTCGTGGGTTTCAGTCCCTGATGGCCCATTGAGTTATTCAAACAAGCCAACCACATCTTCCCTCAGGAACCAAGGAGCACCTCGCCCTTTTCACACTATGAAGGTTGCCTCTCACAGTCCCTTCTGGTCTATTCTGTTCACCTCCCCCTGCCGCTGTGTGGCCTTGTGTGGTGTCTGGTGTCCTTCTACCCTGTGCTGTGAGTATAGATGACTAATGAACCTGATGTCAATCTCTTCCATCCGGTGTCAGGGCTCATGTCTTCTACCATCTCTGAAACCTTAGGGTGGGAACCCCTCCTTTACCAGTAGGATGAATAGGAGGTGATTAAAATCTGCAGGGAATATAGACTAAGCTGCTAAACTCAGCCAGCTACCATGACAGGATCAATGTCCTTTCTTGCATCTCTTCCCCTAACATTGTGGCCCAGATTGCTTCCCAGCACTCTGACGCTTTGCTTCCCAGTGTCCTTGCTTGGATTGCCAATGTCTCCTGCTTGGCTTATTGAACTTCTGATCCATTCCCACCTCAAACCCACCTGAAATCCCAGCCTAGCAAGTCCACTTATCTAGCAAGTAGCCAACGCATGTGCTTTATGGCTGACATGCCATGAGGGTTTCTCTAGAAATGGGTTGATCCATTAGCAGCATATCCCCCAGCCTGATTCTTATTAATATCTGTAGCCTGGCACCAAGGTACTCAGGATTAGCATTATTTCCATAAATGAACAGGACTGAGATTTAGAACCCTTCACTTCATACACGTGATCCGTAGTCAAAGAAAAAACAGGTTCTGGTGTTTTTACCTTATCTCCTTTTGGTCCATATGGTCCTAGGGGGCCTGGGGAGCCCCTTTCTCCTTTCAACCCTGCTAAACCATTAGGGCCAGCAAATCCTTGAGGACCCATTGGACCTTGAATTCCGATTGGTCCTGGTCGCCCCTAAGATGAAGAGAAGGGGTGCAGTTAGCCAATAGGGGACTCAAAATCAACTCTTCCCGTTTTCCCATGCACAGAGAACACTGTTGTCACTTCACTAAATAATTTTGGCTTAGAGATCTATGAAGCATGCCAAAGTTCCAGACACAGATCAGAAAAGGCTATTTTCAGGGCTGCTAAGCTTATTTGGATAAGACATATTTTATAAGCACATTTAATAAGATTCATGTGCACCAAGATCCTTCAACTTTGTACTTCTTAGGAGATTAGTTATTCAGGCGGGATAATATTGTCCTCTCCCTAGTTAATGCCAAGCCATCCATCAGATTGTCAAAATAGTGAAAGAACAGAACGCTCGAGAGCATCGTGACATTTTATAACTCACATTCAAATGGCCAATCCCATACCTGCAGAGAAGTCCAGAAATGGCTAGGCCTAAAGAATATTGCCTCAGGGGATCCAGAGAGGGAAGAACCCAGAAGCCCATAGGCTGACCAACCTGCAAAAAGCTCATCTTCATTTGCAGATCCCAGGGCCCCCAGGGCTCACAGCAACTGGAAACAAATGCTTACAGGGAACACACACACACACACACACACACACACACACACACGCACGCACACGCACATGCACACAGAGACACACACATTGTTTACTTGTTCCTTCTCTATTTCTCCCTCTTTCCTTTCCACCTACCATCTATAGAGTGTTGAATGTTTAAAATTCAAGAAGCCTGAGACTATCCATTATCAGTTATGATAGCAAGAGGGAGCACCTTGAGGATTTTGAATGCATTAATTACAAAGTGTCTGTAACAATTAAGTATGAGAGTTCAGGCTGACATTTCAAAGTTGACGGAGACAGAGAATTGACCCCAATGGGTGCAACATGGGTGGGCTAGTCTATCATTAAGAACAAATCTCAGTAGGTACTGAATATTCTTGGCAGAAAGATGAGAACCATTAGTAATGAGCATTACCTCTCAGAGAACACAACGTCATACCAGGGAGAGAGCCTATTTTCATGTATGCTTCCCATCTCCACCTCTTGGCCCCTTTACAGACTGAAATCTGTAATTTCCTACAGATCTGCAAAAAACTCAGAAAAGCCCATTGGATGTGCTCCTTAATATTCACCTCCAAGTGTTCCTTTTTAAAAGGCTGGAAAAAGGACAGATGCTTTAGGTAATGGTTAGTGTCACGTACTGGAGATACAAGTGGCCACCAGCTGTGTGGGGCCTTTGGAGTAAAATTTCCAGTGTCAATCAGACCCACAAAGACTGACGGCTCATCCAAAGAAGTGCAAAGAGGTTCTTCCCAAGGAGATGCAATTTTCCGAGGTTACCACCCATCACTCAACCTTCTCCAGCACCCAATGTACAACCTCTAAAGGGTACTAGGCTGCGGAGTGCTTAATGGGCTTATTTCTGGGAGTGATGGAGTGGGAAGAGAACTTTCACTTTTTATGCTCTTACCTGCCATTGTTGCAATTTTGTTTATAATGATTCTGTTATTTATTACTCTCATAAGTTTTTAATATATATTATTATATTATATATATTATTGCATTATATATAAAAGAAAAAGACCAATACCAATACTAAAAAGAAAAAGATGAATACCAATACTTAAAAAAATAATGCCGGAGTGTTGAGGCTTAATGAAGAAGTCAAAAAGGTAAGCCACACCACAAAACCACAACAAATAGTACAAGTCTAGAACAGAGCCTAAATGGTCCAGGAGCACAAAGAAAGGGTTGGCCGTGGAGGGTCTGTGAAATGCTTACGTTCTGTCCATGGCTGGGGGGGTCATGGCCCATGCTGGAAAGGCTAAGAAGCCCCAACTGAGGTGGGCCTGGAAAGCAAGGAAGGAAAGATGAAGACTTGACAAAGGAGTGCATTGGGAAGCTGCAGAGGTTTGGGGACAGGTGGACGGGTGGGAGGAAGGCAGCATTTTGGGGCTGTGTGTGTCAGCAGGAGGCCAGGGCAGCCTGCCTGAGGCTGAAGCAAGGGAGACAGATAAGAACAAGCTGGACTTAATAGGACATCTGATTCCATCCAGGAAAGGCAGCATTCTCTTTCTCTTGGCTTGGCCCGCCATGCTGAATTTGCCACAGGGAGCTTCAAGTGAGTCTCTTAAAGGACTCATGGATTCTTTGGATTCTAATTCTTTTTCCAAAGGGGCTTCTGAAGTAGCCCCCCTCGGAGGCATGCATACCTCTGAGGTACTACTAGCCTAGAACTGCCTCCTCAGTGGGGTGCCAGGCCCTTCTGGAGCCTGAAGTCATACGCTAAGAGACAAGGACTCTTCCTCCCCACTGTTCCGGGGAACAGATGAAGACAGCAGCGAAAAGAAGAAACACATTTGTTTCGTGGGGTGTTTTGTCAGCCATCTCTAGATACGATTGCTCTGTGCTTCCAGATGTATGTTCTTTTTCGCTCGTCTCCAAGGCACAGGGTTACTGTCCCTGTACTCACTCTACTGCTAAAGCTTAACCCTAAATCCCTAAATCCATGATGAACTGCTTTGCGGGGCGGGGGGCAGGGGGCTGGGAAATAGCTATCGGTTGCATTTTTCATAATGGCCAGCAGAGGTCAGTGTGAGAACACAGCAGCTGCAGATAAGCAGGTGGGTAGGGGGGCCTCTCTCACTACAAATAAAAAGAAATCAAACCAGTGTCAGAGAAGTCACAGAATGTTCAAGCAGAAAGGGCCCTTGGAGACCATTTCATCTAGGTTCTGTTTTATACATGGGGGAAAAAAAGAGGCCCAGAGAAGTGGGAGGAGACGTTTGGGTCCCAGAGCTAGTGAGGAAAACAGCAGGGACTCCAACCAGACTGCTGGCTGCTGGTGTGTGGCTCTTTCCTGGCTCGCCAGTGGCAGATGTCCTAGGGGGTCCTTGAGGTTGCCCCCCTTACCCCGGGCCCGCCCCTGGGACTGTCCCCATCAGTAGGCTGCGGCAGCCAGATGCTCACACATCATTTCTCTCTTCCTAACTCTCATCATTTCACAGAACCAATCTGAAATACCAGCACTGTTTGGACTGCTAGCAGAATTTCAATGGGCTTGGACCAATGCCCTGCCCTGATACATGTCTTTTATTTTGGCAAATAGACCCAGACAGGGCAGAAGGGACTCCTCCAAGTCTTCCCAACAAGCTCTCTTGCCTCCATCTGCTAGGGATTTTAACTATGCACAGCAGGGATGAATTCTCAAGAGACTGAGCTGGGACTTGTGCCTGAGGCCAGAAACTGCAGTGAGTGACCGAAGCCCAGGCTGGCCGTCTCCTGCTGACCAAAGGGCATTGGGGTTAGTATAAAGCTTCGGGTCACCTGAGATCAGATCACACCCACAGCTCTGGCCCCACATCACTGGGGTAATAGACCCAGCAATGGCTCCGCATATAAAAGACAGCAGTCCCTTCCTGTTCACGGGTCTATGTCCCAAGACCCCTGATGGTTGCCTGAAGCCGCAGACAGCACCAGACCCTATATATACACACACACTACCATTTTTCCTCTATGCACACACCTGGGATAAACCAGGCACAGCACAAGATTGACAATAATAATAAAATAGAACAACTACTAACAGTTTGCTGTAAAAAAAAGTAATGTGAATGGGGGCTCTCTCTCAAAATAGCTTACTGTTCTGGACTCACTCTTCTTGGGATGAGGTGAGACGATAAAATGCCTATGTGATGAGGTGAAGCAAGGGGAATGACATAGGCATTATGATGTAGTGTTAGGCTACTAGTGAATGGGTCAGAAGGAGGATCATCTGCTTCCGGACCATGGCTGACCGTGGGTAACTGAAACCCTGGGAAGCAAAACTGCAGAGAAAGGGACACTACTCTGGTACACATGGGCAGAACCAGCATCACTCTTAAAAGCACACAGCTCAGACTAGGTAGAAGTGTGACATGGAGAGGCGCAGGCGTTTCCTTACTAGCCCCCTTTCTGTCTTTTTATCCTTCCCTGAAGTTTCCAGTGTCCTTCTCCCATCAAATTAAAATTTATGCCTACTGAAGAATCAGAAACTCACTGCCACTGAGGCATAAATGACTGACAACAACTTAGAGCTTTACTTCTCCTCAAGGGGATTTGTACTTTAATGGAGAGCAAAGCATTAAGCTAGGGGATGCAAATGATATCTATGAAACAGAGGGGGGAAAGAGAGCGTGCACAGACTTCCCTGGTATCAGAGCACTGGATCTGGAGTCGGGCAGATCTGGAGTCCAGTCTCCTTACTGCCACAGTAACAGCTAGGTGACCTTGGGCAAGTGATTTAACCACTGAGTCTCTAGAGCTCTGAGAAATAATAGCTTTGGTGTAGGGTTATTGTAGGCACTTGAGTGAGCACCTGGCAGGTAGCATGAAAGTATCCATTCCCATTCCTCCTTACTTATCATCTATGGTAAAATGGAGAAGTTATGATTGAGTATTTTAATGTTCGTTCTCTAAAGTTGAAGTGGGACATGCAGAGATATCATTGAGAAACTCTCTTTGGGGGCAGGGATGTGTGCCCAGGAATGAATGAGCATGTATGCCAGCACCCCACATCCGTGACAGCATTGCCCCTCTTACATAGCATTGGTGTCGTGGCTCTTCTGGGCACTCAGCTCTTCAGTGTCTGCTCATTCTCTAAAGGAACTTCCTCTACATGCTAATGACTCCCCAGTTTGAACCTCCAGCCCTGATAGCTCTTCTCATGTGCCAGATCCTGATAACTAATGGTTGACTAAGCCTCTCTATCTGGATATACCATCCCAAACTCAATGTGACCAAAGCTGAACTCATCATCTTCTCCTCAACCCCATTCCTGAAACCAGCTCCTTCCCCTTGAGTTAATGGAACTAACTTAGCAAATCCACAAAGTTGACTAAACAAGAAACCCAAGGGTTCTCCACGCCAGTCTTCCCTCATCTTCTACATCCAATCCACCATCAAGAACTGTCAATTCCACCTCCAAAATTTCTTTTGGTCCATTTCTTTCTACCCCCACGGTCTTCATCCAGATCTTCCTCATGTCTCCTCTAGAGTGTTGTCACAGGCTCCCAATTGGTCTGCCATCCTCCAATCTTGCTTTACTTTCTTTTAGCATCCTGCCCCAGGGACTTTGTACATGTCCCTGCTCTTCAAGTTAGCTCCTATTTATCATTCAGGATCCAGTAAAGGTATCAGGGATGCCTGGGTGGCTCAGTCAGTTAAGTATCTGACTCTTGATTTTGATTCAGGTCATGATTCTCTCTCTCCTTCTCCCTCTAGCCCTTACCCCCCTTTCACTTACTCACACATGCTCTCTCTCTAAAAAAATAAAAATAAATAAAAAATGTTTTTAAAATATATCAGCTCCTCCAGGGAGCCTTCCATGATTTCCCCCACATCAGAGAATGGGCTAGATTGCCTATTTGTGTCTATACCCCCCAACAGATTATGCTCCTTGAGGACAAGTCCTGTGTCTTATTCCCCACTGAGTCACCCACACTTAAATACAGTGCCTAGTACGCAGTGGGAGCTCAGTAAATGCTGAATGAATGGAGAAATGAATGAATGAATATGCACACTGAGAAGCTAGTGGTCAGGCACAGCAACACCTTCGTGGGCAGTCTAGGTAGCCCCACCAGAGTGCAATTGAGAACTATCTGATCACAGAACTGCAGAAAAGAGAGCTGCACAAGACTTAGGACCTCATCCCATTCAGGATAGAGAAGCTGATGCCCAGAAAGGGAAAGGGACTTAACCAAAGTCCATACAGTATCAACTCTACACATAAAGGGAGGGAGAGGATGGGGCAGCAAGACCAGAGACATGGGACTCAGTGAGGAGGCTGTGACTTCCTAGAGAGAAATAACGGTGACCTGGACTAGGATCATGGCAGTGAAGACAGGGAGAAGACAGATTTGAGAATTATTTCAGAGGGTAAAAACCATACAACATAGTGCTATATTGGAATTGGTGGGTTAGACAGAGGGGGTTGTGAAGGATGACTCCCAGGTTTCTTGATTGGGCAACTGAGTGGATCTCTTCACTGACATGAGGAAGCCTAGGGGAAGAAGAGTCTTGGGTGGAAGATGAGGAGTCCACCTTTGGAGAAGTGGGGATTAAGATACCTGGGGACCATGTAGAGAGATACTCTGCACCTGTTGCTCTCACTAGATGGAAGGTCTGAGATTGCAGGGCGCTCACTTGACACCTTTACTACGGTATCTCCAGAGACGCTGAGTCTGGTATGCAGTAGACACTCTGTTTTGAGGTGTGCTCGTGGAATGTGCAATACAGAAATAAATGTGTACTTGGGAATCTTCAAGAAGGCCACTTCCAAGTCTCATTAGCTAGGGGAAAATTAGATTAAAGGACTTTGTTGCCATCCTGGAAAAGACCTCTAGTGGCCTTTGGGGAAAATGAAGAAGAGATCCCTGACCTCCAGCCTAGGAACTAGATGGCTTAAACCCTATAATTTGTTCTTACATTCCAACTAGAATTCCCGTCTTAGCCACAGGGTTGAGACAAAGGAAATTCAAGAGATTATCAGACTCTGGATAGAGTAGCTGGAGTCTCTCTCCTTGCCATGAAATATATGGTAAGAAAGAAACTAATGATAACACCCCCAAGGGCAGAATACTAAAGACACTTCAGGATACTTTTCCTTTTGCCATTCCTTTGGAAGATCACAATACATCTGGGTGGTAGGCTAAGGGCATCAAGCTACAAAGCAGTTAGCCAACTGGGCTTGCTAATGTCATAGAGTTGGTCAATGGCAGAGCTGATATCAGGGCCTTCCAATCCACTCTGTGCTCCTTCTGTTGCAACATATAGAGACAGCCATCCACAGAGCCCTATATTCCACTCTCCTAGTGATAGCACTAATGGGCTAGCATTGTGTGCAGAGTAAATACGGGAGAAAAACACCAGTTGGTGAAGAATAGGTCCTGTGTATGACAAAGAATCATATCATATAGATTAGACAGACCCGTTTTGTGGCCAACGAAGCCCTGGTTCAGCTTGATGCTGACAGCATCATCCACAGTTTGCCAGCAAGGGCAGTAACTGTGTCCATCTATACACACACACACACACACACACACACACACAAATGGTGATCAGTGTCTAGCAAAGTGGGAACCCCCCAAATTGTTAGCATCTGCCATAGCTAAGAAGCAGGATCAGAGGCTTGCTCTCAACACTCAAATGAAAACACACCGATTTTCTAGTTCTTAAGCTATAATCAGTGCTTGAAGCCAGCCCAGGCACAAAGACATGCACCTACATGTTTTGTTTGCAAAGACACACACACCCATTCCAGTGGCTATTGTGAGTGTGCTGAAATTTTCAGAAAAACACCTCTCAGAGTGATAAAGTTAACTCTTGCTAGGAAGTACTCTGTATCCCTCCCTTCTACCTGTTCATTCACATTTCTCTTCTATTTTTTTATTCAATTTTTTTTAAGGAGGCTCCATGTCCAATGTGGGGCTTGAATTCATGACCTTGTGATCGAGAGTTGCTAGCTCTACCAACTGAGCCAGCCAGGCACCCCTAACATAACTCTTCTAAAACATAATCATGACCTTCTTTCTACCAAGCACTTACTAAATCCCATCTCCTCTAATCCATCTCTCTAACAGCCCCAGTGGGTGGGTATTAGACTCATTTTACAGAGAGGGTAAGAAACTTGCTTGAGGTTACCCATCAGGCAATTGGCAAACCTAATTTTGGTGGTACAAAGGCCTCTCTGCATTGACTAGTGCTCTGAATGTAGAATCCCAAACCCACTTGAAAAGGGGCAATGAGAGCTCTTCTGGGCAGAAAATACTGTCATTTTCACTGATAGCAGAACAACTGATGTCAATTTTCCCAATCTTTTCACTGGAACAGGTAATATTTAACAGAAACTCATTTACTGGAATTAATAAATTAAGTCCTAAAAGGTAGTTCAAGGAATGACACTCCCCAGAACTTAAGAGGGAGAGAGAGAGACCTTTTTATTTAATCTCTCCCCTCCTCCTCCTCCTCCTCCTCCTCCTCCTCTTTGCCCCCTCTTCCTCTCCTACCCACTTCTCCTCTTCCCCCAACTTTTTAAATTGTTCCACAGTTAAAATGACCTCTTTATTTTTTTTTTTTAAAGATTTTATTTATTTGACAGAGAGAAACACAGCCAGAGAGGGAACACAAGCAGGGGGAGTGAGAGAGGGAGAAGCAGGCTTCCCACCAAGCAGGGAGCCAGATGTGGGGCTCGATCCAGGGTCTCCGGGATCATGACCTGAGCCGAAGGCAGTCGCTTAAACAACTGAGCCACCCAGGCGCCCCAAAATGACCTCTTTAATTGCTCCGTGGGTAATGGACAGTTTACTAGGCTCGTGTAGACAAATTCTGATGTGCTATGAGTCTCTATTGCTAGCATATTAAATTAGGAGCAGAAAAGGGAATGGAGGGACAGGATAATTTGATGATCATTGTGCTGAGCAGAAATTAGAGAATTTTGTCTTTAAATGTGTTATAGTTTCCCTTACCCCTGGGGAATGCCAATAAGTGTTAAAATAAGATGAAACAGAGATGTCTGCTAGATAGAAGCGAATACATTGATGAAGAATTTTCAGGTCTCATAAAACGACATTCTGATGTCAGACTTTTGTGTCAATATTGTAACTGGGAAGTCTAAGAACCAAAATTCAAATAAAACTGTAACTAAGACCAGTAATAGGCCATAAAAAAAAAAAACAGAACAAGCACTCCTGTAAGCATTACAGATAGTTGAATGAGCCCCACACACACCTTCAAATTGGCATGAAACCTATACAGAGAACCCCAGTGTACTACAAAGCATATACTGAGTTTCTGGACTGCCTGAAAAAATAAATATGGCTCTTCTTGGGATGAATTTCACCTAAACCAGTAGGCGAGCTGGGAAAACTTGAAATCCTTACTTTGCCATAATTTTGGTTTCCTTGTTTGAATTTAGAAGGCTACTTGTGTATGATTTGATGACCTGAGCCTCTTAAGAAAGCCTTTTAGTGGGCACGGGTGGCTCAGTGGGTTAAAGCCTCTGCCTTCGGCTCAGGTCATGATCTCAGGGTCCTGGGATGGAGGCCCGCATTGGGCTCTCTGCTCAGCAGGAAGTCTGCTTCGCCCTCTCTCTCTGCCTGACTCTCGGCCTACCTGTGATATCTCTCTCTCTCTCTCTCTCTCTCTCTCTCTCTCTCTCTCTCTCTCTTTTTCTCTCTCTCAAATAAATAAATAAAATCTTAAAAAAAAAGAAGAAAGCCTTTTAGTAAACTTGGATTGATGGTGTCATTGCCTCCCAGAAAAAGCTCTTGTTTAAAGCTGAATCTTAAGATTCAGGTTCTGGGGCGCCTGGGTGGCTCAGTTGGTTAAGCGACTGCCTTCGGCTCAGGTCATGATCCCGGAGACCCGGGATCGAGTCCCACATTGGGCTCTCTGCTCGGCAGGAAGCCTGCTTCTCCCTCTCTCACTCCCCTTGCTTGTGTTCCCTCTCTGGCTGTGTTTCTCTCTGTCAAATAAATAAAATATTAAACAAAAAAGATTCAGGTTCTATTCACTGTTCACAATTTCCGGCTGGATGATCTTGGGAAAGCCAATTCATCTGTAGGCCATAGTTTTCTCATTAGCATAATGGGGCTATCATATGCCCTGCCTATTTCCCGGGTTGCTTTGAGCACCAGTTGAGATAATGTATGTGAGAGGGGCCGAGGGTTCATTCTATCAACAAAGTTTTGCTTTAGGGGAGGGGGAAGCCTCTAGAAACCAAATGCCCAATTTTAAAAGAAAACACCCATTTGCTAGGTTTATAAGGCAGGAAGTCCTGAAATCAATAAAGGGCTCATGAGGGGGGGGTTTCAATAGGAAAAAAAATGAATGAAATGAAGAGCAGAATTTAAAGCTGAGAAAGGTGGGGACAAATTGACTGTCTAGCACAGAATTCTAATTATAGTTAAAGATGATTGGACTTGCACTATCATCTTATTATTGTAGTTTTTAAAAACGTGGTTTAAAATACATGGTTTGATTACAACCCAAAACCAATTTTTTTCTTTTAGCGTCTCTAGCGAAACATAGCTATGGTTTTATTATAAAAGTCAAAGTGAAAGAGGACTTGCCAGAAACTCATTTGACAGCAATTTTTGCTACAGTGTATCTATTCCATTAGACAAGGAATACTTGCGGTCTTTTCCTCTGACACAATAAATTACCCATCATTGATATATTGCCCAACCTTTGGTCCAATTCTGAGCTGATGTGAGCTGACTGTTTCTGGATCAATGCTGGCTTTCCCAAGTCTCTGATGAGAAGCCATCAAGATCTGGGAGTTGGAGGGAACATGGAGTAACCAACTACTGTTTTTTAAACAGAAGAACAATAAAAGGAGGGTAGGATCAAAGAAATACTCTGTTGGGACTCTTGCCAAAGAGCTCAGGGAGCTCTGAAAGGGGAGGGAAGGGCATCGAAGGGAGAGGAGCAACTCACTCACATAGTCTCAGTGCAGCTGTTTTGCAGACCCACACCTCTGTATTCATCTAGAACTGGGAGAGTATTCATATCCACACCCATGCAGATAAAGAGATACACATTCCAACCCAAATATACAGACCCGTAGGCACAGGAGTCTGCTAAAATGGCAGGGCTTGCTTGTATTCTGGCATAGTCCACTGTATACGTCTCAGCCAGCCACAGATTTGAGTTCCAGAAGCTGGGATGAGTGACATCTACTCCACCTACGCAGTAGTCCCTAAGCACAAGTAAGGTCATCCGCACAGGTCTATATAGGCCAAAAAGGATATGGGAAGGGGGGTCTGGAGAGCGAGGGTTCCAAAATCCTGAACTTTCCTTTTACGTGATGAATAATTAGAAACTGAGGTGAAATCTAGGTCTGTGTGCAACAGGAAAGATGGGCCATGGTAGTGATGGCAGCTGTGGTGCCGATGAAGAGTAGGAGCTCCGGAACCATAGTGGCATCAAGAGTAGGAGCTACAAGGGGTGCCTGTGTGGCGCAGTCAGTGAAGGGTCTGCCTCAGGTCATGATTCCTGTGTCCTGGGATTGAGCCGTGCATCCTGCTTCCTGCTCAGTGGGGAGTCTGCTTCTCTCTCTCTCTCTCTCTCTCTCTCTCTCTCTCTCCCTCCCTCCCTCCCTCTGCCCCTCTCCACCACTTGTTCTCTCTCTCAAATAAATAAAATCTTTTTTTAAAAAAAAAGATTTTATTTATTTGACAGAGAGAAACACAGCTGGAGAGGGAACACAAGCAGGGGGAGTGAGAGAGGGAGAAGCAGGCTTCCCGCCGGGCAGGGAGCCCGATGTGGGACTCGATCCTGGGTCTCCGGGATCATGACCTGAGCCGAAAGCAGTCACTTAACCAACTGAGCCACCTAGGCGCCCCTCAAATAAATAAAATATTTTAAAAAAAGAATAAGCCCTATAAGCTAGTATTGGAGAGGTGATTCAGATTTCCAAGTGTGGCACATCCACAACTCCACTTAATGTTCATAATGACCTAGTCTTCAATGAACTAGGGAAAGTAATTGAGGCCCAGAGGTTAATGAACTTGTCCATGGCCACACAGCTTATGAGCAGCACAGCCAGACCTTCTTATTCCCAGTCTAGTGCTCTTTCCCCTACTCCCTTTATGAAGTGACAGGTCAATTCTAGGTTTTAAAAAAAATCCCACTACCACTACCATGTAACTCCACCAAAAACCCTGGTTCTGAACCTTATCAAATCCTTTTGATTCTTCTCTTAGTAACCCAGTAAGTAGATGCACCAAGAACAAAGAACTCAAGTCAATCTATGTGGTCCCCTCAGAACTCACCAATTCTGTAAACATTTGTTCAGTGCTCACCATGTATCACGCATGGTAGTACATGCTGGGAACACAGAAAGAAATATTACATGGACCTTGCCGTGGAGATGTCAGTCTGATTCAGAAAGATGAGTTATGTCCACATATGAGTATATTGTAAGGCAGAGGGAGACAGGAGGGATATGACTCTGAACCCAACCAAACAATGTTAAGTCTGTCTTAGAAACAGAGAAGAGGGTGCCTGGGTGGCTCAGTGGGTTAAAGCCTCTGCCTTCGGCTCAGGTCATGATCTCAGGGTCCTGGGATTGAGGCCCACGTCACGGTCTCTGCTCAGCAGGGAGCCTGCTTCCTCCTCTCTCTCTGCCTACTTGTGATCTCTCTCTCTCTCTCTGTCAAATAAACAAATAAAATCTTTAAAAAAAGAAACAGAGGAGGGCCTTTTATTCCTCCAAAGGAAAAAGTGGAAGAGAATGTATTTAAAAACAAAACAAAACAAAACAAAACAAAAACAAGAATAAGTTTTGGTAAGTGAGAGGGAAGTGGAGAAAGTCCATTTCAAATGGCCCTCCATTTTCTCAATCAATGTCAGGAATGAGGTTACATAAAAGTGAGGGTAGCTGAGGTTCAGCTGGAGAGTGCTGGGAGGAGAGGCTATGGGGGATGTGGCAGGAAGTCAGATGTTGGAAAAGTGTGAAGGGCTGCCAAGCAGCCCCAGGAGGTCTGCTGATACTAGAGAACATGTTTTTGTTGATGAAACCTTCCTCAAACAATACTTGGACAGCCCAGGAGCAGGAGTAAGCAAAGCAGGTGGTGGGGGTTTTCCACGGCTGGGCTCTGGCACAGACATCAGAGGTACTGGGGGGTGAGATGGGAGTGAGGGAGAGGGATAGGTCCAACAGGAGGACATGAGAGCCTTGTTGACATATTTAATCTTGGGGTCCAGCCTGGAGAGAGTGATCCAGGAGGGAGCTAGCAATTCCTGATATAAACAAATGACCAACTAGAAAAGTTGACTTTGCTCAAAGCGAGAAGTCTGAACTAGCTGTACCTGCGAATTAGGGAGAGCACTGAGTGCCTGAGTCAATGCAGTCAGTACAAATCGGGGGTCAGAGAGCACAACCTGGAGATTCACACGTGGAAAAAAAGCCACTGTTAGCCATGCCACGCCACATGTACCAAAGACTGAAGACTTTATAATTTGGTCTAGTGCCCAACTCGAAGGGAGATGGCTTTAGATGATGTGGAGTTCACACCATGTGTAAGGGAGGAAGCAGGGAACTCACATTCTCACAACTCACCTTACCTTCCCCACTTCTAGAGTGTCATTTACATTTTTGTCACATCATGCTCTACCCAACTGTTCCCTTAGGGACATTAGCAATGACTTGCAGCATTGTATATGTCTCCTGAACTGGTATTCTTTAGACCAGTTCCCAGAGAAAGCAGATTCATTTCCCAGATGAATCAGGAAACTCTTCTAAGAAGAATCTAGGTGGGACACTGAGGAGGGAAACAAAACTAACTAAACCCTAGGACTTGGGGGTAGAAAAAGAGATTAAAACGCTGCCAGCCAGTCCAGGGGCCTAGCCTGGGAAGGTTAACTGGTCAACAGGCCCTATGCTTCCCTTACCTCTCCATCCATCACCACTTTTTTTTTTCCATTCTCCGGTTTTGTGAGGTTTTTAAAAGCTTCTAGGTCCGGTGCCAGCAATGTCACAGTAAAAGTTAACAGAGAATTCTACAGAGATAAAGTCCCCAGTAAAGCCTGTCCTAGCCAAGAGTAGCAACTATTGTCCCCTAAAGCTGAGTGACAAACCTTCAAGTGCTTTCTTTCCCCTTCAAAGCTTTGAGAGGTTCAGGTAATTTGGCTTGAGAACCCAGCATCTAATTGCTTCTTTTGACTTGCTGACTGGCAAAGAGAGGTTCATTCTGTCCAATTTTAACAATTCCCTGGAACTCAGGAGAAGAAAAGAAAGTGAGGAGGCAATATGTCGGGGAGCTCTAGTAAGGGCATGGCAGGGAGGGAAGATCTCCCAAGGGTGAAGCAAAGGGGCATGGCTAAGGGAAAGATTAAATCAAGGTGGAGAGCAAAGCTTGCTTTCAAAGAGCAATTGCCAGGTAGACTACACTGGGGCTCAGGAGAGCCTCCCTATCCCTCTTATATCTTCTGGACTGGTTGCTTAACTTCAGTCTTCAAAACATGTTCTGATCTGCCTGATGCCAAAAAGCAAAACGAAAATCTTTCCTCCTAGCCCTTGACCAACACCATCTCTCTGCCACTGTGTCTTTCCAGAACACACTTCTTGATAGACTAGACAACACTCACTGCCTCCGGCTTCCTTTCTTACCACTCTTCCCAACTTTTGGCAATCTGGGCCTACCAGCTCCTCCCTCTTGAAAGCATTCTCTGGAAAGTCACCAGAAAACTGGAAAGTAAATTTGAATCCCATAGACCTTCTTTGAGGCTCTTGTCCTTGCTGAACGCTCTTTTCCCTTCTGCAACCATGTCCTGGCTTTCCCTGCATGACACTAGGAGTCCTCTGGCTTTTATCATCTGAGTCCTCTTCACTGGCACCTTCCCTTCTGCCCCAAGGCTCTTGCTCCTCTCTCAGTGATTCTATCCACCTCTTAAAGCATCTACTATCTCCTCTATAAAGATGAAACACCACTCTAATTTATTTCTCAGGTGCTGTCAATTTCTCAAGTCCATGTCTACACTCCTCTTACTGGTCCCCTTAGGGACCAATAACAAAAACCTAGCTCAGTCTCTCATTAGCTCTCACCTGGATAATAATAGCCTTGAATTCTGTTTGCATCCAAACACTGCTGCCAATCTAACATGCTGGACAATAATCTTCCTAGATCTGATCCTACTGCTCTTCTGCTCAAAAACTCAAAATCACTCCTTATTACTTTCAAAAAGAATCCATACTCCTCAAACAGGCATTGAAAGCCTTTCACCATTCAGCTCCCACCTGTCTTTGCAGGCTTACTTTCCACTAAATACCCCTGGCTGCCCTAGATACCAGGCACGAGTCTCCTCACTGTTGCTGAAATCCATCTTGTACTTGCTCACCACCTGGCTTCAACCAAGTGATTTCCTTGACGAACATACCCCTCTTTTCCACAATTCTCTCCCAAGGCTCTATCTCTCATTGAAAGCTCAGCTCAAATCTGATCTCTTTTCAAAAGACTTCTCAGATTTCCCTGGTTGGAGTTATCATCTCCCTCCTGATAGCACTTAAAATTGTGTGTGTGTGTGTGTGTGTGTGTGTGTGTGTGTGTGTTTTGAAACTCAGCTGTAGAGAGTTGAGTTAATCACACCCCTCATTTCATGACAAAATACTATCATTAGTCCATATAAGGGCCCTCTTTTTCTTTTACTACTTTCTTTCACCCAAATCTCCATTCTCATTCTTGTCCCCTCACAGGGACCTTCTATAATGCACTGGATGTAAGTCCAGGAGAGAGAGAGATGATAGATAGATAGATAATAGATAGATAGATAGATGTTGTTGTTGTTGTTGGTGGTGGTGGTGGTGGTGTGTGTGTGCATGTGTTTAGGTTGATATAAATATTATTGGGCCATAAATCTTCTATTTCATATCTTTCACAAGAATCTTTTCAAGATCTCTTTGGTATCTGCACAACTACTTTATGGATTCTAATCCTTGTTAGTATGCAGTCACCACACTTTACACCTGTATTTCCCCTCTGATGGGCACCTAATCTGCCTCCAATCCCTTACACAGTGATTCTGTGATAAACAAATGATTCTGTGATAAACATCCTTGTAAGCATCCCATTTTAGAACCCCGCAGAGGTTCCCCGGGACACACAGTCAGGAGTGAGGTTACTGGATTGTAGGAACATATCTGCTGTTACTAGCAATATGTGCCATCTCATTGCTCTTCAAAAAGCTACACCAGCTTACATTCCCATGAGCAATGCTGAGAATTCCTTTTTCCCCACATGCTCATAAACACTTGGTGATATCTTTTTAATTTTTGTCAGTTGGATGAGTATAACTTGGTAGGTTGCTGCTACTTGATTTGTATTTCTCTGAATACAAGCTAGATCTATCATCTCTTCATGTTTGTTAGCCAATCCAGTTTCCCCTTCTGCAAGCTGTCCATTCTGTGAATATGCTTTGCACTCCACCCCTTTTTTCCTGTTGTGTTTTTTGCCTTTTTCTTGTTAATTTACCAGAGTTCCTTGGACATTATAGATATCCATCCCTTGCCAGGTGTAGACATTACAAATATCTTCTCCTAGTCTAACATCTCTCTGAACTTTGTCTAGGATGTCCTTGATGGAATTGAAAGCCTCAAGTTTGATGTAGTAAAATCCCTGACTTTTTTACCTCATGTCCTATACCTCAGGGTCTTATTTATGAGGTCCTATGCCATCTCAAACCATAAAACAATCTTCTCCATTTATAATTTTGCTTTTCACACTCAGGATTTTAATCAACCCTGAAGTCACTTTTGTATGTTATATGGGGGTAGCACTCCGACTTTATTTTTCTCCAGATAGCAATGATTCTCAATCCTTTTCATGTTATGGCACAGAGAGAATTTTTTTTTTTGCACAGAGAGAATATGATAGCATATTCTTGTCATAATGTGGGAAACTAAAGGAACTACTCATGGCCAGAGGTGGAGCTTACCAGCTTGGGAGCTCTGGCCATATTGGGTCCTGCTGGGCCATCCTAAGGGTCAAAGGAATCAATAATAGTTCTTACTCCTATAATCCATTTGTGGCTTTCAGTGTGACACACTGAGAAGCTCTGTCACATGGGCACCCACTCTTTCTAATACCAAACAATCAACCTTCCCTTGCTGTGAAATTACATTGATATTATCATGTTTCTGAGCTCTATATTCTATCCCTTTGCTTTATTTGCCTTTTACAGGCTTACAGTAATTTATTATTATTATTATTATTATTATTATTATATCTTTGTAGCATGTCTAAAACAGTAGAAGAGCAAGTCTCTATTATTTTTCAAAATAGACTTAGATATTCATAGACATTTATTCTTCTATATGCATTCTAGGATCAGTTTTTTCAGGTTCCTTAAAATATTCTGCTGGAATTTTTGTTGGAAGGGCCCTGGAGTGGTAGATTTGGGAGAAACTGATATCTGTACCATGACAAGTCATCCCATTCATTTGTATGGTGTCTACCACCATTTAGTTGGAGATTTTTATATCTTTTAGCAGAATTTTAAAATTTTATCTATTAATAACATATCCTTTTTGTTAGATGAATTACAACAAAAGATATGCTATGGGGTTTTTGTTGTTGTTGTTGTTACTGTGAGTGGTGATTTTATACACAGAATTTTGTATGTCTGTCATTTTACTTAGAGTGTGCACTGAACTAGAAGTCTATGTCCAAAGGCCTTCTCTAATTGGAGCATCTGAGGACAGATCTTTGATTCTCCTTTAGCCACAGTAGGTGCTCACTTAATGTTGTTATTTAAACTGAATAGAGGGGACTGCAAAGTACTTCAGGATGCTCTGGAAATTATCATCCATGTAATTTTTCTGACAAAAATGCCATGTGATTCTCGTTTAAAACTAAACGCCATGTTACTTCAAATTAGACACTGTAGGAAAGAGAAGGAAGAAGGAAAAAGGGATTGCTACTAATGTATGGTTTTGACTTTTGAACCATGTTAATGTTTTATATACCCCCCAAATTAAATGAAACTATGAAAGAGGGAGGGGGGGAAGGATCTTTTCCCTAAAATGGAAGTTAATCGTGGTGGGTAATAACTGAGAGGGGAACATATGGGAGACTTCTGGGCGATGATAACATTCTATATTTTGATCTGGTTGTTGCCTTCATGGGTGTGTTCACAATGTAAAAATTCCTTATGCTGTACTCTTATGATTTAGGCACATCGTATATGTAACATATAATTTAAGAGTAAAAAAAATTAAAACATTTACAGGAGGACCATGAGTAATACAAATGTATATAGAACACTTAATATAGTGTCTGCACATAATAATAACATTGAGTGTTTACTGTATGTCATGCTTGTGCTAAGCACCTCCTAAGGATGGCCTCATTTAATGCTCAGGGAAGTCTTACAAAGGAGATACTATTATCATCCACACTTTACATGTAAGGGAAATGAAGTAAAGAGAGGTTAAATTACTATTCACTGACATACAGTTGGAAAGTGGGAGAAGCCCTATTCAAAGCCCGGTTTCTGCACTGTTAACCTCTATGCCGAAGTGACATTCAGTAAATAGTGTTATTGTGATGTTTTATATATTTTTAAAAATGTAAGCCAAATAAAAGACAATCAAATATAGAGTATAAAAATATATAAAAAGTACATAATAAATATTATATTTGTGTGTATATATGTGTGTATGTTTATATGTATATGACTATATATGTATATATAAGTATATGTACTTATAGGTATAAGTATATATATGTATATACTTATATATACATGTAAGTAAGTATATATATGTATACTTGTATACATATATATATTACAAAAAGCAACCTCTGGAGAAGAAAAAGGCTCTAGGTCTTGCTGCCTTTGTCAGATTGTTTCTACTGCTCATTCCTATCTCCTTTTCAAAATGATGGGCCATCTGCAATCGCGCTACTGGGCATTTACCCCAAAGATACGGATGTAGTGAAAAGAAGGGCCATATGCACCCCAATGTTCATCGCAGCCATGGCCACAATCGCCAAACTGTGGGAAGAGCCAAGGTGCCCATCAACAGATGAATGGATAAAGAAGATGTGGTCCATATATACAATGGAATACTATGTCTCCATCAGAAAGGACGAATACCCAACTTTTGTAGCAACATGGACCGGACTGGAAGAGATCATGCTGAGTGAAATAAGCCAAGAAGAGAAAGTCAAGTATCGCATGGTTTCACTTACTTGCGGTGCATGAGGGGTAACCTGGAGGACAGTGGGAGAAGGAAAGTAAATGGGAACTAGGGTAATCCAGGGAGAGAAACGAAACAACAGCGACTTTGGACACAGAAACAAACTGAGGGACTTGGAGGGAGGGGGGTGGAGGGATGGGAGAGCCTGGTGGTGGGTACTGAGGGCACCTATTGCATGGAGCACTGGGTGTGGGGAATGAGGAATGAATCTTGGAACACTGGAAAAAAATTTTAGTAACAATAAAAAAAAGTAATATTAAATGTTTTTAAAAATAAATAAAATAATAAGGAGGTGATTAAGGTTAAAGGAGATCATTAGAAGGGTAGAGTTCTGGGGCACCTGGGTGGCTCGGTCATTAAGCATCTGCCTTTGGCTGTGGTCATGATTCCAATGTCTAGCCCAGCATCAGGCTCCCTGCTCAGCAGGAAACCTGCTTCTCCCTCTCCCTCTCCCACTTCCTCTGTGTTCCCTCTCTCGCTGTCTCTCTTTCCGTCAATAAATAAATAAAATCTTTTTTTTTTAAGGTAGCTCTATGTTTAACTCTTCGAAGAACTTCCAGAGTACCATCTGAGGGTACCTTTCACATTAGGTAAGCTCATTTTCATCACCAAGTCCAAAACTACAGGACAGAACAATAACATTTGCTCCTATAAGAAGTCCCTTATAAAAATAAAAAGGTAGGAGCACCTGGCGTTAAGTGTCTGCCTTCGGCTCAGGTCATGATCCCGGAGTCCCAGGACCGAGCCCTGCATCGGGTTCCCTGCTCAGCGGGAAGCCTGCTTCTCCCTCTCCCACTCCATCTGCTATGTTCCCTCTCTCGCTGTGTCTCTCTCCCTGTCAAATAAATGAATAAAATCTTTTTTTAAAAAGGGTGGAGTTCTGATTGGAGAGAATTGGTGCCCTTGTAATAAGAGGACTAGACACTGGAGTTCTCCCCACCATATGAGGACACAGCAAGAAAGTGGATATCTGTGAGCCAGAAAGAGAGCTCTCCCCAGACCATGTTGATGCCCTGGTCTTGGACTTCTGGCTTCCAAAACTGTGAGAAGATAGATGTCTGCTGTCTTCAAGCCACTCGGTCTATGATATTTTGTTCAATAGCCCAAACTGGAACAGGGTGTGGGCTGGGCCTTGGGCGGTTTAAGAAACTCCCCAGGTGATACTAATGTGTAGCCAAGGCTGAGAACCTCTGCTCTAAATAGAGTTGAAGTGAATGCATGTCAAATTTGCATCATCCTTGCACCTGTGTGAACACTAAGTCTCCTGTGTATGCTTAGAGAACTACCAGACCACGTCACTGATTCATTAGAGGACAGACACGAGTCCCTCTCCTGCTCAAACAGCTTAGTCATACCCATCAAAGACATGAGTGCCCTGCTTAACAGTTGGGACAGCTTATGTGACATTTAATAAAATGATAACTGTCATATTTTCTCTTAGTGCTGTTCGGGAGAAAGGCTCGAGATAATATTACCATTTGTATTGTCTGTTCCTGGCTTTAACCAAGACATACGATTTTCTAACTTGAGAGGGCATCTGGAAAGTCCTGTGAAGAATGAGCTCTTCAGCTATGTTCATCAGCATTTTTTTTCTTCTTTCATAGCAGAATGAAAAGAGAGCTATCAAGTACTGTTTTCTGATTATACCAAGCAAGGTTGAGCTGATGTAATGTGTTATTTAGTGCTCACCTTTAAGCAACATTTTCTGAGTTAGAACGCTCAGAATCAACAACAAGTTTGGTCAGAAAAGAATAGATTTAATTTGAAAGATCTCTGTGGTAAAACCAAAGGACCCAGGGAGATGATTCAAAGTCTTTCGTGGGCCATCTCCTGTGCACTGGGGTGGGGAGGGGAGGGTCACCAAGCAAAAAAAAACATATAACTGTGAGCTCTGTTTGCTTTGGCTCTGCTCTTTAGGCTGACCAGTGATACCATGTTTCCCAAGTCCCAGGCCCAGGACACCTGGGAAATAACACCTCTAAGCATTTGACCTGCCAAATGGTATGGCTATTGACCAACCCATCTAGGGGGCAGCATCTAATCATGGAACTGCCCCTGGATTGTTGTGAGGGTCAAATGCAAATCTTCCGTAGGAAAGTGCTTTGAAAAATGATTCAGTACTAGGTGAAGTTGATCCCAGCATGGTGATCAGGACATTGGAATGTTTGATCATGCTGAAATGGTTGGGATGAGCAAACTGCAGGTAGGCTGGTTTAGGTATCCTAACCACCAGTCCTTTCCCACATGCAGATAATCAGAAAAATAATAATGGGAATTCCAAATAGTTTCCCTGAGTTCACGCTTTCACCCTTGCTTCTTCGCTACAGGCGCTTACCATCCCCACCCCCCAAAAAAGCCAGCTTGGACAGCCACAGAGCTGGGTTTAATCCACACTGAAGAGATGTCTCTTTTTCAACACCCTGCACTTGTTCTCTGCTGACATTAGCAGAGAGCAAAAAGAAGACATTCTGGGCAGACCAGTTTATGTGCTACAAAAAAACACGGGGCCCTCACAAATTCTCTCCCAACCCACATCTTGGCAGAAATAAGGTTTTCTTCTTTAACTGTCACAGAAATTTGGGGACAAAATCACAGAGGAAAATACTCCCATCAGGACATGTGACAAGACAATGAAGAAACGCTCTTGCAAACTTTCTCAACGAGCTTTTAAAAAGACAATTTTAACAAAAGGATGCATATGTATGCACCCATGGGAATAGGTCAGACCGATAACACTTCCAGTGCCCAGCTGGGCCCAAGGAGCCTCTTTCAGCAGTCTGCATTTTGATCCTGCCTCTGCCTCTTCCAACAGAAGGCTCGCTGTTGTGAAATGTTTACTTGTCATTAATTAACTCAATTAAATTGTGCACTGAGCAGAGGGAACACCATGTCATTGTAAGTGTTCACAGCAGTCCCACGGAAGGAACTCCAGACCCAGGGGGTGAGATGAAAAAGCTGTATGTGCCTGAAACTTCTCCCACCCACCCCTGAGAAACTGTGACTCTGGGGCCGTTGTCTTCTGCATTTTTGCAAAAGGCAAAAGCTCCAGACTGCTGAGATCAGTGTGAAAGGGATCATCTGGGGCACCTGGGTGGCTCAGATGGTTGGGCATCTGCCTTTGGCTCAGGTCATGATCCTGGGGTCCTGGGATCGAGTCCCACATTGGGCTCCTTGCTCAGTGGGGAGTCTGCTTCTCCCTCCCTCCCTCTCTCTCTCTCTCTCTTTCTCTCTCTCTCTATCTCTATCTCTCATGAATAAACAAAATCTTAAAAAAAAAAGAAAGGGACCATTTGTCCTGGCCACACAAAGAGGATGCGGGGGTTGCCAGTAAAATCGGGCTTGGTGGTCACCCGTACGTAAGCCACCTCAAAAAGGCCCCCAGACCACAGAGTTCAATCCACCGGTGACATTCGTGAATGAGCTTTATACCCTGTCCTCAAAAAACCATGCACCTCATCAGCGGAAACAGTGCAGTACTTTGGTTCCTATTATTTGGATCCTGTGCAGGTCCCAGTGACCTGGAGAGGGAATTCAACCTCCACTGTCTAGTCTAGTTCAGGGCTGCAACTTAAATGCATTCTAGATTTCTCAGCAAGCAGAAGGCTGGCAGAGGCTTCAAGAACTGAGAGGTCAACACAACCTCTCAATGAGGCTCAAACCAGTATTCTAAAAGACTAGAGAAGCAGCCAAGAAGAAGATAAACACATCAAACCCCAGCCGCTGCACATCTCTATTCTTTTGTCCTTTCTGTTTCCATGGCACTGATCACTTTGGTGCTTCTGAACAAGTGGGAGCAATAATGTTCTTTCTTTTGTTATCCCAGAAGAGGTTCTGAGACCACTAAGTGCTTCATCTCTGTTTTCTTGGTCTCTTTCATGTGTGAGAGAGAGCTCTGGGATGGCATTTTAGCTGTGTCACTCACCAGCACTGAACTATCTGTGTGACCCTGGGCCCACGACTTAACTTCTCTGGGTCTCCATTTTTTTAGCTTCAATGGGAGGTTAGCAATAGCCCTTACTCATTTGGGTTGCGGTAAGGAATAGATGAGATAACTCATTTGTATCAGTTAAAGTACTTGGCGGCGAAGGACAAGAAATCAACCCTGAGTACGTGAAATCATATTTTAGGTTGTCCACGGCTGCTCGCAAAGCCTAAAATATTTACCACCTGGCCCTTTCTGGAAAATGTTCCCCCGCACCTGCTCTCTCTCCTTCCAGTAAATCCCTATTTTGCTTCCTTTGTGTTTGTCCCATCTGTGACATGGAAAGTTCTAGAACAGATGGACAGATGAGTGGAGGAGGCTTTGGAGCCGAGATAAGCAGGAGAAATCTGGTCGGGGGCCAAAGCCATGACCACAGACGACCACTGTGGTTGAATTCAGTTTCACCATCTTAGCCTTCAGTTGTTCCAGACTGCAGGTTGCTGGGGAAGCATCCTACTGGCTCAGCATGGGTCCTGTGCCCATACTCTAGCTGCCCAGGAGTAGGTAAAAGGTGTGTCTGGTCTCCTTTGTCTTTCCCCAGTGAGAGGCGGGACCACGGTCCACAGCAAGACTCACACAGAAGAGGTTCTCTCCAACTAGAAAAGGCATTTGGGTGTTGAGTGATGGAAAAATGACATACATTAACTCTGCCCCATAAAGTGCTTGGCCCGGTGCCTTGCATGTTGAAAGCTCTTGCTGGTTTCAACTATGCTGTTGCTGCTTATTAGTATTATCACCAGGTGTAGGCACCGTGCTTGATCCAAGGTGGATGCCCGGTGGGTGCCAGGCCTTTCCTCTGCTCATCCTCTTCCCTTCTGCCTTGTGGAATCTCCCGTAACTCACTTCCCCCCACCCCACACCCCCACACTCGTGGGTTGGAATCCTTACTCTGATCCTTCCTAGTTGTGGGACTTGGGGGCAGTTTCCCCACCTACAAAAATCATTCAGTTTCCCAGTTATGAAAAACAGAATAATGATAACGATAGCACTTGCATCACAGAGGATTAATCAAATCAACTTAGGTAATAAAGTGCTTACAACCATGCCTGGTATATAAATGTTTACTCCTGTTATCCAGTCTCTTCTCATAGTGGCTCTCCTTCTAAGTTTTAACTCCCTGGTTTGTGTCTTCTGTCTGATCACTTCCCTCAACTTCGCTAACACCCCTCCCCACCATTTTTCACTGCCCTCAGACCATTTCTGTTGAAATGCTAGGCTGTCATCCGAACCAGTTTGTGATTTCCAGTAGCCACTGCCCTTCCTTGACCACCCCAAACTTGAGGCTTCAGAGCTGTCATGGATTCCCTTCCCTCCCCTTCTTCATCTTGTATTGATCACTGAGACCTGTCCTTTTGAAATGTTGCCTGCCTCTGTTCTCTCTCTTCCATTGTCATGACATTTGTATTTCAGGCCTGAGGTTTTGAAATGGCCTATCAACTTGTCTCCTTGCTTCTACCACCTGTCCCACCCCAGTCCAACCTGGCCACAGCCCATCTGTCTTAGGCACAATGAGCAGACTCAACTTCCTAAAAGAATAAAGTCTAGGGGCCGTGAAGCTCCTTGAAAGTCGTCAGTGCTTTTCTTTACCCAGAAAAGGGGTTCTTGAACTGGGGTCCAAGAATGAGCTTCAGAGCTTTCATTGCATGCCCCACCCTATTTAACATGAAATGGATAAGAAAGTTGAAAAAGCATCTGTGCATGGGTTTCTGGGGAGAGGAGAGGAAATGTAGCTTTCACCAAATTCTTCAAGGGCTCCATGGTCCCAAATGGTTAGCTGATATTCTAGGACTATGGTATCCAGGGTTGGGACACAGCCCCTTCCCCCTCCAGGGGGAGAAGAAGATGATTCTTTGTCATGTGAGATGGAAATAGAATTTTGATGCTTTAATTACATCATCCTTTGTGATTTTTGTGTATGCTTTATTATGTATGAGTGCATTAGTACAAGTATACAGTTTTTAAATAAGTATACATATACTGGGAGATGCTAATGTATTTTTCTTTTTTAAAAGACTTTATTTATTTGACACAGAGAGAGAGCACAAGCAGAGGGAACAGCAAGCAGAGGTAGAGGGAAGCAGACTCCCCACTGAGCAGGGAGCCAGACACGGGTCTCCATCCCAGGACCCTGGAATCATCACTTGAGCTGAAGGCAGACGCTTAACTGACTGAGCTACCCAGGCACCCCAAGCCAGAAATAGCTAATATATTTTTCTGATAGGAGTGCATGATCCAGACTGTTTTAAAGATCCTGTTTTAGGGGCACCTGGGTGGCTCACTTGGTTAAGCGACTGCCTTCGGCTCAGGTCATGATCCCGGAGACCCGGGATTGAGTCCCACATTGGGCTCTCTGCTCGGCAGGAAGCCTGCTTCTCCCTCTCTCACTCCCCCTGCTTGTGTTCCCTCTCTGGCTGTGTTTCTCTCTGTCAAATAAATAAAATCTTAAAAAAAAGAACCTGTTTTAGGGTACCTGTGTGGCTTAGGGGGTTAAAGCCTCTGCCTTCAGCTCAGGTCATGATCACAGGGTCCTGGGATCGAGGCCCACATCAGGCTGTCTGCTGAGCAGGGAGCCTGCTTCCTCCTCTCTCTCTCCCTGCCTCTCTGCCTACTTGTGATCTCTCTGTGTCAAATAAATAAATAAAATCTTTTTTTTTTAAAAAAGATCCTGTTTTATATTTTTAAAAGATTTTAATTATTTATTTGAGCAAGCGAGCAAGAGAGAGTGAGAGTATGAGAAGGCAGAAGGTCAGAGGGAGAAGTAGGCACCCTACTGAGCAGGGAGCCCAATGTGGGGCTCAAGCCCAAGACCTTGGGATCATGACCTGAGCTGAAGGCAGATGCTTAATGACTGAGCCACCTGGGCACCCAAAAATATCCTGTTTTAAAGAATCAAATCGAAATTCTCTGCTCTTTGCTCTCTGGTCCAAAGCCGTTTCTTCTGTCCTCGTGTCTTTGATGTGATCCCCTCCACATCCATTATAGGCTCCTTTCCACCTGTGGATCTCAGTTCATGTGCTTCTCTTCACACAGACTGCCCTCGACCTCTGCTCCATATTAAAATTATATCCATTTTTTTGAGGCTCCGGGCAAAGTTCCACTTCCTTCAAGAAGCCCATCCTGGGCACCTGGGTGGCTCAGTGGGTTAAAGCCTCTGCCTTTGGCTCAGGTCATGATCTCAGGGTCCTGGGATCGAGGCCCACATCGGGCTCTCTGCTCAGCAGGGAGCCTGCTTCCTCCTCTCTCTCTGCCTGCCTCTCTGCCTACTTGTGATCTCTCTCTGTCAAATAAATAAATAAAATCTTAAAAAAAAAAAACGAAGCCCGTCCTGACTAATCTATCTGTTCCATCACTACGAAACCGTCTGGAGCACTCATTATGTTACTCCAACAGATGGTTCTTAAATATGCCGATTTTATCGACTTTTTTCCAACTACCAGAAATCGAGTTCATTGCAGGAAGATTACGGAAATGTTTTCCATCTCCTCATTATGACCTAGCACAGTATTAGAACCAAAGCTTAACAGAGACTTGTTGAATGAAGCAAAAGTGACAAGCTGCGGGGATATAGAGTCATCTGGTGTTCTTACCAGTGAGAAGGCTCTTGGTGGGCAGAGAAGTGAACTCACGTGAAGCAGGGACTCTCAGTGCCTGAAAATGACCTAGAAAGCAGGTGTCAAAGGGTAAAAAGCCTAAGCAAACAAAATCCATCCGGTCACCCTAGAAAGCTTTATACTTCCAGTCCCTTTCCCTCAGGGGTCCCAATTTTCTGGTGAGGCTGATTTGATAAATGTGTTTGAAGGGCAAAGTATTAATGACTGATAATGTAGTTAATGCCTGACCGGCCCCATCCTACAATAATGGTGGCACCGAGACACCTTCGGTGGAGTGATGAAGGACTGTCAGTTACAGGCACATCACACCTCAAAAATGAATAGGCAAGGGTGAGGGGGAAGGGAAAATGGGACATCAGGATTTTTCACTGCACAAAGAGGTGAAGTGCTATCTGAGACCAGAGTAAGCACAAGAACCTTCCATCCTTCCATGACAATCTGCCTCCTCCCTCTCTGGAGGCTGCAATATATATATGTATATACACATATATACACACACACAATTTGTGAATAAAATGTCCTCCATTGCACACAGTACAGTGTAGATTGCAGTGGCATGAGAGACACAGAGCTCAAAATACTTCAGAATCCAAATCACTCTAAATCTGGGGCTATGTTGATTGCAATGGGTCAGTCTCCCCCTTGGATGGTGGAGCTGTGCAAATGAAACCGAATGGCATCCTGGTCCCACCTGTGTTCGGCAAGAAGTCCAGAGGCTCAGAGAGAGAACCAGCTGGCAGAGGGAGGAAACCGTGAATTTCCAAACAATTTCCAGTTAGCTGTAAAGTAGCAGCTCTCTACAGAGCCCTGCCTTTTATGTCAAGTCTTTCGGGTAGTGGTCAAGGAGCTCTGACAGCTGGAGGTGAGAATTGAGATAATCCCCCAACAACTCCCTGAGAAGGGGACACGTGGAAACTTGGCTCTTGGGGTTCAAAGCTTCGCTTCATTACAAAGCTGCAGATGTGCATCAGGCAAACATCCTGAGATGAACTCTTTACCTACTTCAATTCCTTTTGGCTAAAGTCTATGAAATAATTCATCCCAGGCCCCTTGTCATCGCTTGCATGATCTAGAGACGTTCACGGGCATTGATGACAAGGCTGTCAACTTCTCCCTAAAGCGCCATTCCTTTGTGTGCATAGGCTCCCCTTCCCGTCTGTTCAATCTCTGGAGGACAGAGGGCTTTGTCTCCAAAATCCCTCCCTCCACAATACAATCAGGGCTTAAGTGACTCCCTGGGCCTGTAGAACCAGTCACAATGCCCCACACTTCCTGCCCTGAGAGCCCAGAATTCATGACCGTGCAGATAAATGAATTATACACTTGGCCAGAGATTAAGCCTGGTCCTTTGTACAGCAACCTCTGAGGTCTGGGGGAAGATTTGACCTGTCAGGATCTGTGTTCATTTCGCCTTGATGAGAGGCAGAGCAAAGCGGTTCTGGCTGTACAGTCCCACACCCTGGGGTGTGATAATCAGCAAATTGCAGACAAGGAATTGGCTGTTGCCCGATTCTCATTGTCCGGGGCCCAGGCTGAACTGCTCAGGGGCTGGCAGGCTGGTTCTCTGACTCCAGATGGCAGACCCATCTCTTGCCAGGCAAGCCAAGGAAGGAGGGCGTCCTGAGCTGTGGTGTCAGCTACAGAGTGGGCACGGGAATCTCAAGAGGCCAAATGCACAGATCCAAGTTCATCCGGGATCCCACCCAAGAGACTGAGGCAGGAGGGACACTTGGGTTCGAACTCCACTTCCTTGCCTTTCAACCCGTTTAGGTAGAGCTTGGAGACTCTGAGAGCCTTTTAAACAAGAAAACTCCCCGATTGCCACTTCAAACCCTACTCCTTACCAAGTCAACTGAGTAGCCTGCAAATGCGAGTCACTTAAAACCCAGACATCTTCAGACTTCCTGGACCTTTTGCATGCCAAATGTGAGCTGTCTGGGGTCTGGAGGGTAGCGCTGTTGTCTTGGCCATACTCCTCAGCTCTCTGCTCAAGTGTCTCTTGCTCAGAGAGACGGATCTTGAGGCCCTGATCTACACCCCATCCCCTTGTCATCTCTAACCATGCATGTTCATTTTCTTCCATGGCGCATGCCATAATTTTTAATCTATATTTGCTCATCGGCTCAATGAATATTTGTTACGTGTTTGTTGGCTCAGTTCTAGGCTCTGCAGTTACAAGAGTGAATGAAACACACAAAAATCTCCTGCCTTCAGGTAGCTCAGTTATAGTAGAGGATATATATATATATATATATATATATATGATTATGTTACACAGTAAATAAAGGCCCAAACGTGAATTCTCGTGCCAAGAAATGGTTGCAAGAAGTTGTATGCTGGTCAGTGTGTATCCCTAAAATGTACAATCATGAGCTAATTATGTTTCTTTTCATTTTCTAGTCAGATACATCCGATCTGAACTCATAACAAAGTGGTTTTCAGCACAGGAAAACAGCATGCTTACAGCTATTTCACCCATCTGTGAAATAACAAAAAGTACTCACTTTGTGTTATGTTTATACTTCTATAATAATGTTTATGTCTCTGAGTTGTGATTGTTAATCTCTTGGGCTCCTTTTATCCCTGAGTAGGGAGGCACTTGAGGGCAGGAATGATATCTTAAACATCTTTGTATTCCTAGAATTCAGCCAGGTGGTCATAAGTTTTTGTTGAAATGGAGTTCAGGCCAGGCTGGGGCACAACTAGAACCCCCACTTCTTTCCCAAGCTGGAGAAGGCACTGTCTGATTCACAAGCCTTTCCTCAGCCTTTGGGAATTTTCTTCCAGGATTGATGGGCTCCTATGGGTCCCATATTTCAGAGAACTCCTTAATTTATTAAGTCATTTGTTAGAGATTACAGTAAATCTTTTATGTAATGGGGATTCTTGGAGTATGGACTATGAAAGTTTACAGAATTGTCTGGTTCACTGAGGCCTAAGGAGAAAACCTTTATCAATGACAAACTTTCTAAGTTGTCAGAGGCAACATTCCTGCCTCACAAGCTAGAGTCATGGGGAGATGATGGAAAACCTTTCTTTGCTGTTTGAGGACTAGGTGGGCTCTGAGTTATTTTCCAGTAGATCATTTTCCATTGTCTGAGACTGTAGTTGTTAGAGATGGAGGACACAAACTAAATAAGCAGAGAACCCAGGATTCTCCTTGGAGGCTCCTTTATTTTTCTGCGATATCTCCCTGACTTCTTCTCAGATCATTCTCCTATCACATACGATTCTTCCTAAAGAAGAATGTCACAGATATCCCAGATAGCAGGGGTTCTGGCTTATGAAGATTTTACTGAGCACTCCAGTGGGATATCTGTACTCCCATGGGCACACTTACTTTAAGGAAATGATTTTCACTCTATAACCTTCTTCCTAAGATGGCTGAAATAGGGTTTCAACAAAAGCACTCCTGGACAGTTGAAGTTGATTATCAGGGGACTACTGTCATTTGGTTTGGATAATCACTCCAAGTGCCAAAGAATGTGACACCAGGGGATAATTAGTTCCTCCCTAGGGAAGAATACACAGCGAAACCTACCACTGGCACACGTTAAATGCACACCGATTTGAGGCTGAAATGTCCATTTTATACAGCTCCCACACTTCTCCAAATTCTGTATGGGTAGATGTCGTCATGCCAGTGGGCACTCTACTATTGCTTATCATGAGGAATTGTGCAGACTGGGAAAGGGTCAGAGGCGGGTGTATGCCAGAGTCACAGGGCCTATGGTGGAAGCATGGGAGTGGTTGGAGAGAGGGCAAGTTGAAGTTTGAAGAAACCACCAGTGGGGCAAAGCATTTTGTTTATTTTACCATATCCAGGCAAATCCTCAACTTCTTAACTCCAGCGATAGAAAAGCAACAATGGAAAATGGTGCCTCAGAGAAAAAGCAAACCTGACCAAGTTTTATATAAACTCTTCCCTAGTTCTATCAGGGAAGCCTTCCAAAATTTGGAAGCCTTAAGAAGTCTCTATTGCTTTTGAAAGTGCACTTACAAAGAATCCCATGTTGGTTTTGCTGATTGCTCAAGCCACTCTGAGCCTCACAGAGAAAAAGAGAAAGAAACTGAGGGTTTTGGAAGGGAGGGGGTGGGGAATGGGTGAGCCTGGTGGTGGGTATTAAGGAGGGCGCGTATTGCATGGAGCACTGGGTGTGGGGCATAAACAAAGAATCTTGGAACACTGAAATAATAAAATAAATTATTATAAAAAATTAAAATAAATAAATAAAATTAGCTGGGGAACTTAAAAAAAGAAAAAAGAAAGGCCACCCCAGAATGGAGGTGGGTAGCTACTTCCCAAAGAGAGCTGTCTTCAAAGTTCTGCTTTATGGGTTGCTGTTTGAATTGGACCAAGGAGGGGGTCTACGTTATTTAGGAGAATCTGTGTTAGCGTTCCACGCTTTAGTAACTCTAAAATGTAGAGCAGCGCTTCTTAAAGTGCTAGAGGTTCAAACCCTTAGGGGATGAAGGAAATTGAGAAAGGGCTGATGGTTCAATAAAGAGACTAGGTAGCCTGCCCAAGGCCTACCACAAACAATGCCACATTCGGAGGCTCTTTGCTCTTCCCTGCTCTTCTCCCCTCTTTCCCCTAACTTTGTTAAATCCAAGTTCTTGGTACACTGGAAAACCTCTACCTGTTAGCAAACCCTGTCTACTTTTCTTGCTCATGTTCATTCCCCACACTTCCTCCTAAGTGTCTGGCAGTCAGCACATCCGGCCTCTCTTCAAACTTTAAGCTCCTAGGACAACACTCAGCCATGGCCCAAACCCCTATGACATAACAGATGCCATCACAAAACCTTGAAAATCAGGTTAAATGGCAAAGCCTTCATAGAAAATGAGGTACCTTCATTATTAGAGATACAGTTGCCATAAAGTCATCATAAGGCAAGAGGAGGGAGTAGTGCAGCATTTCTTCCAAGACACAGTAAAGAAATTATCCTAGCCAGGAAGTAGGAGACTTGGTCTCAGCTCTATCATCAACTCTCTGTGCTCTTAAGTGAGTACCTCCTTTTCTTTGGATTTCAGTTTCTTTATTTGAAAAAGAAGGCTTGCGAGTGAAATCTTTCAAAAAGGGATACCTAATCCACTGGTGGTTTGAGGTGGTACATAGGTAAACTTTTTTATTCTAGTAATTTTACATATATTCTACCTTACATTTGGAAGACACCGGTTTTCCGCCTACAGTTGTAAGACAAACATAGCCAGGTAAAAGCATGAATCAACATAAAGAAAAGCATTTAGCAAAATAATAAGTACTATATGTAGCAAGAGTAAAGGCATTATGCAAATTTTGACTTGGATCTGGTGAAGGATGGGCTAAATGATTCCTACTGTCTCTAGAATTCTGGGTCAATTAAACAATAATAACTAACACTTTACAGCATTGATTATGTGCCAGGCATGTCCCAGTGTTCTAAGAATCATATATATTAAATCATGTAATTTTATAACCTTATAAGGTAGGCACTATTATTATCTCAATGTTACAGATTAGGTAACAGGTATAAAGGGACAAAGAACTTGTTTAATGTGACACAATTTAGAGTCTGAGCCAGGATTTGAATGTAGGGAAGAATGGACCCAGAAGCCACACTCTTTAACTGCTATAGATAGCAATGCTTCTCAACATGTGGTTCCTGGCCAACAGCATCCACACCACTTGGGAGCTTGTTAGAAACTAAAATTACCAGGTCTCTATTCCAGGCCTACTGAATCAGACATTCAGAGTAGAGTCCAATAACGTGTGTTTTAATAAGCCTTACAGGTGTTTCTGACACACACTCACATTTGAGCATGTGCTATGCTGTAATGAACCAATGGCAGCAAGTGTGGAATGATGGGAAAGTGATTTGCATGGCAAACTGAGATAGAGTGAAGGTAAATGCAGGACTGTAGAGACTTGGATATGTCTGATAGCAGGAAAAGAGCCAGATTACAGAAACTGAGAAGAGGAAGAAAGTGGAGTAGCTTGGGGTCACAAAGGACAATGAGGATGTCTATCTTTCAGTGGACTGGAAAAGACAGAGGTGGACCCAGAGAGGAAGAAGAAGCTGATGCTTTGGATTTCTTACTTGTCTGACCAAAAAAAAAAAAATGATGAATAGCTTTTAGTGGTTGTGGAGGGGAACTGATCAAGGAAAAAGGTGATTGATTCAAAGTGCCTTGAGCCACAACACTGACGTGGGTGAAATAATATTTACTTACAGTGTTTAGGTCAGAGTAGCAGCTGGAGATGATTTTCCAATGAACCAAGCCCAGTGATTATTAGGGTTTTGTGGCAGCCAGGAAAATATGCCACTCAGATCCCTTGCTTGGAGAGCACAATTGACAGATGGTCTTACTGCTGGCCGTCTGGATCCATCACTACACAGGAGCTGAAGATATGCTTCTAACAGGCAGTTCTTAGCCAATGAATGAATGTGGCAGGGATAAGGCAGGGACCATTCCCATGAGACAGGAACTCCTCTGATGGGTGATTTTGGCTTCAGAATTCCTTGATGGCTTGGCTGAAACTTTCTTAGAACTGTATTATAATCTGAGATTCTACTTGTCCCATCCTCTTCCCCTTCACAAAGGTTGGACTTGTACTGTCACCTGTAGCCCCTACTTCCTACTGTCACCTGTAGTCCCATCCTCTTCCCCTTCTTCTCCCCCTTCATAAAGGTTGGACTTGTACTGTCATCTGTAGCCCCTACTTCCTTAGGATCCCTTCCCTTTCTTGCCTCAGTGGCACCTAACTCAATAAATCTCTCTCTCTTTAAAAGATTTTATTTATTTATTTATTTATTTATTTATTTATTTATTTATGGCATGAGCGAGAGAGCCCAAGCAGGGGGACCAGCAAAGGGAGAGGGAGATGCAGACTTCCCAGTGAGCAGGGAGCCCGATGTAGGGAGCCTGACGTGGAAGCCTGACATATGGCTTGATCCCAGGACCTCAGGATCATGACCTCAGTTGAAAGCAGACACTTCACTGACTGAACCACCTAGGTATCCCTCAACAAATCTCTTGTGTGGCTAAATGGTAACTTGGATCCTGCTTTATAGAGGTCCCGAACTAAAAGGAATTCTTCCTCATCCATGATTTGCTGGATGAGTGGCAATGTGGACTCTGAAAGTATCCTGAGGTTGGATGGTTTCAGGTTAAGAGTAACATATATGCAAGGAGGTAAAGAGGAGTAGAAGTAAAGATTCTGATACCCTTAATCCTAGACCTTTATAACAGGGACCCACTTCATTCAGATTCCCTCAGTAACATAGAGACAAATGTCAGGTGTTTCCAAGTTAGTATTTGTAAAGCTCACTTTTATACTGGCTATATTCTCTATTCTTGGATTTCCACAGGAAAAGCTTTGACATAAGTCCTTGAGCCTAGTAGTCTGGAAGGAATCAATGATCTGGGGATATCATAGTGTGGGGTGAGTTACCCTCACCCTTGAATGACTGGAAGATATCTAATTCCATGTGAAAATGAGGATGGTGGTGATAGCATGATTGAGAAAGAATGATTTTTCAGAAGTTGAAGAAGGTGATGTTGGCAGTTAGACTTTCTTTTTTTAAAAGTGTACACTCTACTACTTACAGTTTTTGGGAGGGGCCTCTCCAGGGCTAAACATCCCTGCAGGAAGTAACAACTTAGGATCCCGCACCTTGGAGGGCATAATTTGTGAAACGGTTGTAACAGATTGCTTAGGGATGAGCTGTGGTGTCTCATTGAAAGAGGAACGGAGATATTATGGGAGGAAAATCCCAAATATTTACAACTCTACCTCTTCTACTTTTGCCCTGGTGGGCAGGATACTCACATCCTATTCTCTGTAAAAAAAAAAACCCTGGGTTACTGTATCACTTCTTTTAGATCGCAGAGGGGAGGAAAATCCCAAATATTTACAACTCTACCTCTTCTACTTTTGCCCTGGTGGGCAGGATACTCACATCCTATTCTCTGTAAAAAAAAAAACCCTGGGTTACTGTATCACTTCTTTTAGATCGCAGAGAATGGCAAAAACCAAGTCAGTATTGTAAATGAAATTACATGACCTGAAGGTGAAGGGTGAGTTTTCCTAGGGGATTGAGCCCCTCCTACTCATGCCTTCAGAATAGCTGAGCACCTCAGACATACTGAAATTTAATCTACTTAGAGGATGATACAGAACCCATTGCAAAAATAAGAATGGGATCTTAAGACACAACGCAGTTTAAAGAAAAAAGAAAGGAAGGTAAACTTCTCTAATACAACTTGCTATGTAGTGGGAATGTTCAACTGCAAGGGAAGCTTTAGGACGTGAATGCATTATAAACAGAGGCACTGAATGTTTGGTCAGAAACAGATGCACCTAATAGTCCAATAATAATGCCATTCACCAGAATTATTAATTATTAATTATAGTAATTATACCATTGAATAAATCAATAATCGTGATTCCTCCTTTGCAAACCATTTAATGTTTCCAACCTAAAGGATTGTTTAGATCATAAAGACAGTCTAAAGAACTGACAACCAAGACTTCTAGGTTCCTGCTGTTGCCTCTTAATAGAATTTCAGGCTTCTCTCTATTGAAACTGTGAGGACTCAACTCTTAGATACTACCTGACAATGTTGTTTAGACTTAGTAAACAATTTTTGCATGGGAGCAACCCCTATGGAGGCCACAGGCCATAAGTAAGAGGAGTAAGTTATTAGGTGGAGAGCAACACATGAAAAAAGGCAAACATTCAGGAATTTGCTAATGATAACAATAAAGATAATAGCTGATAATCAGTACCACACATTCCAGCAGGTCGTGCTAAGCTAGGTTTGGTCCTCTCGATTAATGTGATGCTATTTCTTCCTTCCAGTCAGGTGGCACTGGACACAGATGTCTGGAAAACATGTAAGGCAACTCATGGGAAAATATACCAAATAACGTGTTTGGATGGAGCCATCTTGCAAACTGATGGATTGACCCTGTTCACTAGCCAGGGCTCTCCAGCCTCAACTGTCTAGGCAAGCAGACATAATTTCCAGTCAACTCAAAGGAAGTTATAATCTTGCACCAAACATCCAGGGTACGATTGCCACATGGTGAGCTGGAGGTGGTGTCTTGCTGAGACTGGGTCAGGAGGCTGGGATGTGGTCCCATTTTTGCCACCAACTGACTTGGTGACCTTGCGCACCTCTCCTCTCTTCTTTCTATAAGGGGTGTAGAGCTGGTGCTCTTGAGGGTTCCTTTCAGCTTTAGAGCTCTCATTTTTGCTCCTTAAAAATTGATCATGTCCCCATGGAAAAAAATTAGAGGGGAAAAAAGTTTCATCTTAAAAGTTGCCAGATGAGGGCGCCTGGTTGGCTCAGTGGGTTAAAGTCTCTGCCTTTGGCTCAGGTCAAGATCTCAGCAGGGAGCCTGTTTCCTCTGCTCTCTCTCTGCCTGCCTCCCTGCCTACTTGTGATCTCTCTGTCAAATAAATAAATAAAATCTTAAAAAAAGAAACCTTTAAAAGTTGCTAGATGATTGCTTTATCTATATTTTTAAAGATTTATTTATTTATTTTAGAGAGAGAGAAAGAGAGAGTGCAGGGGGAGGGACAGAGGGAGAGAGAGAATCCTCAAGCATGCTCCTTGCTGATCATGGAGCCCAACATGGGGCTTAATCCCATGAAGATGAGATCATGACCTGAGCCAAAATCAAGAGTCAGCTGCTTAACTGACTGGGCCACTCAGGCACCCTGCCTTAACTGTTTTGATCCTGGCTGTCTAGAAACCGTGCTGAGAAGAATTCTGAAGCTAGGTCTAAGCTCATCAGGAAAAGAAGGCCAAAGACAAAGCAATGGTTGGGAAATGATAGCTTTCATGTCATGAATTTACCAACCTAGACACAGACAATACCACTTGGGCAACTGGATCATACCAGTTAAAGCCTCCATTCTAACCAGTTTATGGAACTGGAATTAAGGATGCTTTCAAATACTCTAAGAATAATCATGAGTGCTATATGCTAAGAACTATACCTTGACGAATAAATGCTTATTATTATTTAAGTATATGATTACTGGTAGTAATAACTAATAATAATACTTAATATTATTTACTATATTGAGACAAATATCATCAATTTGGAAGTGGGAAAGTCAAGTCCAGGAACAGCCATAGCTGATTTTCAACTCAATGAGTTGTATAATGAAGACCTGCACTGTTTTTAATTCAGACAGATTAATAACCCTCTGCAGCCAATGCTATGGGATATAGATCAATAAACTATTAAATGGCAAAGAAACGTTTTGCAAATTAAGTAAACAAGTTCTTTTTGTATGAAAAATGTTTAACTAATGTGGAATGATAGCAGTTGATTCTGGGCAATCTGTTGTGTATAGCTTAGAATGCCCTACAGTAATACTGTTTTCCCAGTTTAACATAGTGCAGCTGAAAGCATACTAACATTTCAGACAGAAACAAAAGAGGGAATTAGTTCAATGGCTTGCCACCCCCTTTCTCTTTTTAGTGGAACTAATAAGAACTCGGGAGTTGTATATTTCGAAACCTCAACACGTTGAGAATATTTGATTGTATCCCACCTTCCACATCAGGGAAAGAACATTCTTACTTAACAGTGCTTACCAACCACTTCTTTAACCTTCTCCAGATTAGAAGCCATCCTTAGCACAGATAATGGCTTTTTGGCAGGAGCTAGCCAATACTATTGCTAATCATCTAGCATTATGCTGCCCTGTACAACAGTTACTAATCACAAATGACTATTACATTTAAATTAATAAAATAAAATTTAAGCTCCAGTTCCCCAGCCACATCAGTCACATTTGAAGAGCTCAATAGCTATATGTGGCCAGAGGCTATTTTATTGGACATCACAGATATAGAACATTTCCAACACTGCAGAAGGTTCTATTGAATAGTACTGCTCCAGAGAGCCTAGGTATATTACATCTACAGGTGGTAGATGTTTTGAAATGGGTTGGAAAAAGTTTCCAGGAAGATTCAGGAAGGAGTTTTTTTTTTAATTCAAACTAATCTCCTTTATTTTATAGATTAAGAAACTGTGAGCCAAAGAAGATCACACAGGTAATGTGTAGTAGAGTTGAGACAAGAATCCAGGCTTCCTGATTCTGAGGCCCCTGCTCATTCCATGATCCTGTTAATATACCTAGAGTATTACCCTGGTTATTCTACCAGCTCAGGGTTAGCTGCCATCAATATCACCAGTTCTACTCCAGCAGCTGGATGTTCCCATCATCTTCCCCTGCTCCATCCACTTATATTTAGAGAGAAAACATCAGGAGAACACTAAATGGGGCTGGAGGTTGGAAAGAGTGTGCAATTATGCAAGTAAATACCTAGCTCCAGAATTAAGAGTAAACATTCCAACTGATCTATAAATATTTAACCAAAGTCATACATCTGGGCCCCAAATATGGGAGTTTGTTCTTGGCATTTACAATTAAAATGGATTAATTCCCTGACACAGTGTTAATACTAACCTTTCTCGAGTATAAACATGTCCTAGGCTATTTTGCACTGAGTGTAAATGTATAGGAACAGATTATTCACTTGATACCAACTCTTGGCAAAAACACAATGGTCTATTCTCAGAGCACATGCATGGGGACATTGCATCAGTGAGGGGTTTGCTGGGTCCTGTTTTACGTGGGTTTGGGGAAAGGCAATGGTCTTGTTTACAAGGACAATTAGGCTGTCCTCCAGAGCTTTGGCTGTTGGAACTCAACTGGATGCATCCAAGACTGGATCCCAAACCTCTCATGGGAGTTCTAGGATGACATGTTTTAAGTGGCTGCCACTCCCTCAACTACTGCCAGCCACTGTTGGGCCTACAGAGATGGCTAGGTCCCAGCCCACTACTTCTTACAGGACTTGCAGTGCTTTTTAAAGCAGGTTACCTCTGCCCAGAAGTCCTGAAACGGGAAGTGCAAGGACAAAGTAATCTGCAATAATAAGAGTAAGCCCTCTAAGCCTCAGGATCTCGTCTCTCCTTTTGTGTCCTTTCTCCACCAAGACAGTCATGGTTCTCCCCTCCTGAGAGTATCAGAGGCATCGGGACTTACTGTGTGGGTTTTGTTCATATTTAAAAATAAGGATCCAAAGAGGGAATGCTTAAATCATTTCCACCACACCCACCTCATACTCCTTAATCTATCATATTTCTATACAACTGCCTACTCTTCAACAAACCTAGCATAAAAATATACAAGTCTAACAATTTCTTTGGGTCATTTCCTTATGAAGACTCCCCTGTCATGTAAAACTTACATTAAATACATTTGCATGCTTTCCACCTGTTAATCTGTCCCTGTCAGTTTAATTTGTCTCTGTCAGTTTGATTTTCAGACCCAAACAGTGATCCTAAGAGAGTTGAGGAAAATGTTTCCTTCCCTACAAAAACCAGTCATGGCTTGGTAGTTAGGTTGCTTATTTTCATGCCTCTAGCTTTAAATATTTAAATACATCTTTGTCTTTACAAAGATGTCTTTGCCTTTCTGTCTCTTAAAAGCCTCAGTTGCTCTATTTTTATATGATTACCTAAAAAGAATTAAATAAATCATCATCAAAAACCATTGTTTACAGAGATAAAAGATACTGAAATCTACATTTTATAAACACAGATACATTTGTTAACTATTTCTTCAAGAAAAAAAAAAGAGTGGCTGCAGTCAATGTTTACTAAGTCCAGAAAGACCCTTAAGACCACCACAACCATCATAAATGATAGATTCTCATGAGTAAACAAGGTTTGAGAAAGAAGAGAAGTTCTATCACCTAACATCACGCCAAAGCACTAGACCAGGTCAGCCATAAGAAAAGAGATATGAAATCCACCTGATTAGGTTCTCAAATGAGATCCCTGCATCACACTTCTTAGAGCAGTGATTCTCAGTTGTAGCTGCACATTAGAATTGTCCAAGTTCCACCCTAGAGAGTCTAATTTAATTGATCTGGATTTGGACTCAGGTACTGGTGTTTTAAAAAAGTTTCCCAGGAGATCCCAGTGTGTACTCAGGGTTGATAAACACTGTCCTGGAGCAAAATGTTCTGTTCATCACTCTTATTCATCAGAGGCATTAAGAATAACTTATAAAAGTGGTTCTTAAACCTGACTGCACATCAGCATCCTCCTTGACCTTTTATAAAGTAAACTCTCAGGTCTTATCCCCATATTTCCAAATTAGAAATTTTAAGAGTTGGCCCCATGAGCCCATAATTTTACAAGGTCCCCAGATAATTATCATGCAGCCAGCCTAGCAATTTCTTGTTGAAGGAAGTACCTTTGAGGACTTCTCAGCTCTCAACCCTAGATGCTCAGATGACCAAATCTCACTTCAAAGAAATCTAGTTTAATCGGTCCCAGGTGGACCCCAAGGTACCAGTATTTTTTTAAAGTTCCCAGTAATTTGTGTACAATCAGGTTAAGAAATTGCAGAGCAAGAGTGGCAAAAAAAGTAGTCCATCTGCTGGCCCTCTGTATTTTCCTGTCCATGGCAGACATCACTGATCTATTTTGATATTCTTTCTGGCCCACATGTGGCTTCATAATTCTTCTTGCTACATTTTTTGTAAAGTGGGCATAGAATCAGTTTGCCATCTTTAGTTTAGATTTTGCGTGGCAGAAATCTAATAACCTCTGAAGATCCCTTCCTGGCTTTTGTTTCCAAGTATAGTACTTAGGTGTCCAGATTGTTGCTTTTAAACAGGAGAAGGTGGAAACCAGAGGTGACTGCAGTAGAGAGATCCATCATCTAGCTACCCTACTATCCAGTGAAGCTCTTTCAACTCCATCTTCTACAGTAAGTAGAGAACCTTATGCAGAGTAATTTATCTCTTCATATTGGGTTAATGAAGGGTTTCTGTATGCCCTTCTAATATCAAGTATACAGGAAAGACCAAGTGTAAAGGGAATTCACTCAGTATTTCCCTTGAACCTCTGATGAGATTTCTTGTTTGTACATCCCAATCCACTTTCTATAAACACTCCACATATTGGTGGTTTGTCTTATCACAGGACTCATACCCAGCATGTCGAACCTTTGTCCCAGATTACTGTATGTGGGAGAGCACTTGAACTTCAGAATTAAACTCTTCTCTTGCTGTGCTGCTTCCTGCTTTGGAGAAGAAGAAGGGCCAAGTGGGCCAGGAGTTTTGGCAGTTTCTCCTGTAGCTGATAATTAATGTGGTATGTGGGGAGGGCAGAAAGAACATATTTATTTCTTCTAAAGAAGGGCCTCTTTCCCTGGGGCTGGTTGTTTCAACAAATGCAAAACAAAGAACTGCAGGAGTACACAGGGCTTTCTCCCTTGGCAACCTGCAATAAAGCACCTCTTTAAAGGCTAATTCTGATTAGGACTAAAAAAGTAAGTCACACTGAACATGCCAAGGATCCAGAAGTCTGCCAATGAGGAGAGCTTGGTGGGAGGCAAGCAGCCTGGAATTAAGGGAAAGAGGAGGCACTGTGGAATCAGAGTATGTTGAACGTCTCTACCACTTATTAGCTGTGTGATTCTGGACAAATTACGAAACCTCTCTTAGCCTCAGTTATCCTACCTACAAAAGGATTATAATAATACCTTCCTCTTAAATTAGTGGAAAAGATTAAATTAGAAAGTAATAGCTTTCTATAAAGCCTCTTAGAATAGATCAGTGTCTCACTAACACTAACACTCAATGAAGGGTAGCTAATATTATTATTTGATCAGGTCACTACACTGCTTCAAAATCAATATTAGCCTATCTCAGGGGATTATTCCTAGATGATAAGCACCAGCATGACCTGAGAGGGCTTGTTAAAATGCAGATTCCTAGGCAACATTCTAGATCTAAATGCTCAGCTTCAAGTTTAAGTAGGGTATTATGCTCAGCGAAATCAGTCAGTCAGAGGAAGACAAATACAAATATGATTTCACTCATATGTAGAATTTAAGAAAAACAGATAAACATAGGGGAAGGGAAGGAAAAATAAATTAAGATACAAACAGAAAGGGAGGCAAACCATAAGAGACTCCTAAGACTCTGGGAAACACACTGAAGGTTGCTGGAGGGGAGGCAGTTGGGGGATGGAGTAACTGAGTGATGGGCATTAAGAAGGGCACTTGATGTAATGAGCACTGGGTGTTATATGCAACTGATGAGTCACTAAATTCTACCCTGAAAATAACAATACACTGTATGTTAACTAAATTGAATTTAAAAGAAAGAAAGAAAGAAAGAAAGAAAGAAAGAAAGAAAGAAAGAAAGAAGAAAGGGCTAATCATATAATCATATCTGGCTTGTCTCACAAAAAATACAATTAATTCATATGGGTGTACAAATACTTGAGGCAAACAACATTACACACTTTCTAGGTAGTGTTAAGTAACATCATTTAGATGACAGGAAAGGAAATGGAGAGAAATTCAGGATTCCAGGCTCACAGGGAATCCTGAAAACACAGGAAACTTTCTCTGCCTTCATTGCTTTTCTCTGTATCTGTAAGTAGTATAAAAATTAACCAAGGTACAATTTGACCAAATTCTATAAAGATGCCAAAATCATTTTTAACTAGCATTTTTTTGGATATACTATAAGCCACAGCAGCAGTCAATAAGATAGACAAGGTTCTTGCCTTTGCAAGCTTACATTCTACTTGGAAGAGACCGATAGTAAATAATTTTAAAAGGTGAGACTAAAGAATCATTTATTCTTTAGTTCATTCACCCACTCACTCTCTTTTTCGATAAACATGATGTTTATATCTAGAGGAAGACAAAAACTCCAAGTAATTACAAGTCCATAAGTGCTAGAAAGAAATGCATGGGACTACACAGAAATGTGTGGTGCTAAGGGACTATGTGTCTAAGGGAAGACACTAACAAGGCAGGTCTAATACAGGGGTGATTTTTATAGAAAATGGTATTTGAATTGTCAACTAGAGGACGAGTAAGCCAGGTGAAGAGAATGGGGCTAGGAGTGAAAGAAGACACAATTGATGATAAGCATTTCAGAAAGAAGCAGCATGTTGAAGACCCACAAGATGAAGAGAACATGGTACATTTGAGGATACTGGAATGACTGCTGAGGATTGGGCTGTAGGCTAAATTGTCTGTTTCCCCGCCAAATTTATATGTTGAAACCTATTCCCCCAATGTGCTGGTATTTGGAGGTGAGGCCTTTGGGAAGTGATTAACTTATGAGGGTGGAGTCTTCATGAATGGGATTAGTGCCCTTATAAAAGAAGCCCCAGAGAGTAACCTCACCCCTTCTACCATGTGGAGACACAGTAAGAAGATGGCCATCTATGAACCAGGGAGAAGGCCGTCATCAGACATCAGGTCTGTGAGCACTGTAATCATAGACTTTCCAAACTTCTGAGTGATAAAAAAAAAACTTCCATAACCGTGAGTGATAAATTTCTGTTGCTTGTAAGTGACCCAGTCTATGGTATTTTGGTTATAGCATCCCCAGCAAACTAAAACAGATGGAGAGGTGGGGAGAATGACACTAGAATATGGAGAGAAAGACAGAGCTGCCAGGTCAGAATGGCTCGCAGTGCTATGATGAAGAGTTTGGACTTTATTCGGAGCTCAGTGGGAAACCATTAAAAGGGCTTCTGATGGGGGAAGTAATAAAACACATGCCCCAAGTAATAGAGAACAAAATGACATAAATAATAAGGAGCCAAAAGGCATGACCCAGAAATAACTATATGTATGATAGAGGCAATGGAGAGCCACTATAGTTGGGAGAGGGCATTGTCGAAAGCAGACATGACCTGGATCTGGTAATTGAGATAGACTTGCCTTACGGGGTGGTTCATTTTGGGTGAAGGAAAACATCTGAATGGAGTGGAAACCTTAAAGTGAACATGGCCATGTGGGAAGATGAAGCATGAGAGAATCCCCCTTTTTTTTCTTGGTGGAATATCTGTTTTGTTGCTGGCATTTTGATGTTGGAAGACTATAATGATAGAATTCTGGAAAATTATTTTGTGAGATGGGTGAATGAATGAAAATGGAAATGCCAGAGTCACAAATCAAAGGCAATCAGAGGACAATGGTGAGAGGAAGAATAGAGTTATTAATGGCTTAAACTTTCTGTTTCACAAATGAGCAAAAAACTAGGTGTTCCTCAGTTCAGCAACAGGAAGATGTTGAGAATGCCCTTCCCACAAAGTATAGGCTTTGAAATGGGAGAAGATCATGAAAATAGCTTGAAAGCTCCTTGAAGAAAGACCGTATCTATGCTGTTCACCAATGTTGCCTTAGCATTTAGCATACTGCCTGACAAATGGTAGAAACTGAGTAAATATGGTACTTCTAAGACCAGAGCCAGATATTAAGTGTGTGGTTCTTGTGTCTAGGGGCCCTCAAAGTATGAAAGGCCTAGGTTTCCCATAAGCATACTTGTGGGGGTAGTTAAAAGGTAGACTTTTCTTTTTTTTTTTTCTTTTTTTTTTAAAGATTTTATTTATTTATTTGACACAGAGAGAGATCACAAGTAGGCAGAGAGGCAGGCAGAGAGAGAGGAGGAAGCAGGCTCCCTGCCGAGCAGAGAGCCCGATGCGGGCCTCGATCCCAGGACCCTGAGATCATGACCTGAGCCGAAGGCAGAGGCCTTAACGCACTGAGCCATCCAGGTGGATCCAGTCTCATCTGGTAGACTTTTCTATCTGTCACCAACTTGGCTCAACCTCTACATTAGTTTACCATTTCTGCTGTAACAGTTGACCACGGATCTAGTAGCTTAAGAACACAAATTTATCACCTTCCTCTTCTGTAAGTCACAAGTCTGAAATGGGTCTCACCAGGCTAAAATAAAAATATAGGTCAAATGGCATTCCTTTCTGAAGGCTCCAGGAAAAAAATCCATTTACTTGCCTTTCTAGTTTCTAAAGATTGCCCACATTTCTTGGTTGATAGCACCTTCCTCCATCTTCAAAACCAACAACATTTGCCAAGTCTTTCTCACCTCACATGACTCTGATACTCTTTCTGCAGCCTTCCTCTTCTACTTGTAAGGACCTGTGTGATTACACAGAGACAACCTGGAAAATTCAGAATACTCTTTCCATCTCAAGGTCAACTGATTAGCAACATTACTTATATCTGCAACCTTAATTCCTCCCTGGCATATAACGCAGTATGTTCACAGGTTCTGTGAGTTAGAATGTGGACATCTTTGGGTTGGGGAGGCAGTATTCTGTCTACTGCAAGCTTCTGTCCCATAAAATGGGTAAATACACTCTACTGGACAATGTTCCCTTCTTGCAAGCCCACAGCATGCAAATCACTTAACACAGTACACTGACTGCACAGTAGAATCTCCCTTGTATAACACTACCAGAATAGGTAATTGCTTGGTTAAAGTGAAGAATCATATAAAAGAATACATACACTCCTTAAGATTTTATTTCAACTTATCATCTCTGGAGGGTCAAGGACAACCATCATTTCCTCTTGGTTCTACCACTGTAAAGGTCACTCACTTACCTTCTGCCTTCAGAAATCACTGCAAGTAATCTGTCTTCCAGTCTTCCACAGAAGTATGGAGAAAGATCAGAATTCAGTTTCCTTGCTATGGCTAAGCCACATTAGCCCTTAGAATCAAGAGATTAGGCGGAGCAGCCCTGAATGGTAAAGCCAGACAGCCATATCAAACAGTTGCTGGAAGTTATGTCACAGAAAAAAAATCAGGAAAGGAAACTATGCCAAGGGAAATGGAGGGGCTTATGGAGACTGGGGTCATGGAGACCTCTGTTTAGAATATTCACATGAGGCAAACATGCTGTCAGTACATGCTGACCAGAAACCCAGGGGAGAATTTAAGATCAGTTGGTACCATCATGCCTTAGGATGCTAGAAGCCAGATTTAGGAGTGCTAGTGTATTGAAAGACAGAAACACAGGGTTGCCATGGAGACCCACACCTGAAAAAAATCTCAGGGGCTCTATCAGAGATACTAGCTCAAATTTCTTCAGGCTAGGTTTGAGAAGCTTAGACTAAAATTCTACCCAGCCCAGACTGGGCAGGAATGGGCAGATTAATGATTTGAATGCCACTAAAAGAAGAAAGGCAGTCAGGGAAGGGCTAAGAGAAAACTAGACTGGACCTATTAACATCTAAATACAGCTCAGAGTCAGTAATTAGCATGTTGACAGAGCGCAGGTGATTATAATATTTCCATTTTTCAAAGAACCACAGTACAGTGAGGTTTGAGATCAAGTTGGTCCAACTATGATGTGATGCTTGGATTCTTGTTTTAAATATTTTTTAATTAAAAATATAGAGGTTCATTTATCTGTTTCAGGGACAGGAGAACTTGTGTTTGTGTGTTTCAGTGGGGGTGGGGGCTGGGAGCTAGATTTTTATCTATCCTGCAACTCCAGGTAGGTTCAAATGGAAGAGTAGATGACTGTGAAGGAGGCCTATGGGTCAAATCCCAGGGACAAAAGGGAAAACAAAAAAGAATCAGTCCAGAAGAATTCATTCCCCAGAAGAAAGGAGTCATGGACCTTTAACTAACTGATAGGGCACATGTTATGGAATCGTGGAATTCATTGTGGCAAAAAGCTGAGAGGATTGGAAGCTATGACAGTTGAGCTTGCATTCCAGCAGTATCCACATTTTCTGTATGACCTTGGGCAAATCATTTCAGCGTTCTGGGTCTCAGATTTCTTATGTGTAAAATAAGAATAGTCATGTCTTCCCTGCCTACCTGTGGAAGATTCCATTATTGACCCCAATTCATTGCCTTTCCTCTATCTGTGCCCACTTGACTCATTTCTTCTGTAAAATATGTGGAGTATACCTCCTATTCATCAACTCTGGCTTTCATCATGTAATTGGCATTAGCAAATTGGATAATGTGGAAGTAACAATGAGCCAGTTATGAGCCCAAGCCTTAAGAGGCATTATTGTTTCTTCTCACTCTTGCACCTCTGCCTTAACCATGAAAATAGCAGACTCAGCATATTGCATGGTTCTAGGAGGAGGATGAGGAACATGGAAATCATAGACACTACCAGCCTAGACCACATAACCCCCAGCTTGTCCCAGACTCATGACTGAGCCCAATTTAGACTGGCCAATGCCCAGCAAACCTACAGACTGGTGAGAAATTATAAATGTTGTTTGAAGCCACTGAGTTTTGGGGTGGTTTGTGACAAAGTGACAGCTAATTGATTTGCAAACTTCTGGAGGTAATCTGAGGCTCACCTGTAATGATATATGAGAGCACTTTTCCAAAATTTCCAAGGTTTATACAAATGTAATGGACTGTTCTAAGAGCTGCTAAGTAGCTTGAAGGGCTGGAATGGTAGGACCAAGTGGAGTTTGGTCATGTTCTGTTACTGCAAGTTTTAATGGAAAAGGTCCCCTTTGCCACAAGAAAACTAGGGGAAGCAAGTCCCAAGGTTCCACTCCAGTGACCTCATCCTGAAACCACCGTTGCCCATGAATTCCCATTCAGGCACTTGAGGAAGGACAACAAAGCCTAGAGTAAAATGAGATAGAAAAAAGGATGGCTTAATGAGAAGTCTCCCAAGCTTCTTCAGACAGCAGAACAGACTGCCAATAGCTCTTTACTCTGCGTCCTCAAATACTTACACTGTTCATTGGATCTGCCATAAAATTCATCGGTGTTGGTGGAGTCTTGTGGGCTGTGGCCGGCAGACTTGCTGGGCAATAATTCTGTCAGCTCTCTCTTCCAAGCAACTGTCCCTGAGAGTTCCAAAAGCTAAACACAGGAAAACCACACCAGCCACAGGCTTCATTAACCAATAAACCCTTGATGAAAAGCAGGATCTCACGCAGTTGTTTCTGGTATAAAACTCCCCCAAGGGAGGGGGAGAGTTGTACTTAAAAGTCCCATTGGGCTGACTAAGATGCTCCTATCCTTCTCAATTTATTTCAGAGTTTAGGTCAGGCCATTATTTCTACCAATAAAATAAATATCAGAAGGGATAGTTAGAAGGCCCTGGCAAGAAAAGCATAAGTAAATATAAGAGCACAGGCAGGGGTATTTGGAGCAGTAATATTAACTGGACTCAGTGGAATAGAGAGTAAATTATTTACACTCCTATGGATTCAAGGCAGACTTGGCCATTTAAGGGAGGGAGGACTGGACCATCTGCTGCTCCAGCTACAAGTGACCAGCTTCCATGTCCCATGCCAAGGCTTGAACCACAGCCAAAGATATGAATCACAACCAATCAGAGCCCCAGCAAGTTCCATCTTGGGGGTCAATAAAGGGGAAAGAAACCTCTGCACTCTCCCTATTGGCAGCTGGGATTGCTAGTTCTTCCTTTATGCAACTGTCCAAAGGGAGTTCTCTCCTTTATATAGAGGGAGAAGAAGGTGAACTACTTTATTAAACCACTTTATTCCTACCATGTTTCCCTTGTGAAACCCATCCCTCACCCACCCACCCTGAGTAAGGGTGAGTCTATAGTGGATGGATTCCCTTGTTATCCAGGGACACCCAAGAACACCTAATTAACCAATTTAGTCTTTCGTTAACCACAATGCCTAAACAGATACCTTTTGATCACACATTTCTACCAGCCTACCAAGCCCGAAGCTTGCAACCCTTCTTTGTCCTTTACTCCCACAACTAGTAGGTCCTTCAAATTTGTCTTTTCTTCGGGTACATCTTTTGGTTTGCCCTGCTCCTCTCTCCTTCCATTGTTTTGCCCTATAATAAGGTTTGTTTTCCCATTCTTTGATTACTCTAACAGCCTATAAGCTCCCTGGTTTCTAGGTTTTCTCTTTTCTTCCTGTTCCACTCAGGTCACCTTCCTAACCCACCATTTTGAAAAATCAGTCCATTCCCCTTCTTTTCAAGAACGAGAATGACTCCTAGTTTCTTATGGCATCAAAGCCTCCATGTGGCAGTCCCATCACTTAAACTTTACTCTCTGTGTCAACCACCAACTTCAGGCCTATGCTTGGAAAACTAGCTCCCACCTTTGAGTCTTTGCTCAAACAATTTCCTTTGCCCAGAATATTCCTTGAGACCTTCTCAATGGTCCTACTGCTCCATGTATGCAGAGCCAGCCTCAAGTTTCTATTTCCCATGAAAATTCTCTTAATAATACTACTGAGATAAGTGGAAATCTAACTACAAAGAAATAAACCAAACAACAAAAGCAAGATGAGCAGGAGGATTCCAAGTCTTCTTGCTATTGGGTTATTGGTGGCTTTTTCAGCAATGCCTTTTTTACCCACCCCTCCTTTTCTATTTCAATAAGAACATTTAATTTCAAGATTGCACTCTCTACCTTATCTGTTGATGGTTCTCTACTTTGGCTGTGTACTAGAATCACCTGTGGAGCTTTGAAAACACTGGATACCCAGGATGTACCCCAGACCGTTAGATCAAAATCTCTGGGAGTGTTGTGTCCCAGGTATCAGTATTTTAAAAATTGCTCTAGAGGAGACCAAGATTGAGAACCACCAATCCAGAGGACCACTATAATCTCCTGTCAGGTTTTCTCCACCTCTTACTTCTCTCAACAGTCCCACATTTCACTGCTGTTTAAATTCTCAGCTTCTAGGTTTTCATTTCCTTACTCAAAATCTTTTAATGGCATATGCATATTTTAAAAAGGTTTCATTTAGAATCTACACTAGAGAAGAATACAAAATGTTCAAATATCGTATTTACATGTATACTAGTTTTCTACTGCTGCATAAGAAATTTCCATAAGTTTAGCAATTTAAACTTAGCCTAAAACAACACAAATTCATTAAGTCGGAGTTTTGATGAGTCAGGAGTCTAAGCTTGGTTTAATTGGGCCCACTGCTAAGGATCTCTCACTGTTTTAAAATGTAGGTTTTACTGCCAATCAGGTATGGTGAAGTCAACACATCAGAGAATGATGGCCATTGAAAAGGTAGTTTGTAACTGCAGGTCCCAAGAGGAGGGCACAGCATGCCCCACAGGGCCACAGAAGGAAGCACTAGGGTTGGTCAGGAGGTAGAAGGAGTAAGGGGGAAACAGGGGCAAGAGCCTTTACTACAGTTTCTATGGAAAAGGCAAGGCAATGTAAGCAGGTTTAGGATTAGGCTAATTTGAATAATTTCAGAGGGTTCTAGAGTACAGGAGCTATCACTGGTTGTCTGGTACCTGGCTCTGAGATGGTTAGGGCAGAGGAATATTGTCTCCTAGAGTGTAAGAGCCAGATAGAGGAGGTGGTTCGGATATGGGGTCTGGGTTGGCTGGTTTGCATATGAAAGGTACCCTCCTGCAGAAAGTCATTTGCTATCTCTAAAAATGGGCTAAACCTGAGGACAATCTCTCCCCAGATAGGAGGCCCCAGATGCCAGAGCATTGAGAATGTGGAAAATAAGAAAATATAGTTAGTACATTCACCAAGTTGAAAGCACAGTTTCAGCCAGGGCTGTGGTCCCAAGTTCACAGCTTATTGGCAAAACTGAGTTCCTTGTGGTTTTAGGACTGAGGTTGCTGATATCTTGCTGCCTGACTGTTGGGTGTCCTCTTCAGCTCCTAGAGGCTGTTCTCAGGTCCTAGCCCAATGGTTTTATCATACCATGAAGATTCTTCTTTAAAGCCAGGTGAAAATTCTTACATAATGCAATGTAATTACAGGCATGACTTATCTCATCACCTTTTCCATAATAACATAACTTAATCAAGGGAGTGAGATCACATCATACTCACATGTCTGCCCACTCTCAAGGGGAAGGGATTATACAGGGCATACAGGCAAGAAGTAGGAATCTTAGAACTGTGTCTTTCAAGGCATGGAATTATTTATGCATATATACTTGCATGTGAGAAAAGTCTGGAAGATGTTCATGTGAATCATCTCTGTCGAGGGGCTTTCTGGTGGTATTCTTTTTTAGATAAATTTTTATTCTGTAAAGCACATATATTATTTAGGAGTCAAGGAAGGAAAAGAGGAAGGAAGGGAAAAGGGAAGAAGGCAGAAAGGAAGAGCCTTCAGTTGCTTACTGAACTAAGATAAAGCGATCCTGTCCAAACAGGTTCTCCATAACATAATTCAAGTCTGTTCAGGGAGTCATCCTATAATACTCCCTTCAAATGATCCCATATTCAAGCCAAACTAAGTACCCTGGCCTACAGTTTAGCCTATGTTTGTTTACCTCATATTACTCTGCTGCTTTATTTCTGTCAGAATCCTATCCATCCCTCAAGGCCCACTGTTATCTCCTCTGCATACTAATTCTTGATTCCACCAGTCATGGATGCTTCCTCTTGCTTTTAAAATCCCTGACCAATAGAGGATAGGAGTTAAGCTCTGAAATTCTAAGGTTATATTGCCTAGGTTCTACTCTTGGCTCTTGCTACTTTCTTGCTAAGCGATCAAGGGTAAATTGCTTAACTTTTAATGTTGGACCACTGCTCAGAAAAGATAGAGCAATTGGGAGGGGAGGCTTTCATTCATAATCCAAGGGGAACTAACAGAGTGGGAACACTGGAATTGAAACATCTAAGTCAGAAATCCAAAGGAAACCATTATGCTTTTAAAAGAAAATCAGCTGTGTAGGACTGAGACTGGGATGGGGGTGCAAATGAGTGGAGCTTTGAAGTTCAAGCCCAAAGCATAACCTTTGCCTTGGAAAATTCCTCAGCTAAAGTCACAGACACTAAACAAGAAGCAAATGCTCCAGTAAAACAGGCAATGTCATCAATGATGCCTCCCAGGACATTTCTCCAAAACAGAGAATTCTTCCTATTTGCAGTGATGTATGAGTGTGCTAATTCCAAGTGGGGAAATTTCATTTGTGATTTTTTTTTTTGGAGATTGAATTCATCCAAGAGAAACAACTGTCCCAACAATTTTCTCCTCCATTTATGCCAGGCAGATTATGAGAGGCAAAGCAAAGAACAGTATTTTCCAGACCTGTGCTTAAAAGAAATCGAGCACCACATCATCTGTTTAGCTCTCTGAACTGGCACAGCGAGGCACACTAAGATTGCCAAGCTCTGCCAGGCTCCCTGGGAAGTGAAGCCTATACTTCGACTCTACCAAATTATATATGAAATTGGCATTCATCTGGAATACCAGGTTAATTCACTGTGGGCCTAGATTCTGATTCATAAATCCTTATTTTCTGTGCCTATATAATTGAGAGATACATCAGTGAAAGGTACCACTTTATGTTACAAAGAAATAGCTGTATTATTATGATTTACCAGTTGTTTGATGCCTACCACGTGCCAGATACTTTGCATCTATGATCTCAGGGAATCCTCATATTCCCTTGTGAAGGTTGAGAAGCCATTTGGGTGCAGCAAAATGGGAGCCTGAACAATATCATCCTCTGATCTCTTTTTCCTCTGGTCTCCTGGAGTAACCCTGGATCTAGGCACTTGCTTCAGAATACCCCAAAGCACTTCTTCCAGTCCCTTTGTCAAGTGCTCTTCCGAAGCTCGAGGCTCGAAGGCCACTCTGCTATTTAGAAATGTCTGTTACTGGGGTGGTAGATGGCATGGGGATGTGAATCACTGGAATCAGAAAACTGAGGCTTGCAGCTTCTAACAGGCTATGGACCCTCAACTAAATTCTTTTCCCCTTCTGGGGCTCTATTTCCTCATCTATACCATGAGAGGGTTGGACGAGACATGGTTTGAAATTTTTCAAAAGCTATGGAATGTTTGTTACCCAAAATCTTATAGCAATTCAAAGCAGTGTGACTGGTTGAAAGGCATGCAGGCAAAAAGGGCAGAGAAGCAGGCTTGAAAGTACTCTGCTGAATGTTAGGGCTTGAGGGTCCATGGTGTGAAGACACAGTTGTATTAGGTGAAAGCTAAAGGTCTGACAGTCTTCACAAACTGGACAGTCTAATTTTAGATTTTGCAGTGAATGTTTCCCTTCCCCAAGCTGAAAATAGAATATCATCCAAGATGAGGACCATGGCATGACTGTCTTATATCTCTACTCTGGTACCTAGCTAAATGCTGTAACACTTAACAGGTGTTCAATAAATACTTGCTATGTACCTATTGGTTCAAAGAGAATGTTTGCCTTTGGTTGTCTGTATCTAAAGACAAACATCCTCTTGGCCATAGGGTAGTCCTCTGAAATTTTGAGAGGGAAGCCAGTCTCAAAGACTACCATTCCATTCTTTTCATTACTTATAGCTTACTATTACAGTATCTAACATCCTTGATTACAGCGCATGGTGGGACACAGTGTTTTATAGCTGGGACTCTTAAAAAGCCTTTAAAATCTACCATGACAATGGCATACAAAGTGACAAGAATGTATTAGGCATGGGCTCCCAAGAAAAAAAGAGGGCCTGGGAGGAAGGTAGAGCCTCTTTAATGGAGGGTCCTGTGGTAGGAAGATTGTTAGATACTAATTTGCTGCTTGAAAAGATGTTCCAGTAATACAAGACAACATCTTGAAGGGCCACACTTGAGAAATGTGAGCAAGATGAAGAAGCCCCATATACAGAGGCAGAAAGAATTGTAACACCTTCAGTAGATTTAGTGTTCTATTTATTGACTTGTTAACACTACACTATAACTCTGTCTGGCTAGTAGAGGATAGAAAACTCTTGTGCTTTAGGTTTAATCCACTGAAAAGAAAGGTACAGAGACCTAAAGCTGAATTGTCCTTTTGTATTATTGGGTGAAACTCTCAACAAGTTTTTTTTCTTAAAGACCACAGCACACACATACACATGTACACACACACACACACACACACACACGCATGCACACATGCACACAAGTCTTTGATTTGCCTCATTTGGGACAATTCACTATTTGGCTCCAAATACTTCGCAGATCTAGAGCCAATCAGTTCAAAGAATTTTAGGTTTTCCAAATTAATAATAAAGAGGGGTCAGAACAACAGGCACTCAGCTAACAAGTGTGCAATTTACAGGGTTAAAAGCCATTGACAGTTCAAGTTTTCATCCCAATCTTTTGACAGTCCTGGCCAATGAGGGGTTAGTTAAAATAAATGGAACAAAGTTCTAGTTTTCAGAGCTCATAGCATGCTTCCATGCCTAACGAAGTTTTACTTCTCACCTTCACCTGGAAAACAACTTAACCTCTTGGAATCCATTTTTTATTGGGTGCAAACTCCCATCCGATCCCATGAGTTATCGTCCCTTCAAGTCTACTTTCCACCCTCATCCTTCATTTTATCCAAACAGCAAGGTCTTATTAAAAACAAAACTGTACCTGACAAACAGGCATTTTTGTCAAGTAAAAAACCATGTGTTCTTTTCCCCAGTGGCCCAGAGAGTATATTCTGGGTCCATTGGATGCCAAATCAGATATCAAATTGGACAGGACACAGAAGGTCAGTGCCTGTGTTTACTGAATCTACTCCATTGTGACCTTCCTGTACAGGTTCACAATAGGAGAGCCCAGGGGAAAAGAGTGTTCCCCTGAGGTCACAGTCTCAGGTGCAAATCGCCCTGGAAGTCCCATTCCAACATCCTCCACCAAACCATTTCTCTAGGTTGTTAGTTTGCTATATGAAACCCCTATCAATATTCTACCTCAAAATTCACTATTATTTCATGTAAAGAATAATAGCGGTGGTAATACTAATAATAGAAAAGCAGTGTGATTACAGGAGAAGAGAGTTTATATGGGGGGGAATAAAATATGTCATATTGTAGTGTCTGAGCACAAGGTTGTTAATAAAGTCCAAGTCATTAGCAACTGGAAAGTGCCCAGACCTGACTTCCTGAAGATTTTCTGATCTAAGTAGCTCAAGATAGCTCAAAGAGCTAGTATCTGTAGGATCACTCAGTGAGCTGGTCATATACTTGGTTTGTATGGCACCTTCAAAGAACTGCCATTTTCCAGCAAGGCTTTCTTTCCTGAGAAAAAACAGATCAATTGGATGCCCACCTACCATCTTTTCAAAAGAATGGCATCCATTTTGGCATTATGAGAGCAATAATACCCCCAGAAAAACTGAAAGGCTGTTCAATAGGATTAATGACTTGTAATGACCAAGCTATTTGAGATTTATGAATAGTTATATGGCCAACCAAAAGAAAGTATGGGTAGAAGTTGTATGGTTCATACAAAAGATCATATCTATCATGTATCAAATTTTTCTCCACCAGAAAGAGGACACTACAGTTCCATGGCATGAAATATGGATGCCCCTGTGGAAGCTGGTTTCAGCTGCAGGTGTTAGTGACTTTATTAGGAAAGAAAGAAGCTGAGCTGTTTCAGGACTAGGGCAAAAACAGACTAAATGATCCTGGTTTCTCGGCCAGGATAAACATAGGCATAAGTCAAACAAAATGTTAAACTCTGCCTCTAAATTGGTGTCACTGACTGGGGAAATGGAGCAACTCTGGCAGTTTGTTTGAGATAAGCTCAAAAGTAGATGAAGGTATGGGGGCTGGAAGTCAAACAACCCCAAAACAAATAAATCAGATTTTTAATTTTTAAGTATCAAAAACACTTAGGTGTCATCTCATTCAAATTATTTTTAAGCCAGGAGTCATGATTTTATTCAAACTGGATCAGGACCTCTCTTGCTCTGATAAGGCTCTGAACTTGAAAAGTGATGGTTAGTTGTTCCCTATTTTGGTTCTCTCATTCTTCACGAAGTGGTACAGCTCTGACATTGTAGCTGGGCACAAGGGCACCCAGAATAAAGACTACAATTCTTGATCTCACTTCCAGATGAGTATGACCTTGGGACTAAGTTTTGGCTAATGAGATGTAAGGGAAAATGACATCATGTGATTTCTAAGTGTCTTTAAATGGGTGGAGGTGCATACCCTTTTTCAACCTAGTCTCCCATCCTGCTGATTAGAATTCAGACTATAATGGTTGGGGCTAGAGCAGTCATTTTGGATCATAAAATGGAAACCATATATTGAGGATGGTGGAGCAACAAAACAGGATCCTGGGCCCCTGGTGACCATGGAAATGCCATACAAGCCCTCAAGTACCTATATAGACTTTTTTTTATCATCTCAGACATTAAGTGTTTCATCTCTAGAAGTTCTATTTCGGTCTTATGAATGTCTTCCATGTTTTTACTTAGCATGCTCATTCTTTCCTCTAGACTCTTGAACAAATGGAGAAGAGTTAAAATAACTATTTAAAAGTATTTGTCTACTAATCCTATCATCTGTGTTATTTCTGGGTCAGTTTTGATTGATTTGTCTTCTTATTATGGGTTGTACGTTCCTTTTACTTTTGAATACCTAGTAGTTTTCAATTGGCTATCATGTGAGTTTTGTCTTCTTGGATGTTGGATACTTTATATTTCTATAAATATCTTGAGCTTTGTTCTGGAACACAGTTAAGTTGCTTAGAAACAGTTTGATCCTCTCAGGGTTTGTTTTTATTTATTTTATTTTTTTAAAGATTTTATTTATTTATTTGACAGAGAGAAAGAGAGCGAGAGAGGGAACACAAGCAGGGGGAGTTGGAGAGGGAGAAGCAGGCTCCCCGCTGAGCAGGGAGCCTGATGTGGGGCTTGATCCCAGGACCCTACCCTGGTATCATGACCTGAGCTGAAGGCAGACGCTCAATGACTGAGGCGCCCTTCAGGGTTTGTTTTTAAACTTCATTAGGCAGGTCTAGAGAAGCCTTGAGTCTAGGGCCAATTTGGTACCATAGCTGAGGCAAGACCCTTTTGGGTTCTCTGATGTTCTATAAATTATGAGATTTTCTGTTCTGGCTGGTGGGGACAGGCACTATTCCTGGTTCAATGAGATCTCTGAGGATTATTCTTTCTGTTCTTTTTGGGTCGTTCTTTTCCCAGCCTTCTATGTGTGTGTTGATCAGTATGTAGCCACAGATTCAAGGTGGAACTTTTCAGATCTCCAGAGTTCTCTTTCTACACAGCTCCCTTTCTACTAGCTGCCTTAGTTTTCCTGACTCCCAGCTAGGTCTCCTCATCCATGTGGCCCTGCCTGGGTTCCCTCACCCTGCATCACTGCCTGGAAACTCTCTCTAGGTGGTAAGCTGGGGCAAGCATAGGGCTCACCTGGTTTGTTTCCTGTCTCTCAGAGATCACTTTTCTTTGTTGCCTGGTGTCCAATGTCTGAAGACTATTGTTTTCATTTTGTCTGGTTTTCCACTTGTTTCAGGCAGGAGGGTAAATCCGGTCCCTGTTACTCCATCTTGGCCAGAACTGGGGACTTTTACATCAGAGACAAATAAATGGCTATATTGTTTAACCCACTGTTATTTTGGGTTTTCTGTCATTTGCAGCCAAGTCTAATCCTAACAAATACATGGCTGATCCTTGATTTATTTAGAGCAGTTTCTGACTTTAATATAGAGAAGCTAAAATTTTTAGAATAACCAGAGACTTGAATAATGCCTAAGTAAGGTCAAATACCTGGATGAAAACAGAAAGCTCTGTCATTTCCCATGAGAAGAGTGGTGCTTAAGCAGCCAAATCAATTCCAGCTGGTGCCAGTACTTTTTTTTTGCTTACTGTGATTAATTTCCTATTCATGGAGATAGTACAAGTGGAGAGGAATGTATTCAACAAACATTTCCTGAACATCTACTGCAGCCTAGGCACTAGGCTAAGTTCTATGGATATATGTACAGACTGGGGCGTAAGCCTCCCCCAGCAGTTCACAATTTAGATAAGGAATCCCTTATTTAGATAAGATCCCTTGTCATGTGAATAGCTCATGAATTTGACTAAGAGGCTTAGTGCCAGTTTTTTTTTTTTTAATAAATCTCATCTTCTGTTTTTTTTTTCTTTTAATTAGGGAAAATGCCTTCTCAACCCATGGTTCTGCAATGAACCATGTAATTTATACTTTCGGTAATAAAATAATTTGTACTTTCTGCATAGTTACTTCTGCAAGTTTCTCCTGGTACGGGATATTCACACAGAGTCCAAGCTTTAATACTTTACCATGGCAGTGGAGAAACAGGCTGGACACCAACCTAACCAAATGATCTAGCTTAACATTGCCAACAGTAGGGAAAATGACATCATGTTCTTCTGGCTGTGAGGCACTGAGAAGGATATAATGTCGCAGAAAACAGAAGGTTTAACTTCAAGGTATTCAAGAGAAATACTTAGACAACTCCAGCTGAGAGACAATTCTGCAAAGAAACCGGCCAGCACTCTTTGAAAATACTGATGTCATCCAAAACAAAAGAAAAAGAAAGATGGGGTCTGGGGTTCTAGATTAAAGGAGACCAAAGAGACCAACAACTAAATGCAATACATAATATTGTATTAAATCCTGTGTCAAAAAGACACAGCTCTGGGGCACCTGGGTGGCTCAGTCATTAAGCCTCTGCCTTCAGCTCAGGTACTGATCACAGGGTCTAGGGTGGAGCCCCTCATCGGTCTCCCTGCTCGGCAGGAAGCCTGCTTCTCCCTCTCCCACTCCCTCTGCCTGTGTTCCCTCTCTAACTGTGTTTCTCTCTGTCAAATACATAAAATAAAATCTTCAAAAAAAAAGACACAGATCTAAGGAAATTATTGAGACAACTGGGGAAGTTTGAATCCAGACTTTCTAACCTTTAGACTGTGTCAGTGTTATACTTCCTGAGTGCCCTTTCTCTTAGGAGATTCTTGCTTAAGTATTTAGGGGTGAAAAGTCAAGATTTTTGCAATGTACTCTCCAATGGTTCATCAAAATAAACAGTGGAAAAGCTGATGTGGAAAAATACTGAGAATTGGTCAGTCTAGATGAAGGGTATATGTATGCACAGGCATTCATTGTTCTATTGTAACTTTTCCAAAGGCTTGAAAATGTTCAAAATAGAAAGTTGGTGGGAAAATAAAAAGCCCATGACAGGTAAAGGAAAGTAAATGGAAAAAAAGTCTCTCTAATCCCAATGATAGGTATGAGCTTTGGCTTTGCTGAGAGGTTTCATGAGAGGCCAGACTTGGACTTGTCACCAGACCTGGAGACCTCCTATGTTCTTCTAGGCCCTCCCTCAAATTGTCCCATAGTCTGGAGTATCATAACCATCACCTTGTACTCCCATCACCACCTTTTTCACATATGAAAACCAAGCTCCTTGAATAATGCCCATACTTTAATTCTCACTGAATTTATGTAAACTCGGGAAAGCAACCAACACCAACCTAGTATTCTGCTTCTAGTGGTGTGCTGGAACTGGCCTGCACTGGCTTAAACTGGTTAGTCCTGGTTTACAGGAGCCAATCACATTGGCAGTTTGAAATCAGCTGTGGTAGAAATATTTACCATATGGATATCTGCACATGGCCTCTATCACCTCTCCCAGAGTCCATGGTTAAACATTTACCATTAAACATTTACCAGAACACTACTGACTTTAATCCCTACCCTGTGAGAAGTGTCTTTCAGACCCTCTAATTGTTTTATAGCCTCTCTGAAGGATCTTCAAGTTCTCTGAGGATTGATAACAAAATATCCCATAGAATGGTCACCTCTGTGTAGCCCAAGATGTAGGTAGGAAGAAGGTAGTCTACAGTAAAAAAGAAGGAATGTTGGCTCTGCCCTCATCCAAAATGGCTTCTCAATGGGGGGCAATTTAGTGAAGTGGAAAAGAGTTATGGACCAGGAGACCAAAGGCCCTGTCGCTTACTGACTTGATTAACCTCTCTAAGCTACAATTTTGGCATCTGTAAAATGGGGGCATTAATAGAAGCACTTAGCTCACGGAGTTGCTGTTAGGTGGTATGGTATTCTCATAATCTGTATTTTCAAATGGAGACACGTGGTCAGTCACGCATAACCATCAGAGCTAATTTTTTTAAAGATTTTATTTATTTATTTGACAGAGAGATCACAAATACGCAGAGAGGCAGGCAGAGAAAGAGGGGGAAACAGGCTCCCTGCTTAGCCGAGAGCCTGGAGTGGGACTCAATTCCAGGACCCTGAGATCATGACCTGAGCCAAAGGCAGAAGCTTAATCCTCTAAGCCACCCAGGCACCCCCAGAGCTAATGTTTAATAAGCATTTACTAGAAGATAAACATTGTAATCATGTATTTAGACATACAATCTCACTTAGACTTACTTCACCACAATTCTACAAATTTGGAGTTATTTTTTTCAAATTTGAAATTATTAATATTTTCCTGATCTCAGAACTGTGCCCAAAGCAATATAGTATGTGCCTAGTACATGTTTATTGTTACTGATAATCCTTTGATTTTGTGAATAATTGAATTTAGTCTGCATGACAACATGGTCAACAAGTGAGATAGGTGTTTATAGCTTTAGCTAGGCTTCAATGTCAGTATCTTGCTAAGAGACATTCTGCTGAATGACATTCTGAGTGACTCTGGTCATGACACTACCCATCTACCCGCCTGTTTTCTTGAGTGTAGGGTGACCAATTCATCCCAGTTTGCACAGGAATTTCCCAGTTTTAACTTAAAGTCCCACGTCTTTGAAAATTCCTTAGTCCTGGGTAATCCAGAAAGACTGGTCCCCCTACTTTCCCTCTCATTCACAGAATAGAGTCAGACCTCTTGCCAAGAAACCCTACCAACTCATTCTTTCAGCCCATTAACACCTTATTTCTCTATACTTTCTTGGTCCCTTTAGAGGGCTCCTCTCTGCTGTCTATTGAACATTTTCCCTATAATTTTCATGTTCTTTTAGTCTTTTTAAAAAGTTGGATCTGGATTAGAATTATTCCCATTATAAACTTGTGATTACATGGTACAAATATTTGTTACCCATAATTCTCCCTTAACGTTCTATCATAAGCATTTTTCCAAGTTATTCTTCAAGGAAGCATCATGTTAATGAGCATAAGATATTCCACCACAAGGTCTATACCTTATTTCTTTACTTAACCATTCCCCTATTGTATGACATTCAGTATTTTCCCACTTTTTTGCACTGTTATAAATAGGGCTCTGATGAATGTCTTCATTCATAAATCTTTCTGTACTGCTTTGATTATTTCCTGCAATTAACTTTATAAGAGTAGAAGTACTAGGTCAGAGGGTGTGAACATTTTTAAGACTATTGATACATGTTGCCAAAATGCAGAGAAAATCAATTGGGCAGGGAAATTGCCATGATTAACTTTAGAGATACATTTGGAAATGGTGTGAACAATATCTAGGCAACTGTGGGGCTTCATTTTATAAGTGGTTCTGTGGGGAGAACTTACTTTGGAAAGCACTTTCAAGTTGAAATCTAAGAAAGGTGAAAAATTGTATATAAAATGTTTAGTCAATGTGTATCGTCTTGTTTATTTTAGGTGGCACTTTATATTTAGGGGAAAAGACAATACAGCAGGGGTCCCTTTTGCAATAATTACGTACAGTGTCTCTATGCCCCTTATAACACATCTGCCTTAATTTGATTATTTAGAATTATTGCAGTCCTACTATAATTGTATCTTTGCTAATATAATAAATAGTTGGTCATATTTTTTAATTTATTTGATACAGTGTCCTTGGTCTGAAATATAGCTCTTATTATAATATTGGTCTTAAGGAAGCAATCTTCTTCGGATATTACTTCTAGGATTGCACTTACAGTAAACAGTGGGGACTGTATAGACCATTGTTCTCTCCTCCCGCTGACCACTGGAGGGAAGAAAACATTCAGAGGTAGCTCACAGCATCATCTCAATCCTCCAAACGTCTCAAGGTGGTTTCCAACTGAGGCCACCTGCTTTAACACTGTCACCTTCAGCAATTTCCCACTGAGGCTATTTCTGTAGGACCCAGATTCCATACTTGCAAATTGGGGCCAGCTCTTAGAAGAACTATGTCATTTCATTTTCCAGAAGGTTACAGAGTACAGAGCTCTTTAAGGAAGAAAGCCATATCCTCTTGCTTGTTGCACTTTCTTTATAGATCAAGGAAAGCTGATGGTAAATATAAAGGAAAAACATACCATACTCCAGTGTTGTGGGAGGAATTATTATAGTATAGCGGTTGAGGGTATGTAGGTTGGAACCAGATGGATCTGGCGTCTAATCCCAGCCTCACTTCTCTCCCGCTCTGCAATTCTTGGTTTCCTCAATCTTTAAAATGGGGAAGCTAATACTACTTACCTTTATTAAAGATTATAAATGAGATAATGAATGCAGAGGAGAGCCTTTAGTAAAGTGTCCGGTATCTGGTAAATAATTTCTGGTGACTACTATTATTAGTCAAGTTCAAGTCTCTGGTGTTTGCTTTTAGATTGCATAAAGGCATCCTTCTGTTTGGAACTCTGCTGCTGGATCACCCTGCCCAAGCTCGGAGAGGATGTCAGCATCGTCTGAAGCTCTAAACTGATAACTTGGCTTGCAATCTAGATTCCAAATCCTCATCTCAACCTGCTGACTCTATCTGTGCCTTTCGCCTCTCTCCAACCATGTGGGTCCGGCGGTGGACTACGTGATCTCACGCAGGTCAGACCCAACCTGACACCAGGCAGCTTCTGGATATGCTCAGTATCCTACAGGGCCTGTGAAGTTTTGCTTTTTGGATGACAACAGGGAATCATTGACGTTTCTTAAAGAGGGAAGTGCTGCGATTGCTGTGAAAGAAGGCAGAGATTTAATGCCAAAAGTGATCTTTATGCTTTTAGCTGATTAAACTGGCAAGAATTTGCAAGAGCTATTTAACTTGATTAGTATACTACTTGGCATACTATCATTCACTTCTTCATGTAACATTTTTTTTATTGTTACTAAAATTTTTTTTCCCAGTGTTCCAAGATTCATTCCCCATTCCCCACACCCAGTGCTCCATGCAA